>VXBW01004976.1:293101-408101 GCA_013400375.1 Thinocorus orbignyianus
AATACAAATTATCCTTTGCTCAGTGGAAATGAGAAAGAATTGAGTCTTGGGCACCTCAGGAGTCTTTTAGAAATTAAATGAGTAGAGTCAAAACATGCTGCTCTCATAATTTGTTCCCACCACTAATAGCAAAGGCATGTGTTTCTGCAGGTACCAAAAAACTCTTCTCTTTGCTGAGCATCACGTCTTACAGCTCATTTGCCTTCCACAAAGTGTCAGTCACCATTTATAACAGTGAGTGCCTCGACGCTCTGCTCTGTGCAAGAGCATTTTCTCTCGTGCAGCCTTGTGCGGCCGGATGCTGATTTTTCTCTGTCTCTCCCTACAGTTTCTAATGTAAAAAATGTTGACCCTGGCAAGTTCCCTCTGGATCACTGCTACTGTTTGAACAATGTGACAAATGACTTGACAGGTGGGTACACATGAGAGGTTGGCAATTGCATTTGCTTAAGCTAAATTATGTCCTTTGGAGCTGAAAACTGTAACCTGAATTCTGCAGACTTCATCCTTTACAAGCAGCACTGCCATACTGAGGTCCACAGCCATTACTCATGAGTGGCTGCTCCGAACCTGGGGGGAGACTCGATGAACTCAGTCTCACTTGGCTGCACCCAGCGAGTTTGGGATGGAGCCATCAGTCAAGTGACCAGCGCAGTTTACCCAGAGGAAAGACCTCCCTTTCCTCCTCAGGTCACAAACAGTGAGGCAGGAGAGACAACGCAGCAGTGTGTGTTACATTACCTTAGTTACTTTTGCTCTCCTGTGATAACCCACAGGAGATGAACAAGGACTTCTTTGTACCAACAGACTCCAGTAACTTCAATGAGCCCAACAGAAGTGAAAAGTAAGGATTAATGTCTTCCTAGAGCTGTTAAATGGCATGTAAAATGTTGTTGGGCAAATCCTTCACCCATAATCATCATTCACAGCCCTGATTTCACAGTATTTAACATTCCTGCATGGATCTGAGCACTCTGATTCTATGGCTGGTTAATGTACGATGTCAAGAGTAGCTCAGCAGCTAGGGACCAGAACCCATACCCTCTAAAGTGCGTGTGATGACCACACATATGAGCCACAATGGCTTTCACATCTTTTTCTGGACCCAAACATCTTACAAGCCTTTTTGCATAATGACCCAGTCTGCCTTGGAGAATAACGGAGAAACTTCAATCTTTTGCCTCAAATCCAGAATATCTTGGTGATTAAAGCTTCCTTCCAAGCAGTAAAAATTGGGGACTCATGTCTGTCATTCCCTAAGAGAGAACATTGACCTGTTACTCCTCAAACCTGTTATAAAAAAAGTTGTACTACCACAAGCCATTTTTTGAGCTGATAACATCATCATTGGTATGTCCAAAGTAGACCTCAAAGGAGCCCATCAGGATGCCTCCTGGGAGATCCTGCATGGTAAATAAGCAGATAGTACAGGCAAAGCCAACAGCTTTTGTTCTTCTTTTACATTAAGCAGACTAAATAGAGTGTTACTTTAAATTGTTCTCTTGAACAGGTCAATTCCATTTAAGTTTACTTTAGGCTATTTTGGATATATAGTATGGATATACTTTTAGAGTGTTCCAGTGCCTTCCTAAGCCCACTCCCGTCCAGCAAAAATATTTTGTACCTTAAAATATTTTTAAAATCATCCTGTACAAGCATATATCCAAAGTATAATCACATATAAAAGTAATGGTTTGACTTAGCATAGATGATAGAATATGTCTTTTCAATCATAAGCTTTCTCTATTTTGTTTTCTAGATTTTACAGCTTTACTTGTTGATATTATTGGAAACTCCACCAGCTATCTCACAGAAATTTTCAAATCCACTTCTATTCTCTCAGGTTTGGATTTCCCTTTAACTTTTATCCTTGTCTTATTTCTCTGGTTTACTCCTGGTGTGGAAACAAGCACAAAAATGTGTATAAAAGCCTATTGCTCTTACTCAGCAGCATTTTTCCTGCAAAGTATGGACTGCAGTTACAAAGTCTCCTTAGAGGAACATGAGATATATCTCTCTATATAAATATAGAGAGATATACGTGTTTCTGTGAGGAGCTGTGTTTTGTTTGAAAGTTTGGTGAACTTATTAAATACTGGTATTTTGTGCATTTATGATTCCCAAGGAATAATTATGGTCTATATTAGGTGAATAATTTATTTTTTTTCATGTAAACATGCTTGGAAATTAGAATTTTAATTAGGTAGAAATTTCTCTACTGTAAATACTAGCATTTGGATTTGGTGTTGATTCAAGTTTTTTGTTAAAATTCAGATCAGATAGAAAATATTCAGTAAGGTGTAGTAGCCACATACCATTTTGCATTTGTATTTTCAACTGTTTAAGATAGTATCCTATAATGAAAACTGTTAACAATGATCTGGTTTACTTATTTTTTGCCTTTCAGTGCGTCAGAGCAATGATTCAGACTGTATCTACATCTGTGTGATGACTGGGCAGACAGGTAAATGGTAAAACCATTCACCCCCCAAAAATATTGCCCTCTTTATTCTCAGTGATGACTTATACTAGAAACAAACCTCTCGATATTTACAAGCATTACTCTTTGCAGGGAGAAATCTGTCTGACTTTTGGGAAATGCTTGAGAAATCTCCTGTTGTTAATTACACATTCTCCAGTAACACATCTTCTGACCTGGGTAAGTACATCTTGGGGAATAAGAGGAAACTACAACAACAATGAAAACCACTTCCAGGTAGCACTTGTACTTGCAATGAATACTGCATCTTCATAGTGTAAAAAGATTTTTTTAAAAATATTATTTTATTTTTTATTATAAATTTTATATATGTATACATTATTATATATTTTAATATTATTAAGTAGAATAGTATTTTATGCTATTATAAGTGTAAGGTAATATTTATTAGTAAAATTTAAAAAGTTTTAAATTACTAGCTATGAGATTTTCTGGTGGAGGAATGATCCCTCCTGAGATGAGAGCTTTCATAGAGTTCAGCACTGGACTGGGAAGGCTTCCTGATGTTCTTAATCTGAACAGATACCTCCATTAGCTTTCAACATAGATTATCTCCTACCTTTACATAAATTACCTTGAGAAAGAAGTTGAATATATTCAGCCCATGTGCTGCATGGCTCTTCTACCCAAAACTGCTTTACCAGGTTGAGCAGTATTTCAGATGCTCACCTCTCATTGCTGCCCATGACTTTTTTATTTTGAATACCTGTTTAAAAAAGGCAGACAGTGAAATCAGTGGCAAGTTCACCAGTGCTGTAAAATGCTTCAGTCCTTGAAAAAAAACAATAATCATTTTGCCAAAAATTACTTTCATTTAAAATGAAAACAGCTATTTCTCTTATACCGGAATCTGATTTATTTCCTTTTTATTACACAATTTACAATGGATGGTGAGCATACTAACCCTACCTTTTCATACCTCAAAGATCTAGATTCAATTTTTTCAAGTTTCATGAAATTGCGGGAAGACCCAAACAAAACAGTGGCTCCACCATCAGAACACGTGTGGACATTTAAAAGTGAGCAAGTATTGTCAGACCTAAATTTATATTCTTGATTAATGTCTTGTTAAGCAATTAGCTATGTTTGCTGTGATGTGGTACTACAGGTACAAAGTGAGATAGAATTTTATCCTAAACAGCAGAAGTTCAGGTTGGTAATGCACTGAAAAGTTGAGGAATGGAAAAATGATTGTAATAAGAATGAGAAAAAAAAAAATAAACCAAGAAAAAAGATAGTTCAAACTCTTTCCTCTTCTTTCTTACTTTCTTACATAAACTTCAGTGCATTTATCTTTGCCACAAGGCTATAAGATGGAAAAGTGCTGGCCTGCTTAATTTTGAAAGCAGAAAAGGAAATCTGCACATTGTCTTCCACATAGTAGGAGCCAAGAGAAATTCAGAATTTTACTTCATACCTTCTCATCACTGCAGTTGCATCTGTCTACAGCAAAATTTCTACATTTTCCCTGGTCACTCTACTGTCTTTTTATAAGCTCTTTTGTTTTGCTCAAGCACATACCAAGGTTTATTATCTCTTCCAGCCCCTGGTGTCATTCCTGTCACAAAATGTCATCAGTTCTCAAATTCCAGTATCTGCCCTCCAGTACCTGCCTGCTCCCTTTCACACAGACAAGAGCTTTCATCTCTTTTCTCTGTAGCAATTCAAAAAATAAAACAATAATTTATCTGAAGAAAAGATCCAACACTTTGAAGGACCATTTCAGTTTCTTTTTTTTTTTTTTTTAATAAAAGCTTATGAATCAAACTGTTCTTAGTTAAAATTTCAAACATCATTGTTGTTCCCCATGTTTCTGTATTGAAAATGAAATGGAGAGGTGGCTGCTCACCTGCCAGGGGAAGCACTCAAGCAAGGAGCAGAGGGGATTTTTGGGGTGTATTTTAGATGCTACTGTCCCCCAGTGTGTTATGCTCTCTGCTGCCTTGGGGCACCAGCATCCACAGCACATTGCTGGTGCCCTCTTCTGTCTCTCCTGCTTCTCCAGCTACCAGAATCCCCCTTGCCCTGAAAGGGGAGGAAATCCCCGCCACAAGGTTCCCACCATGGCCAAAGACAGTTGGACTGAAAGGATCGGGGTTTCCATCACCGCACCTGGATGCTTCCAGACCACGAGGCACAGCCGGACCCCCTCTGACTGCTGGGGGAAGCTTGGTCTCATCACCAGCCCTGCAGCCCAGCCCTCGTGAGTATGGTGTGGAGGACTGATATCCTATTTAACCCATTAACGGTGGGGTTTGGCCCAAAGCTGAAACCCCATTACTGAGGTTGAGATTGGGAGGCCCTTCAGGGAGAACCCATTCTGGGTCACTAGTGAGTAGATTTTTTTTATTATAGAAGTGCTAAAATCAGTTATAAGGTCCATGTGTAGTTTTGTAGTCTTTGGGCTAAAACTAAGCCTTGATCCTCACGAACACCTCTGCCACCCAGATTCTTTAAATCCTACCTTTCCCCAGCCCATGGACTTTGCATGATCTAGCAAAGTACAGTTTTTGTCCTTCCTTTTTCATCTTGACATTTTTATATGCCACTGGAAGTACCAGGTGAGGGACCCTGGCTGTTGAGCCGTTTCATATAGAGCAGTTCTCAGTAGAAATATCCTGACAAATATCCTGAGTGACACAACGCTTGTTTCTTTCTGTTCCCGTAGCTGACATGTACACATTTTGGATGCAGACAGCGTCTCCTCAAGAAACCAGCAAACTGATGCAAACAGAGGCAGGTGAGACTGATCTGGGATAATAACAAAGTGCGTCAGTTGGCACATTCATGAAATAAAAAGTAATATATAGAAACAGATCACCGTGAATGTACATCAATGCCTGTGTGTTTACTAATTGTCTGTGACTTCAGTTTGTTTTTTTCCCCTGTTTTTCTTCCAGTCCACCTTCTGTTATTTTTTTTCCTGTTAAGATGCCAATGCAACTTATATTCTTTTCCTACCTTCAGATTTACCTCCCTCAGTTCTGTCTACGCCACCCTTCAGGCCTGGTGTGACACTGAAACTTTACTCAGCTACCAGTAAGTAGCCGCACTTCGTGCACCAAAACCAGCAGTATGTTTGAAAGTACATCAATTTACAAAATTTCCCATGCAGAAACAGCATATATACTTAATTTGCATGGTATCTTATGTATGTAAAGCACCCAAAATATTTATGAGACCACTTCCATATTTGTCTTAGTTACCCAATCACACAATCACTCTGACCAACAGCATGGGGGATACAGCCAGTTCCCTGGTTCTGTACAGGCAACCTTCAGGACTTCATTTTGGGATTATTAGAGGCTTAAAATCCAAGTCCTGAACTAGATTTCCTGGTAATCTCAGCATTTCTAATGATATTTTGAATAATAACTTCTCTCAGCTAATTGCTGAATTCTGGGTCAAGTTTACTTGCCTGTAAAAGTTTGGGGGGTTTTGGCTGGTTTTTTTGAGGGGTATGTGTATCCATGTTTGAGTCAGAGAGAAAGATTCTTTTATGAATCTTCAGTTTTTCTTTCACTGGGAATAATCATATAGTAGGTAACTTGTGCTATCTTACAGTTTTGATGTCATTTGCTTTTTCCCTTGGTTTTGCCATTGTTGCCTATTGCAGCAATACAAGCCATGGATGTGCTGTTAGTTTCTGTATCTTTTGCTGATTCTAATGAGATTTTTTGTAGATCTCAGTCCTGTTCTATTTGGCTGAGTTTGGCAGCATATGTTGCATAGCTTGTCTTCTTTCTTTTTTTTCTTTTTTTTTTTCCCTCTTTTTTTTCACTTATGCTATTAGAAAAGAAAGCATTTGAGAGCATACGACTCAGTGGGGCATCTGTTTTCAGAAGTAAATAATGTTATCAGAGTTAAAAACACTTGCTATGAAAAGCAAAGCTTGACAACTGTGTCAAGCAACCATACAAACACAAGTCCGGCAGAAAGTCAGTGGCAGGGAAGAGAAGGAAGAATCTATTTCCTGGGAGGCCCGAGAGCACTTCAGTAAAAAAAACTATCAATTGAGACATGTTTTCAAGGAGAAGACTCACTGTTACTGAACCAAGGAGCAGTTCTTGATGTAAGAGGCTATTCAAACCATGGAGATAGAAAAACAAATACTCTTTTTGGATCTTTCTCTCATTTTACTTCCATTTAAAGAGGTCAAAATACCAGAGTTCTCATCTTACCTCCCATGATATACATCGGTTGCATGAAGAAAATGAGCCAATGTTGTATCACATTGATAATGGTTTGACTTCTTGGCACTCTTGATGGTGTGAAGAGAAGACATTAAGATGAACTAGGTTCTTCTCATTTTAATTGGGAGCAGAGGAATATGCTATGGTAGATCCATCCATCAAAAATTCTGCACAAAACTAAAGTTCTCTGTATGTCTTGCTTGGTTTGGGTGAGATTGACTTGAAGACTAAATAACAGCCAGTTGTCTGGAAATTGCTTGAGTGGATGACTGGACTTGTGGTGTGCTCAGTCCAGAGTTTGTTTATATGCCAGTTGATGTCTGGTGGGCAGCACCATAGATGCTGAAGAACCTAGGATGGGGAGCTAGCTTGCTTTGAAAAGGCTGGGAAACATTGATTTCAATGAGATCAGGGAATGGAGAATCAATACATGCCTCTCTATCAGAAGCCACAATGACAGGGGCTGTCTACCTGCATATATCAATACTGCATTTGGGGAAATAAATTGAACAGTGGGATCACAAAGCAATGAAATGCATCCACAATGCTCCAAAGACTGAGATGTTATTCCAAGAAGTCATTTCTTTAATTACAAAAGTGGATGCCAATTGATAAAATATGCAAGTGTGCCTATTAGAGTATTCAGGGACGGGTATTGTAAATCTGAGTCATTCACAGTAGCTGTAACGTTGCTTTTCACTGACAGCAAAATTCAATCTCAGTGTCAAAGAGATATGATGTGGAGTTAATAATGGAAAGGGATGATTACTGCAGCAAGAAATGGTCACTGATCTGCCTGTGACAGCAACGTGGTAATTTCAAATAGACAAGAGCAAAGCTCTGCCCGGGGAGCTGTGGTTCCTGAGTTTTCTGGCATCTTTTGAATGACTCGATTTCTTGGGAAAGATAAGTCTTAGAAAATAAAGTTCTGAAATAAATTCCTACTTTTAGTTATTATATTTTTTTAATTTTGATGCAAAACTGTAGGAACTTAGGAATTGAACACAAAAAAATAACTTCACAGTAGAAATCTATTACTGGAGAGATATAAAATGTTACTATGAAAACCCGAAAATTTTAATTTCACCAATATGATGACTATTCAATCCAAATAAAATTAAATGCAACATTAATTCAAATATAATTTCAGCATTAAATAAATACAGTATTATGTAAATGTAGCAATCATTTAAAAATAAGTAATTGTCAAAAATGAAAAGCAAAGCAATCTGTTTAACTTTCAGCTTTTTTATTTGACTTCTTTTTCTACCATAGATGAATCCAAATTGAAACTGCAGTCATTCAATTTACATTTTGATAAAGATGAATGTCTGCTGACAAAACATACAGCTTGAGTAAAGCATTTAACACCTGTTCAACAGGACAGCCAGTGCTCACTTTGGTGGAGACTTTGAGATTCGATGGAGGGTGGCCTTTAGCAACTTTTAATTATTCACAACAACTCTAACATACCTTTTCACTGACAGCATGTGAAAACCTCATAGCTTCATGATCTGATATTTGGTTATTGACATAAAGAGAATTTATTAAAGCCAGAAACCGTTAATTTTTAACTGCAATCAAGTGGAAAAAAAGTCAAGGTGTGTCAAACACTATTAAGTGGACAAACCTTAATGACATTTATGCAAAGCTGCTACAGTTAAGAGAAATAGGGTTCCCTCTTGCCCATCCCTGAAGAATTATATCTGCTATTTGTGAAGCACCTTGACACACAACAGTTTTCAGAGAGGCCTGTGAGTTTGGGAGCTGGAAGGGTCTGCCTGTTCCTCCTCCGTGACTCCTGCTACCTTGGGCAAGCGCTGGCAGAAGAGAAATAGTTTCATAGAGATCTCTTTCAGGTTGGCAGAACCTCTATTTTCCTCCTGCCCGTGAATGCCATTTCATATTAAACTTCTTGTCAGCACTAGATGACTCAAGCTTATTTCAACAGAACTTCATTAGTCCAAATTTAACCTCCGTAACCTCTCCTATCGCATAGCATAAGCTGGCCCAAAGCTATAAAGCATGTGAGACGTGAACCTGGAAATGCAATTACACTGTCTAAGGGGATTATACTCTGCAGGTAAGGCAGTTTATCTACACACGGCCAAAGCCTGCTGCTGGTTATAAAAACAGAAAAGCCAGTTGGCAGTCCCACTGCAGCCACCATCACTCTGCATGCTTGGGCTCCTCCACCCCCAAGAGTGCATGTGAGGGGGACACTCACATCATGCAAATGTGCCCTCTCACAATCTGGTCCATGGTTGTCTTTTCAGAACCCCAGTGTGGTGTTTGTAGGGGTGCTGGTATAGGGTAGACATCCCTTTGGAAGAATTGCTGTATCCAGGGGACAACACAATGTGTGTGCGTGCAACTCCCCAGGGTCAGATGCGATGCCTCATAGGGCAGGTGGCTTCGCTGTGGCCATCCAGAATGTGTCCTCACACACAGCATCTCCTCTTCAGAGCACCGCTATTAAATATGCAAAACAGAGTTGGTTACACACTTATTTTAGCAATGCCCTGGTAGCCTTTTAGCATAATTTTTTTTTTTTTTTTCTGGCAACCCCTTTTATTCTGACCCATTGTAACACAACTGTTAGCTGGGGTTCAAGGTCATGTGTGACAGGTAATGGTTTGGAGAAGACTAGACTATGGTAAATGTTAGATTTTTCTCTTAATATAATGAAGAGAAGCCCAGAAAAGCTGAAAACAGCATTAATTTTGCCTTACCCTTTCTCAGTTTCCCCCACTGCTTTCTTTTCTCTTTTCTTTAACAGAAAGGGAGTCTGAAGGGAGATTATATTTGCCACTGAAATACCGCATAGCAACTCAGGATTTTATTATAAGCTGCCACCACCTATTCTGTAGTATTGCTTTTTCTGCAGCCTGACACAGCTGCATTTTCCAGTGGGATGAAATGTTTGGTGTGCAAATGTTTATCTCTTGCTGCTGACTGCAGGAAATTCAATGAAAGAGTAAACTAGGTATTTTCTTTTTAGCTGGCTCAAGAGAGGGGAAGAGGGAGTCCATCCTCATGTACACCCTTTCCCTGCATTTTTCTTAAGTTAAAATAATTCAGTGGTGATCACTAGAAAAAATGACTGTAATCAGCTGGCTCCTGGAAAAAAACCAAACCAATAGTAAGATGGATGAATTATTCCTATCTTCTTCTCAGTGAAGGCAAAACCTGACCATTTCTCCTCCAGCTGCTTGTCAGTTTTCATGAAACCTGTAGGAATGTATTAATCTAGAGGATTTTTACATGTCCCTAAAAACTGAGCTGAAATTAGCTGATTATTCAAGTCACTAGAAGAAAGAAGGGGAAAACTGATGGACAGAGAGATGGACAGAGAGACACCAACAGATGAATCATATTTATTTTATTAATGAGGCTAAACAAAAGTGATGGAGAAAGCACTGAGGGTCTGTTTGCTTATTAGCTCAGTCGTATTTGATCAAGGATTCAGATTTAGGGGGTGGGTGTAGGGAAACATATGGAACTGGAAGTGAATTTTTCATTAAAGTAGCATATGCATATAGAAAGGATCAAATAATAAATGTACAGTGCTGTTCTTTGTCTTACTGTTTTACACTATGGAAAACTGATGCTTCAGTGGCAACTGAACCTCCACCTAAACAGGTAACAATAAGCAAATTACATCTTTAGGGGTGATCCTTACATTTGTGATAAATGAAAACAGCAGGGTTTTAAGTAACTAACTAGTTGTGATAAATAATAATAAACTGAACAGAATACTTGTAATTTCACTCAAGCCACTGCACTTG
Organism: Thinocorus orbignyianus; assembly: GCA_013400375.1. Lineage (NCBI taxonomy): Eukaryota > Metazoa > Chordata > Aves > Ciconiiformes > Thinocoridae > Thinocorus > Thinocorus orbignyianus. The sequence continues at coordinate 303,583 of VXBW01004976.1, forward strand.
GCAGCGTTGTTTTCAATTATCTGCCTTACTCGGGTTTGATTTTAAGATACCTACAGAAGTTTATTAATCTGCATGTTTCTCATAGTCCAGATAAGACATCGGAAAAAACTTAATGAGACAAATATCTGAACTACTTCAGAGTTGCAATTTTTCCTAGGGTGTCCACAGGCAATCCTCAAGGAGTCCCGTGTGACCTCGCCTCCTGTCACTCTTGTAGTCCAAAAGATCAATCCCTGTGTGATGGAGCTGTGTCGGTTTTTTCAGCTGTGCCTCTGTGTTGGTCAGAGAAGATATTCCAAAAAGGAAGCGATGAGGTAAAACCTGGCCCTAATTTCTCTCTCTCTCTCCTTAAAATACTCGATTGGGCTTTTTTCAAATGACATTTTCGATCACCGATGCTTATTTTTGAGGATCTGTGGTGACTGATTGAGACCCAAATGAGTTCTCAGTGCACCAAACTAATCTGGCTTCCAGCATTCAAACTAAGTGAATAAAGCTCAGCTGATTTTTTCCAAATGTCTATCTAATGACATCATTGCAGTCAGAATCTAACTTCTTATTTCCATATTCAGTATTAGCAGTATGATATGCATACAGCTGTGCTCATCACGCAACCATGAAATGGTTCAGGCTGGAAAGGACCTTAAAGATCATCGAGTTCCAACCCCCATGCCATGGGCAGGGACACCTCCCACCAAGGCAGGTTGCTCAAAGCCCCATCCAGCCTGGCCTTGAACACTTCGAGGGATGGAGCATCCACAACTTCCCTGGGCAACCTGTGCCAGTGTCTCACCACTCTCACAGTGAAAAATTTCTTCCTGATATCTAGCCTGAATCTACCCTCTTCCAGTCTGAAGCCATTATGAAAGACAGCAAGGTACTATTCTTCTAACTCTTTAGGTACTGCGTTGAATATTATTCCTGGTTCTTGAAAAATGCAAGTTATGTCTGTGAAAGAGTCAAAAGACTTGCTTACTCCCACAGTAAGTATATTTTCTCTTTGGATCTCTATGTATATGCCCTATTATGAAGGCATAACAAAATGTTGTAGATATCCCAGAGCATTTGCTGTCTTCAATCACATAGCTATTTTATCTGATAATTATTTTTTAAGTATGTTTTTAATATTTTCCTCATAAACCCCCTTCTGACAGCAGTTTTCTTTTGTTCTTCCAGCATTAAAACAAAAATGCCTTAAAAACATCTGTACGTCAGTCTAGAGCACTGAGGAATTTTACTGCAAATTGGAAGATTGGTGACAGTTTTAGTTTTCTCTTTCATTTCTCAGTGTAAAAATCAGGATGTTACTGGTTATTTGCAAATATTTGTAACAAGACAGGCTATTATCAGATGTTAACCTAGAAATGTAAATGCATTGTAAAAATAATGTGTAAAACCAGATATATTTTATACAAATTATGTAACTGATATAACCGCAATAAAAGCATCAAAAGACTTTTAAGAATTGTATTTCATAAAAAGTATTTATATGGATGGCTAATGAATGCAAATAGCTTATTCCAGTTTATTTACAATGAAGGTGAATTAATCAAAATTGATAAATACAGAATAATTTTAAAGTAACCTCAAATACTAAAGACAAGAAGGATTTTTCCAGATGTTAAACACATACAGATTATCCATTATTCCAAATTAAGAGTTTCCCATTACTTCAGCAATTCATCTAATGCAGAGTTCAACCAAGGGAATGTTCACACCTTTTGTACTCCCACTCTGTGATCTATTTGTGTGCGCTCACCATGATTCATTGCCTTCCTTATAAGCACCTCTGGTGAACTAAAAAGCAGTTCTAAAAATGGACAGGATAGCCAAACTAGCTGCATGATCCTATATTTTGCTGCACTGCTGCGATTCTATGAATATGTCCCTCAGGGCTCCGTTTTGGTATCAGCGTTGTTCAGTATCTTCATCAATGACACCAACAGTGGGATTGAGTGCACCCTCAGCAAGTTTATGGAGGACACCAGGCTGAATGGTGTGGTTGACACATCCAAGGGACAGGAAACCATCCAGAGGGACCTGAACACTATCCAGAGGGACCTGGACAGGCTCAAGAAATGGGCACATGTGAACCCCATAAGGTTCGATGAGGCTAAGTGCAGGGTCCTGAGCCTGGGTCAGGGCAATCCTTGGTATCAATACAGACTGGCGGATGAAGAGATTGAGAGCAGTCCTGCTGAGAAGAACTTAGGGGTGTTGGTGGATGAAAACCTGGACATGAGTGCTTGCAGCCCAGAAATTGAACTGCATCCTGGGCTACATCAAAAGAAGCGTGGCCAGCAGGTCAAAGGAGGTGATTCTGCCCCTGTGCTTTGCTTCGGTGAGACTCCACGTGGAGTATTACATCCACCCCTCAACACAGGAAAGACGTGGACCTGTTGGAGCAGCTCCAGAGAAGGGCCACAAAGACAATCCGAGATCTGGAGCACCTCCGCTATGAAGACAGGCTGACATTGTCCATCCTGGAGAAAAGAAGGTTCTGGGGACACTTTACTGTGTCAATAGTTAAAGGGGGCTTGTAAGAAACACGGATACAGACTTTTTAGCATGTTCTACTGAGGAGCCCAAAACTGGTTGCATCACCAGAGCTGAGCAGAGGGGAAGGATACACTCCCTCCATTTACTGGCAACACTTTGCCTAGTGCAGCTAAGAATACCCTTAGCTGCCTTTGCTGTGGGGGCACGCTGCTTACTCAAGTTCAAGGTAGAGTGCATCGGGACCCCAGGTCCTTTTCTGACAATCTGCTTTCCAGCTGGGTTGCCCCAGCCTGTTGTGGCGCATAGAATTGTACCTCCAAAGGTGCAAGACTTAGAAACTCTATTGAACTTCACATAGTTCCTGTTGGCCTGTTTCTCCAGCCTTTAAAGATCCCTCTGCATGGTAGCATGACCATTGGGGTGTATCCGCCGCTCATCCCAGTTCAGTGTCACCTGCAAACATCATGCAAAACACACTGCTCCAGCATTCACATTATTAATGAAAATATAAGCAAGACTGGACACAGTATTGACTGCTGGTGTGCACCACGAGTCGCTGACCTCCAACCAGACTCTGTGATGTGACCATTACACTCTCGCCTGCACCATTCAGACAGTTTTCAACTCAAATCACTGGACTCATCCAGCCCATCTCTATCAACAACTTCTCCATGAGGATGTTATGGAATACAAAGTTTTTTCTGAAGATAATGCAGGCCCAATGCAGGGCCTTGGAGGAACAAGTCTTTTGTTCATCAAAGTATTTTTACAACTCCCAAGTTGTCAGACTTCTCGCTTCTCCATGCAAAAACTCAGTGGATAGTTTTGCCTTTGTCAATGGGTGTCTTTGAAGGGTAGCTGTGTCTCACTGGCAAAAAGCACACCTTCCCCATGAGGAGAGTTCATTGACTCAGCCTTCCCCTGGATTTCACTCAGCTTTGGATCAGAGCCACCGTGGATAGATGAGAGCAGACTTCTCAACCCTGAGGAATGCCAGTGTTTAAAGCTGTATAAATTTTCACTCATCTTTCATCACTGAACACTACCTTTTGCTAAGCTATTAAAGCCACATTCACATGCCCCAGAGATTTTGTGAGTGATTAATAACAATGAGATGATTGTTATTTAATTACAGCCAAGAGTATTAGGGAAAGTTACTATACTGTGAACGCACCTGCAGAACAAACTTCTCAGTATAGATCCTTTACATGGCTGGAGCTATATTACTAAGATACATTGTGGGCATAATGACTCTAAGGAATCTCATGGAAGAATTAATTAATAAATGTTGAAGTGGGTTTGATAAAGGAAGTGATCACATGGGTGAGGTATATATCCAAGTGGGTATAAATAACTTAGTACTGACTTCGTTGAAATCCATTTGTCCTCCATCCAACTGCTTTCGAATAATATCCCTCAAGGTAAGCCTTTCTAGATGTACTCTATAATGCAGGAATCAGGAAGAAAGCAATGTAGAATAAGCTATTTGGGACTGTGGAGTTGTAGAATAAAGTGTAAGTAGGAGATTTGGGGTAGCAGACTATAAATATTTAGAGCTATTAGTTTTATTAACTCACTTTCTGGTGAAATATTGCAAGATTTTTTAATAGAAATGAATGCAGTATTTGACTTCAGGGGAGCAGGTAATCAACTGTAGATACTGATAAATAAATGTTCATTTATTTGGCTCTAAGAAACTCCATGCCTGATTTACTTAGAAAATAATTCTAAATTTAGGGTAAACCATGAGTTTTTAGGGTAAACTGTAATTTAATGAATACTAGTGCAAGGCTTTTATCTTCAGAAGAATTCTTTACACACATTTCTGTAAGGACAAACACACCCAGAACTTGAAGATCTCCAAACAATGTGGAGTTTATCATTAGGAAAACACATACCTTAGATCAGTCTCAACACAGATTAAATGTTTGACTACAAAGTGGGGGAGATTTTTGTGATGTGAAGCAAACAAATGCAATGGATTGCAGGTTAACTGGGTTCAATAGAAGTAATCCCAGAATGCCTCTCCATTTACACATTACACATTGTTCCACAAGATCTGCATTTAACTATAATGTGAAGAATTGTTTAAACATCCCGTTAGGTCCAGTAAGATGTGAAAACTGCAAAACAAAAAGAGACTTCGGCACACAATTTTATTGCTAAACGGGCTTTCCCTGTCTCTGGCACTTTGACAGAGCCTTTTGATTCACCTAAAGCAATATTAAAATAAGTAATGTTAGTCAGATTTATAGAGAACATTGCCAAATTTTTAAGGATGTAAAAGGCTCATCATTGCTGTAATATACACATTTACTACAATAAAGGTGAAAACTGAATTACATCAAACAAAATTATGGCCAGACTATGAAAGAATTATATAGATTAATAGATTATCTAAGATGATGTCTTCCCACTCCAGATTAAAGAGATAACAATCTTCCCACTCCAGATTAAAGAGATAACAATCTGCCTAATATTTTACTTAACTCAACAGGCTGTCTTTGGATTAAACAAAAAATGATTCTAATTCTGCTGGTGTCTATGTCAATGGTGTCATATAGTGGTAAGTGGCAATGTATTTTTATGATTATTTGACATTTGTGCCTAAATTCTGTTTAAAGTATGCGCATTTGAAAACAGTGCTTTAGAAAGCATGCCTTCTGTGCCCTCAAACCTAGCTGCTCAACACCTAAGTGGAGTTAAATAAGCTTATCTATAAGGTGCTTGTAAAACATTTTTTTTCTCTCAGGTCTTGTAGTGAAGCAAGAAAGATTTAGTGGGTTTAAAAATATAATAAAAAATTGCAACTTCCCTTCTGCCAGCATTTGGTCATTGTTTAAATCCTTTAGACTACAAAAAAGATTTATGAATTACATATAAAGAAATTCAACTCATTAAATACATGCGTATTGTCCAAGTCCTCCAAACCATTCAGGACATACTGACATATCACTCATGCTCAGCTAAGGCTCCTCTTTCAAATTTTACTATAAATATATTTTTTTTCTTCACATAAGTCTTTAGATTTTCTGTCATGGGTGAATGAGCTTCCAAGTGACCAGAATGGGCGAACATTTCAAATTTCTGCAATCTCTGCACAGTGTTGGAGTTCCATTAAGAGTAGCAGTGTGCTAGTGAAGAGAAGGAGTCTTAGAACAATCTGAACACAAAGATCTAATGCTACCATTTTTAGGTTCAGAGAGGATTAGTGATGTATGTTTATGCGGGATTTATTCTGATGATATCTGCTTTGAGACTGAAAAAAATATCTGCTCATGACCTAGCATCTTTGTGAGGAGATAATGTGTTTTACCTTGAATAAATCAAAAAAGCACAATCAAGGTTTCTGCTCCCCAAGGATTATAACAACTGCATCCATGCCCTGTATTGTGACAATTTAACTTGTCATGATTGCAAACCACAACTGGACGTGCCCTGATGATTTTTTTTATGGGCTTTTTTCAGATAGCACCTCAGAAAATCTTTGTCAGAGTAGCAACATCACAGGAATAGTCCAGAAATATTTTTTCATGTGTCTGAATGTTGAACGAAATTCTGTGGATAAGGCATATGGCTGGAAAGCCCAAGAGCTGAAGTATCACACAAGTCTTCTTAGGACCTGTGCCAAGTCATTTAGCAGGTTTTAGAGGAGGGCAAGAGATGTTGACCTTCCTGGGTTCTTCTGAGGCTTCAAGGATTGATTTTTGCAGTGCAATCTGGCACTGGGAATGACATAGGACCAATATCCCCAAAAGATGTGATAGCAAAAGAAGAAAAGAGAATAATTCATTCAGAAAGTATTTTCTCTTTTTCCCTTCTGCACCAATTTAAACAAAATTAAGCAATTCTGTTAGCAAACCTTGGTTCATTGATCCTGACATAGTGACAATTAGAAATAGCATTCTTCATAATGAAAGGACTAGAAGAGTCAAAGGTTTACCAAGCTACTGACCCTGTGATGGAGATTTTTCTCCAGGGGACCCTCAAACATTTATGTGTTAATTGGGTGTGTGCAAATTAAGTTTGCTGAGAAGAACAAAGAGTCAGTGAAGGATGGTGGAGTAATCCCAATTTCCAGCAGTTCTGTAACATGGCTTTATCAATTCTCTCCTCTGTCTCATTTAAACTCAATGGGATTTTCATGTTTTCCAAAATTTTACTGAAAGGACCAAATGATCAATGGCTGTTCATCAACAGACACTGAGTTGAAGCCATGGAGTTATTCAAAGTGTTAAAACCTGGCTCTAGATGCACTTGATAGAACATGGCTTGAGGGAAGGATGTTTGTTGTTGCAGAGGAAATACAGGCTTTAAGCCATAATATAAGGAGCAGTTTTAGTTTATCAAGTGTTTGTAAAAATGTATAGCCTTCAATGCTATTATTTTGCAAAGCACACCATTACTTTTCTTGAATCTGAATTTCTCACGGTCACCAAGCTTTCAACAGACTTGTTTCAGTTCTGTGAAAAAGGCCAGCCTTTAATGGGAGACCTTTTCTGGTTTCTGGAAAGCAGTCTATTTCCCTCAGATCTGCTGTAATGAAGGACACTTCTGATGGATTGCTGTTCATCCCAAAGCTTTTTATTGTGACCAAGAATTTCAGGAAAAGAATAACAGAAGAGGAAGCACCTTTGCCTACCTCCCCCAATCCCACATCCGTATTCTGCCTCTAAAATTGAGTTATGAATGGCTGGAGGTGTATGACTTGTTTACTCCACAGAAGTTGTAGACATCCAAGGAGGCTGTTGTACACAATCTAAAATAAAATAAAATAAAATAAAATAAATAAAATAAAATAATTTTATCCTATTTTATCCTAATCCTTTGCTAAACATAGATTTAAACCTTATCTCTAAAAACCCACTACTCCACTTCTCCGCTTTACTCTGTTATACGTATTGCAGGAAAATGCAACAGATTAGCAAGATAACTGTGAGCTCTTCCCTGAAATCTTTTGTAGAGAAAATGGACAGGTTTCCTAATGCCAATTATTATGAGACATAAGCTCTGCCATGTATTTAACATTACTCTTAACATTAATTATTTTCTTCAGCTTTTAGATCCTTCAACAAATAAATACCTTTGACTTATTATCTTTTTAAAAAACAAACAAACAAACAAGTTAATTTTAAATAAATGTACAGTGACACATTCTCCTAAAATCATTCAGAAGATAAAAACAAGCTAAAAAATGGGAAGGAAGAGAGCGAGTGATAGTTTTCACTCTAATTCAGGACACGGCAAACAGGAAAAAATAACAGCATGGAAAATATACCACAGCATCTTCAAAACAAAAAAGAGACCATTAACTTAAGAAAGAAGCAGATAGAAAAAGAGGCATTGAGGAGATAGGCAATAAGGACTCAGAAAAAACAAACCTCTTGACTTCAGAGAAGTGAAAAGCTCAGGGCTACAGAGTAGAAACGTCTGGGACAACAAAAGTAGTTGGGCAACAAACGATTTTATACAATTTATCTCAGCACATGGTACTGTTCAGAAGAGCAGGGGAATACAAGGGCTAGCAATACCTCAGTTTAACAGAGGACTGATTTTTAAGCTGAAGTCAATGTGACATTTCTGGGCTTTTGTGGCTATGGACGAAGCCAAGCAAGGGTTTAATAGCTTTGATAAATCAGCTTGCTAGTGTGGAAAGGGATTCAAAATGCCTGCAGTGTATGTCCCATAATGAACTTTATGTTGTTGGTTTGTTGGAGTTTTTTGTGGTTTTTTTTTTTTTAAACCTTTTTCTTCTCAAATTTGCAGAGGTAGGTGGCCAAGAACTGGAGCCCCCAGCATTCCTGCCAGAGCTTCTTGACACACCTGAAAGAATCTTGAGTAAGAATATAAGCTTTAGTTTCTACAGTATTGCATGGCAGAAGGGAATCACTCGTACTTCAGACACATTTCAGGAAAATATGCTGTTAGCAAATAGCTGGTAACTCTTATTTCAAAATTATTTAAGAACTGAAGCAAGACCAGGGGCAGTCTGGGGACAGTTCTTGTCATTTACTTTTATAAAAAGAAGTGTGGTTTGTTTATTTTTTCATTTAGACAATGCCACATTCTTCAATGGAGTCTTTCAAAATGTGGAAAGTGTTGCATTATTTTTTGGTAAGTATGTGTTCCAGTTGTACTTGAGCACTGAATAGAAATCCCATGGAGTTTGGCTTTGTATACACTGAAAAGGAACTGGGACTTTCAAGGCTGTAGATTTATCCAAACACTATTGTAGTACTAAATACTGTTGAGTGTCAAGCATTGCTCAATGTCCCTATGTTACTGCCTTTTTTTAGGCTCTGTCTTCATGCAAGCATCAGCCATGTGTGACTCGCACCTGACTCACCTCAGTTTACCAAGCATTCTATGGCTTTTCTCTTTCTAGACTGCCTGGGCTCTCACTTCACCTGGTTACAGTCCATCTTCACAAACTTCCCTGCCCTGCTCAACTTTGTGAACAAAATGAAGTGCGTTACTGGCTTTTGTCCCAGGGATTTTGAGGACTATGGTTGCTCTTGTCGGTTTGAGATGGAAGGGCTCCCTGTGGATGAAGCTGATGAGTAAGTCTTACCCATGAGATGTCCTCTTCTGCTGTGACCAGCTGTCATGCCTTCATGTTCCGATGACCCAAAGCATAATGCTTGCCTATTTAAGGACAGTAGTAAAAAAAAGAGATGATTTATTCAGAGGGTAGGTCAATCCCACACCATCCAGTTTATCTTAATCCAGTCATCACTGATTTGCAACCTAAATATTTGCTATGACCTACAAAAGATAACTTCAGTTCTGGTATATCAGCCCTGTCCTGTGTTATTCCTACCTGTTGGTGAGCACTATCTTTTTGCTGGGCCAACACCCCACACCAGTTGCCTTACAGCATGGCTTGGAAACAGATGAAGTCAAAGTGGTCATATCTACAGCATGTGGCAATCCACTTGCTTCTTCTTTTCGTAGTACAGAGTCTCTATTTTCTCACACTTCAATGTGGGAAAATGCTCCCATCCTACAGGTAAAAGCAGGTTCCCCCACACCTGGGTATAATTCCACCAGTGCAGCTCTGGTGGAACAGTTGGTTTAAACCGGTTGGAAAGAGTGGCCACTAATGCAATAGAGTAAGTGAACACAATGCCCAACTCCTTATCATACCTTACCTAGAGGTCTCTAAATTCTGAACAGATCTTTGTGAGCCAAGTCTCACTCATTTCTTCACACTGGGGAATTCTATCCCACACTGAAATCGGTGCCGAATACTGGAGGGCCTGTTAATAAGGTGAGTAGGAGAACATTATTCTGAGCAGCCCTACTGGGTTTACAAACTTACCAAACTTTTGGTACTGGAGCTGTGCAATACACCAGCAATGTATGCTCATTGTGGACTATAATGGAAATGTTGGCATCTGAGGAGGATTTAGTCATCAACAGAATCAGTTAAATAAGACTTCAAGTGGCAGTTAGGAGGTTGAGTAGATCTTTCCCTGAACACCTGTGCACAAGCAAAGGTTGTAAGAGGCTGGAACAGCCAGGCATAGAGAAGAGAAATGCAGCTCAATGGCTCTTCCCAGTACCATGCACCAGGAACAAAACCTTCCAAATTCCACACTGTGCTTGATGCTGCCCCCAACCTGACTGGGCTAGTGAGAAAAGACGTAATCTCAGGTCAGGACAATCAAATGGTTGTTCACTTTTTCCTGCAGGAGGTGTGAAAAGAAATTCAAAGAGAATCAAGATCCACCCATGTCTAAATAGAAAGAAGTTTTTTCCAAAAATATAATGTAATGTATTAATTCACTGAGTGAAGACAGCCATGATTCAGAAAGAGCTAATGCCTAGAGATAGATGGAAATTAATCCATCCCTTTTCCAACACAGGATGGTTGGGAAAATGAAGATCTAACCCTGCTGCTGGAAAAAAGCCATTTCTGAACAATAGTGATGACATGCTGAAACGAGAGCTTGAGTCGGTTCAATGGACTGGTACCCAAAGAGCTGAGCACCTGGGCTTTTGCTTCACTCAGCTTCTTTTTAATGCAAAGCGGTGTAAATACAGAAACAGCAAAAAGATCTATCAGCAATTTTGTCCTGAGAAATGTCCTCAGAGTCACTTCATGTTTACAAATTGGTGAGCAGTCCTGCGATGAGGTTTCCTTAGCAGCATGGCAACCCCACTGCACTTTGCAGTAAAATGAGACTGATTATTGTTTTGCCACTGAAACAGATATGCCCTTGGTTCAGGAGAGCCTCCAAGCAGGTGGCTGCTCTGTGTCTTTCTCAGACACAGTTCCCACAGTGTTGTAATTTTTTCACTAAATTTATTCCTTATAAACTAGCTTTGCAAACCTTGGATTTTATCACTGCCATTTCTGTTTCATAAAAAAGGGCTGAATAAGTCATGCCTATTTTCAAGGCGTTGGAAAATGTTTGTGCCTATAAAAGCAACCTTTTCCTATTTCCCTACTTGTCATGTCTAAATTGGATAATTTTCGTATCTACGTAACCTACTCTACCTCTAAAGTCCGTGGTGACAGAGAAACAAGGTTTCTAACTGTCTTTGATGTGCAGTGGTAGGAGAAAACTGCTTCACTCTAGTGTGGTACAAATATGTCATGACCCCTTCCCATAGATAAATGGTGCATTTTAATTCTGATTGTTGCACAGAAGTACAAGAAACAGAGGATAACACTGCACGTAATTATATAGTCTCAAGGAGACACTGAGATCCACAAGATGTTGCAGAGACATTAACCCCCCATAAGTGCCAGATTCTGTGTAGTTCCCCACTGCAGTGGAGAAAGGTTGTGGCAGATCTGGATCCAAGACCTCTAGATCTGAGTCATGGGGCATTGTTTGGCAGTGAGATGGCAGTGTTCTGCGTGGATATCTGAACACTGATAGTGGATTTCTTATTTAAACTGCCTGTAGAGTCCTTGTAAGGACTTAGGATAGAAATATGGGTGTGGTTCCCCACAGCATGCAAACCTGCTCCCAGCACTGAGCTTTGCATCCAGTTGTATTTATCCCACCTGACTGACTCAGGGAAAAACAGAAGTCAGCCTTTCTTGTGTCTAGAAACCACACTGAGAAACCCTTTTTTTCCTTTGGTATCTTTTGCATTCTTGTGTAAGAGTACCATGAAAGCATTGCAGTCTGATCTTGAACTGAAACTAAAGTGTGTAAACTCTGTGCTATTTCACTCTTTAAGATGCTGTTTCCAGCACCGCAAATGCTATGATGAAGCAATGGAGATGGAGTGCATGTGGGACCCATCAAAGATTTCTACAGATGTCAGCTGCTCTACTGAAAACCTGACCTGTGGTAAGATTAAGTTCACTGTAACCAAGATGTTTGTTCTCGTCTCTCTGCCAAAAGCCATATATGAATTAGACAGAAGTCACTTCCATCTATGAACTTTTAAAGGCTGAAGTGTTCTGCTCAGGGGTGAATGAAAATAAGAATACACAGAAGCATCGAAGCCCAGCTAGGCGGGAAATTTGAAGTCCAATAACTAGAACCTTGTCAGGGCTACTCTAGAAGCCTCTTGCTGAGGTTTCCCTGACTTTGCAGGACCACTAAGCATTGCTTGAGCTATCTCCACACATCAGAAATGCAGCGTTTGTTGGTCACAGACCTGAAAAACAGTTCCTTTCTGAAGATTCAAGGCCTGGTTTTTATTTACTTTGAGGGATTCTTTGTTCACAAGGTCATGTACACTACTCAGGTACATTGTTCTATACAATACCGATACAGTCCTGGCAAGCGTGGGGTGGGGCTCTTTAGTGCCTAATCAATTTTCATATAATTTTTCAGCAAGTATTGACTCTCAGAAAAGACTATACGCTAGAACATGACTTGAGGATTCCAGCAAAGAAGAACAGAATCCCCAAGCCAAAACTCTTACAGCTTATTTAAGAAACAATCTGATCCAACTTCTTTCTCTTGTTTCGGATTAAAACCCTTTTTGCCATTGAGGCCAATCTATATATGTCCAAGATCATTTAAACATGAATAGTACTTTTTTAGCTCTTTCAATACTTAATCATCAGAAAGCATTTTGCTCAAACTAAAAAAACAAAAACCAAAACCAAAACCAAAACCAAACAAAAACAAACACAAAAAACCCCTCACCACCAAAAAGTAAGAAAAAAAAAAAAAAGAGTAATTCCCATCAAAAACATGAAACAAGAGTGACAGCTCCAAAAGGTCAATGGTGTTTTTGAAACCCTGAAAGGTAGAAGGTTTTGAAGTGGGAAAACATTATTTCCTGGGAAACTGCTTCATAGCCTTTAGAAGGAGCAAAACACATCTTACGTGAAAGGCTTGGCTTGGGGACTATGACTTCTAGAGGTTAGGAGGAATATTTTAATGATGTCTATGAAATGTCAGACTCTGCATCAGCTGGGTTAAGTTTTCCATAAGAAAACCAGAGGCAGAAAAGCACTGCTCTGTCATCTTCACTGCTCTGCAGAATGACCCAGCAGAGGCAAGAAGTCTATTGCCAGCCGTGACAGACTATGTTGGGTGCTGTTTCAAAAACAAACTGTATGGGACTATGAAACTTGATGGTATTTAATGTGGAGAGGCACGGTATAAACAGGTTTGCACAAATGAATATAGACACAAACCTTACAGGAAGAAAAAAAGCAGGAGATGGAGAAGATATTTCAATAGTTGCTTGTTTGGATTTTTATTTTATTTCCAGAGTCTGGGGATCCCTGTGAACAGTTTCTCTGCACCTGTGACAAAGATGCCATTGAATGCTTTCTGAACACACATATTAACTCTTCCTTGAATGGGCTGGATGTCTCCTTCTGTCCATCTCCTGTTACAGGTAATAATAAGGATCTGATCGACTGCCTCCTCCTGCCAGTTTTTCCACTGGCATAAAATTTGACCTGAGGAGAACGAAGCAGTAGCTGGGTGCTTTCCTGCACTAAATCTGGCAGTCCGTCTTATTCTCCGTTTCATGTGTCCTTTCCATTTACTGCTACTCAAGTGACCACCAAAAGACAAGAAGAAAGTGGACTAATTGCCATCCTGGAGAAAGTCCAGGGGAGGTTCCCGAGCTGCTGAGGGGGAAGGAGCACACGATGAAAGAGGGGGAGGCTCAGGGGAGATCTTTTTGCTGTCCTCAGTACCAAGCGGGGTGTGCAGAGAAGACGGAGCCAGATTTCCTGGAGATGCACGAGGACAGGACAAGAGGGGAGAGACATAACTGCAACAGGGAAATTCCAGTTAGATATGAAGAAATTATTATTTATTATTTGGAAGGCACTTGCCAGCCCTGGGAGACTCTTGCCAATGTAAATGAATGGGTGGTGTTTGGGGTGATTAGTGACACACTGAGGGCACTAACAGGAATGGCAAACTGACAATAGTGCAAGTCTCCCCTTAAATCATGCAAAACTCTACCTGGAAAGGGAAAAATAGAGCCGCTCTGCTCTGCTCTGTGACTTGGTTCGCATCTTGGAAGGAAAAATCCTCTCTAAAGATGAAGGGGATATTTATCTTCATTGTCATACACTGTGCTCTGCAGCTGAAATTACAGCCTTGTAAGGCTGAATACCTGTCCTGTGGGAACAGGGGTAGATTAAAAACTTGATTCATATGGATTGCAACCAGAGAATGTCAGGGGAGGGACCTTTGAACTCCCAAGCTGAGATGGATGTGAAAAAGCAATGCTAGCTTTTCTATTCTTTTGGCTTGCATTCACACCCCCCAGTGCTAAGGACAGATAGAGACATCTGTATGATGCTCTGGATGTGGGCATCCCCTTGTGAACAGGTCAAGGGAGAAGAAAATGCCACAAGAAAGTTTGCATCAAAGCCAGAAAATTGTTTCCTGTAAGCCAGTAATCTCTAATATAAAGTATAGCAATCCCAACACATTACAAATACAGGGGAAATTGCTAGGTGCTAACAGGAAAATCATGCTGGTTTTACCACTGCTGATAAAGTTTGATTGAATCTTAACTCACTGAAAGCCTCCACTAATTTTAGGCTACTGATTATTTTTCTTAATAGGGAAAATATTGTTTGAATAAATCAATTTAATTTATCTTTCACTCGTTATTATTTTTCTGTGTAGTCCTTCTGTCCAGTTCAGGCTTTGAATTGAAAAAAAAAAAAAAAAATTCTATCTGGCAAATTTCTAGGAAAAGGATTTCAGTAGATTCTTTATTACAGAGCAAAAGGTGAATGAAATGGGGATATATTTGCCTAAACCTCCGCTTTAATAGGAATAAATTCAATTAACTCCTGATTTGTTGTAGCATTCACATTACACAGTGACAAAACCTCTTTTCAACCATTAGTCTATGAGAGGGCTTTCTCCTTTTCAGGAACCACCAGCCAGAGAGCGACGACAACACTTCCCACAAAGGGTATGTCCTTATCTCTGTAATTATTTGACTGTTTATATTAAATAGATATAAATTTATACTCAGAAAAATAACATGAGTATTTTGGAAGCCATGACTTCCTTCCTGAGAAGCAAAGACAAGTTTTTAGCAAGGTGTAAACATGTGAAAAGAAGACGGGAAAAAAAACAACCAAATAAACTAAAGCCCTGATTTTGTGACCAGTTTTTACACAGGTGCACAGGAAAATTTCAGCCACATGACTAATTTTTCTGAGAAGGAATTTGGAAGAGAACCTTGAATCTCATTTAAAAATAATACAAGAAACACACAAAAAGCAGCTTAAAAACAGTTTCAGATCCTTTTCTATTTGTACTCACATTTAAGGCCTTGCTTCAACAAGGGTCTTAGCCAGGTGCCTGGGTTTAAACATTTCAGTTCTCTGTTTAAATGTTTAAATCTTACCTTCTCACCTTCACTGTAAGCCATGTATTTAAGTATCTGCTGAAACACTAATTTAAAGCATGCTGATCGCAAACCAATTTTTCTTGTTTAGGTTGAAGTTCTTTATGACAAGGATTGAGGGACTTTTTGTTTATTTTTTGTTTATTATGTTACCAAGTAGAATCTAGTATCAGCACTAAATATTCAAGCAGGATTTTAACATTGTTACCAAAATTATCAATAATTAGGTTTGTATTTGCTGTATTTTTATAATACAATAACTGTACAAGAAGCCCAACACTACTAATATTTAGAAATAAATTCCATTTTGATGATGCTGGTCCTGTTATGCCAAGATCCTGCCTAACAAATATCACAAGGCATGACACTCAGAAGTAAGAATGCTTTTATTTTGCAGAATTCCTTCATCATGGGGTGGACAAGACACAGGCTGCAACTGCGTCCGTGGAAGAAGGTTTGTAATTTAATAAAATACAAGAAGAGTGGTTTGCTTGCTTTCTGCCCTTCTAAAAGGACAGATATAAAAATAGACACAATGTTTTGGTGATCGAATTCAAGACTGAATGAGAAGGTGCAATTTTTCAATTTGTGCATGTGATGTGCTCAGCCAGCATGTACAGCAGAGTTTCCCAAGGGCTGAAAATGAACACTCTGCAACAAAACCTGTTTTCATCCAAACCAACCTGGGAGCAGGGGTTTGCAGCAGGCCAGCTCTTTGGCAAAGATGTGCCGTGTGGGTGCCAACCACTGGACCCACAACTCATTGCATATTCATTTACTTTAAAGAGATATTTAATTATACGAAATCAAGCAGTGGCATGAGGAAAAGCTGGGCATGGTTTGTTGTAAACAAGCAACAAAAGAGCAAATTTACCTACAGTGTAGAGACCCAGACTGAAGTCCTTCTCACTCTGGTGCTTCTTGGGTAAGTTCTTAAACCACGAGATCAAGTTGTTCTTCTGACAATCTTCTTCTTTTTTTTTTTTTTTAAGCTACAATCAATAGGTACATTGTTCAGGAATGGATGTTTACAAAATCTCATTGCTGCATTATAAGAAAACTATTCCTACCTACGTGGTGTGTACTACAACACAAGAGCCCATGGAGAGAAATCATCCAAAGCCCTGGGTAGCTCTGGAAGGGCACACCTGTCAAGTGAGGGCTACCCTATACGGTAGCAAAATACAGATGGAGACCACTCTTAGACCATTTTCTTTCTGATTTAGCTGATGCATTCTTGTGATATGGCCCCATCACAAGCAAAAACCCTACTGTCATGTCCGGAGACCCCATATCTGCCAACTCAAAAGCAACGTGTGCTGGATGGGTGCCTCCAAGTCACTGCTCAAGGCAGAGAAACTCAGGAGTCATTTTCTGGAAGTGGAGAGAGATAGAAAGTTGCACTTTTGGGGAACTGAAGAACCTGGTTTCAATCTGTAGTGTGCTCTTCTGGGAGGTTTGGTAATAGAAAACTGAGAGCTCCTGAAGGAATGAGTGCTCCTGTGTTTGCACATCTGTATCAATCTTCCCGAGAAAATGATTATCTGTGCTCTCTAGAGACATACTTTATCCTAAGGCTCAAAATACTGCCAAGGAATAAAAACCTGTATTGGGAATTTTAGAAAGCTGGAAATGTATCACAGATAACATCTAGTCAGACTCTGAAGGAAATATTTGGAGAACCACTTACCATTTAAGTAGCTGTCTCCCCATCTAAGCTCACAGGAGCTTCACCACTGACAACTGGGGCAATTGCAGTAAGATGAAGTTAAGTCCTACTCAGAAACTCGTTCAAAGTCAAAGATGTTATTCTTCAAATCACATCCATCCTAACAACAGACAAAAAGATGTGGAGGTTTATTTTTTTTTAATAATGTATATGTTTATAATTTATCAAAATATAACTGATGATAAATGAAAAAAAAAAAAAGTTTATCAAAAAAAGATTAGAGATTAGGGAAGTATTGGGGCTTGTAGCTGCCCATCCACACCTGGCTTTCATTGGGGGTAAATGTGAGGTGTTTGTGAGGAATGTGGCACATCCTCCTGTGCTCAAGACTGAGATTGTAGCCCTAATTCCCTTTAGCGTATTTGTCTGTCAAATGGTTTTAATATTGAAATTGCTGCTTCAGTCACATGTAAGCAGTGAGGAGATTATTTTATTGGTGTCACTTTGTCTACAACAATGGATGCACCACAGGGAAAAATGGGCAGTATTAAAAATGCTCAGGTCTACCCGCTTTGCTGAAAAAGCTCTTCTTGGCAGCCTGATGTCTCATAAGAGTCGGTGCTGGTTTTCTGAGTTTACCTTTTTCTGTCTTCAACAGTGATTTCTTTTGAGCCCAGTGAGTTGATCCCGGGGACTTCCAAAGCTGGAGGTAAGACTGATTATGCTTTTGTTTCTGAATTGGTCACTCCTGACTCCAGGTGAAAACAGGTTTTGGTTAATGAAGCTCTGTGCGTCACAGGGGAAAATGTGCAGCTCGGGATTTTGGGGTTATACCCCTAGTTCTTCTGCTGCCTTGCACATCCATAAGCAAACCACGAGGTTTCTCCTAATTATGCTCTTTATAAAACAAGGCCAATAGTGATGTCTGCTTAAGCTTTGTGAAGTTTTCAGTAAAAATCACCCCAGAAAGGCATTGCAGAAACAGAGGATATAGGTCGCTAACACGATGCCTCTGCTCCTTGTACAGGGACCACAAGGGACCACAGAGGAACAGCTCCTGCTCCCTCCCTCTCCTCGAGAAGAGGTCAGTGACTCTCAGCTTTCCCCTTTCCTGCGGCTGACACAGCAATGCATCACCTAAAAGCATCACAGTTAAAAATCCACGTGTGGTGACAACAGGGCTGCCAGGGAATCAGATTTAGAGCGGGGTCAGATAGCAGGTACACAAATAATAAAACTAGCCTGAGAAGCAGTGGCTGGCTGTTGCCTCGAGCCACTCATTTGCACTCCTCATGCAAGCATTTGTGAAAAGCTCTTCGTATAAGGTTTTTTCCAATATAGTGCTTGATCCTTTAAATTACATTCATAGCACCTGCTGCCAGAAGGGTTCATTTTGATTTTGCCTCCTCCTTTTTATTAATACAGATTTTCAACTGAATTCTTTCCCAGCCAAAAACCCACTTCACCTTTTGCAGTTATTATTGCTTTGAGCTCAGCCACACCAGCGGCTACAGAAGTGGAGTGCTGTGGGAAACTCGAAAGTTTTCAGTGACCCTTTTTTTTTTGTTGTGTAGAAAGGATTGTTGAGGCAGGCTAAAATGCACCAGAAACAAAAACACCAAGAAGCACTGCTTACGAAGAGAAGAAAGTAGCAACTTTTTGCCTCTGATTATATTGCTGGTCCAGGTTTCCCACCCCTGTACAGAAATACAGCATGGCTGTACTCAGCACTGGTCAAAATCACTAAATGTTCTCTTGCATTAACTTGATCGTACCAGAAAATCTGTGTGTTTGTTGTGCTGCGAGGTCTGCATGGCTCCCAGAGGATTATTTGTAATATCTATTCTTAGCTAAGTGCGGAATTTCCAGTTTTATTTTCTACTTCCAGCGGGAATCGCTTTCAACACATCACTGTCAGCAGAGTGGCATAAAATGTGCCCCTCTTTAGCTAGGAGAACTAACGCAGTGCTATTGCTCCCTTCCTGCAACCTTTCATGGTCTTCCTTGTGTTCTTAGCACATCTTTCATTATTTTTATCCATTCTCTTATCCTATGACAGGCTATTTTTAACACATACTAAACCCAGAACTTCAGAGGAACAAATTTAATGAATTTGAGCTGAATCCAATTAATAAATTCAGCCAAGGAATTGAAACGGAAAGGTTTTAAAAATGGGGAAACACATGTTCACTAGTATTTCCAAAGTATTTTCTTTGTGAAATGCCACATTCTTCATATTGATGTTTAGAACAAATGAAACCATTTGATGACAGTATTTTCATTTACAGGTTAGTTTATATAAAAAAATGAAAGTTAAAAAAGAACAAAAAAACCCATGAAGTAATCACCAAATTAAAAACACTCCTGGCCAACACTAAAGCTCCAGATAATCCAAAAATAAATATCAAATTAATTTTTAAGGATGAGGAATCTCCTTAAAATTATGTTTCTACTCATCCTCAACTTACTTTCTCCTTTATATTTGCTTGTGCCTACAATGAAGCAGATCCTTCAGTTCCGTTACTCTGCATCAGTCAAATAATTTTCTGCCTTCCCTAATGTTACTGTGAGTTTTGGTACCCTCACGTGGATAGAATTTTATTTTTTTTTAGGAATTTACTCAGAAAATGGCATCTCACCTGCACTTTATCTCTCAGTAGGGCCAACTAATCAGTAACTGGTATGATTTTGAGCAGATGGCACAGCTCTTTACCTCAGTATGCAACATATAAAATTAAAAATAAAATAAAAATCAGTAGTGATACTGGTTCTGTTTAACCAGCATCTTGTTTTCTGAAAAGAAAGAAATGTGAAGAAATGACCCATGTGGATACTTTTTGCTTTTCCAGCCTTCATTTTGATTTTTTCTTTCTTTATGACCACCAGCTCATGAGTTTTGCCTGAGGATATTACTCTGACCGGCTATCTAAACGAAAATCTTGCTTTTCATGGCTTTTCATGTCTTCTTTCACTTTCCTCTTTTCTGCTTATTCAGAAGAGGATGGATTTATGGAAGCTGCGGTCGGAGTGGAAGAGAGAACCACCTCCCCAGCCTTGTTCTCAGGAGATGTTAACTCAATGCAAGTCAAAATTGTCCCCACTGAGAAGAATCCTGCACTCACCTCTCCAAAGGCAAAAGGCAAGTAAAAACTGAATTATGCCTATTCTAATTCACAGGACTCCCCTATTTCTGTTCACAGCTCTCTGAGGATTCAGCATTTTTGACAGGCATGTAGAATAACATTATTTTCTTCCTAAATCTGGACAGATTACATAAAATACAGGGTGCACAACACTGACTCCACTAGAGAGGGCAGGTCACTGTCAAACGCGGATGAGGAGAGCTTGACTAACAATTAATGAGCAGTCTTCCACCTACGAATTAAGCAAATTTTAGAAAACGGCCAATTGATAATGGTTCAGAATATGCACTTTTGGACACGTTACTGAAAAAAAGGGTCTCCTCACCCTTTGCAAGTCTAATCTATGCATATGCCATCTGCAGACACAAGCCCTGCAAGGGGTGGGCAGAACACAACTTCCTCTGGAATAGCTCTGGAACTGGCGCTGTCTGACACCGGACCTCAGGAACCTGCAGGAAAAGGTAAGTGAAAGTTTTTTTCCAGTTATATATAATGAAATATTCAGCTACCTCTACAGGGAAAGGGAGGCATGTATTACATATAAAGATTACAGTTATTCTAAACCACTTAGACAAGCATGTGTATCGGTATTTGTAAGAACAACAGGAGAAGTTTCCAGCAGTTTAACCTGTCCCACCAATGTGCCATCCTTAACACTTACAAAAGCTATTTCTGATTAGGTTAGAAGTACATTTTTCATACAGTACAGGATCTAAAATGAGCTCAGTGAATGTTTCCTCTTGCTTTTATTTTTAGGTAGTAGTTTACAGAATCATAGAATAGTTAGAGTTGGAAGGGACCTTAAAGATCATCGAGTTCCAACCCCCCTGCCATGGGCAGGGACACATCCCACCTTCTGTCATCACAAGAGATCCCCCAACCAGTGAAAACATGATTGTCAAATAACATTTTTTTTCTTGACAGTATGTGAGCGATTGACCTTTCTGCAAGAGAGAGGAAATGGAGGAGTGAAGAGGGAGCTGCCCCAGCTGGGAGAAATGCTGTTTTGTTTAACTGAGCGGTGCCCAGAGGAATTTGAGTCTTACGGTTGCTACTGTGGCCAAGAAGGAAGAGGTGATCCTACTGATGCACTGGACAGGTGTGGGCTCCTCTGCACTGCCATTAACTATGGGCATCAAGGTGCCTATGGAATAACAAAGATCAGTATATGTTTTGCTGATCTTCAGCCTTGTATTGCTACGTGTCAGTAGTTAGGCCACATTTTGAACAAAGAACATGTAAATAGCTGCTTAAATGCACAAAACATGAAATAGTCTAACGTCACTAAGACATATTCTGTCATTGTATCAATGTTTTAGAGAGGACTTCCTAACTTAATTAAAATAAGAAAGGAGAACAACAGGAGGCAAGTAAAGCAGAACAAAGAATATATCAAGAGAGATGAGGATAGGGATCGTCGTGACTTGGCTATCAGACAGTCTGGAAAGTGATTGATTAACAGAAGAGTTAACACACCTGTCCTTCAGAAGAGAGAATGGCTCGAGAGTCCTGCTGCAGCCAAGTGTGTGTGGTCATGGCACAACTGGCGAAGACGAGTAATTCTGGAGTAATGGAGAGAATTTCAACCAAAGTAAAGAAACCTCATTGGAGAGTGTTGCATTTGCAACTAAAAATCTCTCCTTGTGTGGAAGCTCCTAATAGCTGGGTCCGTGTCAAGTTTAAGTATAGCACTTAGAATACAGCACATACCACCTTCCAGCACACAAATAATCCAGCCTGTGGATGATGGAGTACATGAAGGCTAGTCCTGGCTCTGGCTATCATGATGCAGTGTTGAGATGTTCAGCCAGCAATATTTGAACACTTGAAGATACTTCTCATGGAAGATTAGGTCACAGTTACCATTGCAATTATATGTCTTAAAAAGGAACCAAAGAATCACTAAAAAAATCACAGCACTGTTAAGCAAATGATACCAAAGGAATTTGGAAGGAAGAGAGCAGGAACAGGTTTGCTTTGTTTTTCTTCTTTCTTATGGATATTTTTCTTTCCGTGATATGAAAAATAAATTCCTCAATTTTATTGAGCATTGAAAACATGCAGATAAAATAACTGTGAGGACTCTGCGATGCAGGAAAAGTTAATATTTTTCAGTTATACCTACTGTTTATTTTAGGTGCTGCTTCGCTCATCTGTGTTGTATGGAACAAGTTAAGAAACTCGGATGTCAGGCAGAAAGAAATCCAAGATCTGAAGTTGTGTGTTTTGATCACAAGCCAAAATGTAAGTTGGGGTTAGAGGAAATTCCTTCTGTCCTAATGACAGCGTATCAAAGCGTTACGGCCTGAATGCCACCGGGCCTGTGAGCTGCTGCAGTGGAGCATGGGGACAGAAACATTTGACTTACAAAACATCAGTGACGCCTAACTACAAAACAGAGCTTTTTTCCTAGTTGAGATCAAGGTTACTGCACTACTCTGTACAATGTGACCAGGCCAGGCTGAGAAAATTAGATGCAGATATTTTATGATCGGAGACAGAAGTCAGCTCTTGGTGTCTTTATGTTCACAGATTTAACTAAAGCCAGGCAGACCTTCAGCTACTCAGCACCTTGGTGCCAGGCTTAGATGATTAAAGGTGACTTTGGAGACTAAAATTCAAGGCAGATTTGAAAATTTTACTTTCAAAAGCTCGTCTACCCATCGCAAATTAGACGTTGACTAATTGTAACTGCTTTCAAACTTTAATTCTGATAGGGCTTTGAGCAACCTGGTCTAGTGGGAGGTGTCCCTGCCCATGGCGGGGGGCGTGGAATGATGTGATCTTTAAGGTTCCCTCTAACTCAAACCATTCTATGGTTTTATGATTCTTTTTAAGGTATTGGTTGGAGCATGTGTGAGAAACTACTATGTGCTTGTGACAAGACAGCAGCCGAGTGCATGGCTTCTGCCTTCTTCAATGAAAGCCTGAAGTTCCCCCACAGGCAGGAGTGCCGGGAGGAGAAAGCTTCATGTCAGAGAGACCCTTATGAAAGGCCTTCCATCGGCACAGAAACAGGCACTGGGACTTCCAGCTCCGAGGAGAGCAGTGAGGAAGAAGGTCCACTGTGGAGCGCACTAAGAAGAGCAAAGAGAGGGACACACCGTCCTGTGGGAAACTTTAGAATGGAGCACCATGAAGGCAGATAACTAGCAGCACCACCACACGCTGGAGACATGGCACGGAGCCTTTCAGAGCCAGCCACTGCATACCCTACTCCTCCTTATCACTCTACACGCTGCTTACACTTTCCAGCACACCAATCATGTAATCATAGGCTAGGTATTAAATGTTAGGCTTCACAACTCCTTACCATAGTGAAGTCTGCACTATGGACCCTCGATTAAGGTCAGGTACTGCCTTAAATAATTATTTGACAGTATTCTGTGTGATTTCATTTGATTTCTATGTAAAAGCTGTTCTGATCAAATATTGATTCTTCCTAACTCTGTAGTTGGTTCAGGCTGGATCTTGCTGATTCAGATTAAACAAAACTGCAACTACTCCAATTCTTTTTGCAGACATTCTTCCTTTACTGACCTTAGCATGAAACACTCCAAAGAAAAGGTAAGGGAATTACATAAAAATGAGCTCCTTCTTCACTTCTTATCTAATTGCAGCTTTCAACCTGCAGAGTTCCTGCTGGTCCATCAGATCAGGACACTAAAAGCCACATTCCTTGCCCCAGGGCTGTGTACTGTGCTGGTTATCTCCACTTTTGAGAGATTTCAGGATACTACATGGAATAATTTAAAGGTTCTGCTTCCTGGAATCAACTAAGATTAATGTGTTCTGAAGTAAAGCTGGAATAATACTTTTTGCTTTCTACCGAATCCAAGAACGTTTGCTTTTTTTCTTCCCCCCCCAAATCACCACTCATAAGATTCACCAGTTACCAAACAACAGCAGTATAAAAAGAGATGCACAGCCTTCGACTTGATGAGGGGCTAATTTAGACTACACTTTGATCATAAAATACTGCCACAAGAAATAAAACTACTAGAAGATGACTACTAATAACAAAGCTAAACAACAACCAAAAAACCCCAACAAAGGTCAAAAATCACCAGCACTCTCGTTCCTCTGATATGAAAGGTGTACACAAAGGTATCACCATCTTATGTCTTTACCAACAGATTTCAGTTGTATAGCACACAATCACGCAAACACACAGCTCAAACCCAGATGACATGGCCAAAATGGCACACAAGCTCTCCTTGTTCAGTGGGATTACAGGTATTTCCATGCTTTTGCTGAGCGCATCTTTGCAAGAACAAAACCACACTAATAACCACACTTTAAATTGGAAGAGGGGAGATTTAGGTTAGATATTAGGAAGAAATTCTTTCCTGTGAGGGTGGTGAGGCACTGGAACAGGTTGCCCAGAGAAGCTGTGAATGCCCCATCCCTGGAAGTGTTTAAGGCCAGGCTGGATGGGGCTTTGAGCAACCTGCTCTGGTGGGAGGGGTCCCTGCCCATGGCAGGGGGGTTGGAACTCGATGATCTTTAAGGTCCCTTCCAACTCTAACCATTCTATGATTCCATGATTCTATGATTCTGTGATTCTATGATTACGCTGTATAGAAAGAGGGCATTTCAGTACTCAATGAAAATGCTACAAATCTGTGAAATGCCCATTCTCTTTCAGTGCCTAGGATGAGATCCACGTTATGCTGATGTATTTACCTGTTTCAGAACTGGAACTTTTATCAGCCTTTTATCACAGTGATGGAAAACTATTCTGTATTACACAGTGTTTATACAGAAAAATGGTAATGAAAAGGTCAGATAGCTAATTAGCTGAAATGGGAAAAACTGGCCTTTAGACAAGTGAATTAAGTGCATTGCTGCTTAATAATATCACAAGCTCATTTCTCTGATTGATGATAGCAGCGCTGCGGCTCTGAAGCCTGCATTTAAAATACACGCTTAAGATAAAAAACCATCCCTTTCTGCTAATTATTAGAAACTAGTATTCCATTCATGGTTATGCAAATGACACAGGCATATATTCACTCAGAGATACGCTGACTTTTCTGATTGCAGAGATAGAGATGGATCATTTGAACTGATCAAGTAACAGAGAAATTACAATATGAATAATGCTGTTATTCAAGAAATCTTATCATTACTTCCTTCGGGCTTTTTTCTGGTATCTCTTATTTCAGGAAGACTCCTAACACCAAACTTGTTCCTCGGAGTAATTACTAGCGTATGAACTGAGTTGATAAAAAGAAGCTGTAAATAACCCAGCCATGATTAGTTAGATTTATTCATTCTCAGAGATCAGTGCTGAAATAATAAAACAAATGAGAAGCAGAACAAGATGAGGCATTTAGCACAGCTCTTTTCCTCTCTCATTCTCACAGTAGCTTTACACTGTATTTTCAAAGATTTGAGGCACAGCTGGCCAAAACCTAGTTCTTTCCCAACAAACAACTCATCTATTAATTAATTGTCTAAAAACATTTCCTCCTTCATTAAATATCATTTATTATTTATTATTTATTTTAAATTATTAGGCATTCAGCTTACTTTGCCTGTAAGCTGAAAAAAGCATAAAGATTTGGGAATATGATTTAGTAAATAACTTGTCATAATTCAGGAAGCCATAAGCTCTGAAAACCAGATTCAGGTGTAGTGGTCACCTTGATCACAGTATTGTTAAAACTGTGAGCATGGATTGAGTTAAGCCTTCCAAATAAAGGCAATGTTGTGAAGAAGCAAAAGCTTTCAAGACAGATACTCCCCCAAGTACCCAGAAAGTAGCAGGTGACAACTGCAGTGTCACCACTTTTGTCCTTCCTCCTCTGGTCTCACGTGGTAGGCTGACAGAATCTCTTACTCACCTCCACACCTTCTCTTTAGGTACGATTTTAAATCATCTCCCATGGGCAGCTACTATTTTCTCCCTGGGTTGGTTTGAGGCATCCATCGTCAAAATCCTGCTTAGACCAACCAGAGCAACAAAAAAAGGCTGATGACCATCTCAACAGCGGGTTCTGAGATCCGTAAGGCACAGATTATAGAAAGAAGTCACCTGCCCTCTAAAGTTTCCTAAATATACACAAAGTTTTAATGTTTGCAACAATGAGGAACTACAGGAAAAAAAGACAAGCATATAATCCCCTATATACTGGGACATGTCTCATGAGCTAGAGAAGGTCCCAACTTCCTCAAAATAGAAACAAAGGGTTGCTCTTCCTGCATCTTTAAGGGTGTAACATAAAGCCCATTTAAATAAATGAATGCTGCCAAAAAAAGAGACCAACAAACAACAGTATAATACTCAGTCTCATCTAATGGCATCACTGTTTGAAAAACTCTCCCTGTAGGTGAGCTGTATGCAAATCACTCACACTGACAGCTCTACTCCTTGAAATCAATACTACAAACCTCAAAACATTCCTTAACAAGGGAGGCAGGTTCAAAAAGCGTAACTTATTTATCTTCCTGAAGATCATTTGCTATGAGGAACTGATTTTTTCTTGTACTCTCAACTTTTGGTGGACTTGGTAATAGTAATCACTTAATCATAAATAAAAGCAGTAGTTTGATAATGCTGCAATGCTATAACATTTGGAAAAAGAAAGAAAAAGACATAAAATGATGTTTATTTTAAAAGGCAAAAAAAATTATGTCACTGACATTTTAATTGTGAGCAGTAAAAATTAACTGACACCTCAGAAAATATTAATTTTAAATTTTGGTATATTTTATTGCTTAAATATAGATTGCACAGTGTGTTCTTACATTTATTGAAACTTGTTTGTTACGTACAGTACAGAATATATGACCATCAGAAAAAAACAGACAAATTAGCCCTACTCTGATTTTGGACAACCAGCTATTGTCTATCTTTTGAAATTAACAAGTACTTAATTTACTTCAAAGTGACCCACTACCAAAAGCTATAATTTTTCCAAAGTGACACAATGGGAAAGAGAACCCAAAGCAAAAGCTGGAATACATTTAAACAGCTGGATACCAATTTATAACCGTGTGACAGTACTCAGTGTGTTGCAGATAACACAGTGCCAGCACGCCTATGGAGATTTACATTCTGCAACTTCTCTCAAGAATATAAAAAATGAAGTGAAAGAAAGCAGCTTTATATGGTACAACAGCATTCTTAATTCATTTGGTTTCATTCATTAGGTACATAGTATAATAGCTATCGAACCAATACATTTCACAGCCCCTGCCATCTCCCAGCTGTCTAGAAAGGCCAGAGTGAACCAATTACCAACTCACAGACTCCCTGAATTTCCAGAAAGGAAGAAATTAAACACCCCGTGGGCACACAGGGTGCTATCAGCTCTTCATCCCCTGCGCCACACCTGCACAACACCTGCATTTCCCAAACAGAGCTCATCTGAACGTTAGAAACGTGGAAACCAACCACCAGCATTTACGAAAAACACTTCATAAACGGAACAGAAAATGAAATGCCGAGTCTAGTCATTTTCACATGCAGCATTCATGCAACAGTATTCAGTCACAGAAACAATCCTGTATTTACAGCACAGCCTCCATTCTGCACGAGTGCAAACAGAAGTACATTCTTTATTTCTCAGACTCCTTAGTTTCTTTTTGTACAAAAGTGCACAGTGTTATTCTTTAAAAAAAATGACAGAGCAGATAAGTGATTTACATTGTATCCCTAGGTTAGACTTACTGTTTAAAAAATTACACTCTTCATATAGGCCAAAAAACTATTTTGTCTTACCTTAAAAAAAAACCCCAAAAGTGAAAACTAAAAACTAGAGTCTTATTTATGTGTAGACTGTGGTCTGATCAGGCTGATACGCTGCAGCAGTAAAAATCACAACGGAATGCTGTAGATAAGGGGCTGTTTCGTCATCCACTAACAGCTGTGATTGCACTGTTAAACTGAAAAGAAGGTCTCAATTACCTTTTGAGTTTTGTGAATGCTTTCTGAAAGTCTCAGCACGTTATCTCATAGGTTTAAGTACCTGATATTTCTCTGATGTTATGTCACATCAGGCTTTTAAAGGTAGTCCCCAGAGTAGCAGTCTCATATTCGAAAAACTTAAAATCTGTTTCACAGTGCGTTTGCAAATGTTCAAAACAGTCAGCAAATTAGCTGGGCCTGACGGCCAGTCAGATCTTACAATTACACAATCATAGATTAATTTAGGTTGGGACTTCTGAAGGTCATTTAAACTAAGCCCCTTCTCAGAGCAGGGCCAAGTGAAGTCAGATCACTTTGTTCCTGGTCTGATCACTGTTTATCTAAGGCTAACGTAATGACTTACATTTATTGCAGATATTTGAGATCGTTCATTCATGTTTATGCTGCTTCAGTCAGATTCAGAGACTTCAAACTTACTATTCATGGCATCAACGAAAGCTGTTTTTTCATTTTGCCTGCGGAATTTGGTGAGTCATAAAGACAGCACTGACAATTATCATCAAAAGCTCAGTGATTTACTGTATGAGTTTTACTTTATTTACATTTGAATAGCATACTCAGATACATAAACCTATGAAAGTCACCACATTTTCCTTATGGTTTGAGAAATGAAACACAAACGAACACAGTGATGCATCTCTAAAAATGCTTTTGCTTGAAAATATAGGTAATAAATTCTTGGTCTTTAAATTATTTCATCCAGTTTTCTTTCAGTTTCTAAAATATCATTAAAAAGCTGTAATAAACTACAGAGAAATACCTCATAGAATACATTTTTGATTTCTGTATTTATGATTTTAAATGCCCTCTGCTTATTTTCTGCTATACTAAATATATCTCTCATATTTATACTAAAGCAGACAGTAAAATACTACTGCATTTTTGAAAGTACAGTCTGTAAACCATACACCTTAAGACATGAAAAATATTGCACAGTTCAAGTGCTTCAAGAGGAATTTCCTCCTCTTTATGCAAAGCATTTAACTTTTAGCAAGAAACACAAGACATATACTGCGCGTATATATCTAAAAAGCATGTTATGTGATGCATCCAAAAAATACTTAACAAGTGTCCATTAATGCATTTACTGTATGTGAACACATGTAAGGTATTGTTTTTTTCCACAGATTCCAAAATAAACGAGTTGACTAGCTATGACAGCGTGGACAAAAGGGAGCTGACGTAGCGCTCCACTGGCTACATTTATTAAGATGCAGCAAGCCAAAAGCATTCTATTTAGATATATAATTGAGGTGGAGATGAACAACAGAAAAAAAAACCCACAACAAAACAAAGAAGAAGAAAAAGCTTTAACAGGTTCTTCAGTTACAATGCCTCATATTAAAGGAATTTACAGAAGAACAAATTCCTCGAGTAACTGAAATATTCATCTGTATGGCAAGACAAGTTTTAAATCTGACTTTCACACGTACTCAAATATGAAAACAAAGAAACATGACATATGAAAAACCTAACTCCAAATATATTACAGAAGAAAACAACTCAGGACAATCTCATGAGTTTGGCTAGAATAATCTGTATTTGGCTCATGTCCATCATTATTTTAAAGTTACTTTAGATGAAATAAACAATAAAATTTGAAAACTCATCTTGTTCTTTCTATTGTACTCTATTCTAAATAATGTCCAGCAGACTTCAGAAGACACTTAATACACACAAAGATCCGGAAACTTCATCTCGTAGACTGGAACAGACTGGTAATGAGCATGTCCAGCAGTTATGGTCATCGTTCCTGAGGGGCTGGGTGGAGGACTGTGAGAAGAATGATCAATATTTATTATTTATAATTACACGGATAGCTTTATTATAATTTTATACATTAACAGCTGAGAAACAAGAGTAAACTACCCAGCCCAGCCCCAATCATTGGTATTTTATCCTATTCCTGAAATTCTAATGAAATTCTCATGCCTTGGGGTTCTTTTTGGTACTCTGGTCTAAATCATCAAGTTCACAAACATTCCAGAACGACAAAAATCCATTTTATTACTAACAAATACTATTGATACTGCTCAACAGATGCACACAGCTCTCTATCGTAACATCAGGTACTATTTTGAGTGTTCAGTATCTAATTACTTTCTCAAACAGATGCAGCAATATGAAAAAGCCCAGCATTCTTCAATTCTACTGACATGCATAGAAAGAATGTAAGAAGAGAAGTATACTATGACATGGTTTTTGGATATTCTTCACTATCTAAAAGATTCAGAATAATAACAAGAAAATCAAAGTGACTGTTTTAGATAAAGACTGCTCTTTTTCAGTGTAAAGGTTTTGGCTGGGATAGAGTTAATTGTATGGTGCTGTGGTTTGGATTTGGTACCGAAAGAGTGCTGATAAGACAGGGATGTTTTCATAATTGCTGAGCAGGGCTTACAGAGTGTAAAGACCTCTTCTGCTTCTCACCCCATGCCACCAGAGAGTAGGCTAAAGGTGGCCAAAAAGTTGGAAGGAGACACAGCTGGGACAGCTGACCCCAACTGACCAAAAGGATATCCCATACCATATGACATCTGCTCAGCTTTACAAAAGGAGAAGGAAGGGGAGGACATCTGGAGTGATGCTGATTTATCTTCTCAAGTAAATGTTATGCGAAATGGAGCCCTGCTTTCCTGAAAATGGCTAAACACCTGAAATTGTCAATGAACCTTTAATTTTGCTTCGCTTGCACAGGTACCTTCTACTTTACCTATTAAACTGCCTCTATCTCAGTTTTCTTGCTTTTACCCTTCCAATTCTCTTCCACATCCCACCGAGGAAGAGTGGGCCAGTGGCTGTGCAGGGCTTAAATGCATACCAGGGCTAAAAGACAACATTCAGTTAAATCATTAATTTTCTGCCTATTATATGTGAACGCTATGAGAGTAGTCAGTACTGCTCTATAACTCCTGTTTCATTCCTCATATTCTTGTATAAAGCCTTACCGAATGGTGAGTTCCAGTATCTGTGCGAGTCTATCATGAAGCAAGTTTGCCTAGAAAAAAAATTAAAATGGAATTATTAACTACCATATATTGAACCAAGCTGAAATGAAAATGCTGGGCCATACTCCGTGAGTGTACTCCATATCACACATGGCAAATCTAGGGAGCATTTCCTATCTCAATTTCTTTTCTCACTGCTGCAGGAATTCTGAGCCCTGAAAAGGCGTGTGAGACTGTGAGTCTGTCTTGGGTGCAAGGAACTTATATAGCAAGTGCTGCTGTTGCTGATAGGAGTTTAACAAACCTGAAATACACTCAATTATTCAAAATATATAATGGGGTAAACACAACTCCAGTTATCACAGTATGTAACAGGAATGGGCTGTGAATCTAGATTTCAAAGACATTAAGGAAAACGTTAAGATGATGAGTGTATGAGATTTCCATTCCTTTTCAAATGGTCTGGGAACAATCAAAAGCAATCAAAGTTTCTCAATGTTGATAGTGGAGACAATAGTTGAAGACAAAGAACCAAACTTCTTTAGAAGAAATAGCTGCAGTGACACAGTAACATAAATCACTTTTAGCCAGCACATCCCCATTAATGGTTACACTAATATTTTCAATGCTGCACAACATTTTTCAGAAACTCACTTTGGTTTCACACTGTGCTGCAATTTCTTCAAATGGTGCTTTCTGGAACTTTTCAATCACAAGACGCCTTTTTTCTTTTTCCTGTTCTTCAAGTCCATTGTTATCTTAAAAACAAAATTAAAAAAATAGCAACAAATGTCATCTGTGCATCAAGTAGAAGTGATATAAACCTTCAAATGTGCACTGCAGAAGCAAACAAGCCCTGTATTTGAAGTGATGAAACCACACTCAAGTGAACTGCCATCTGTCATTGCTCCTGAAGCAAAAGGCAGGTGCAATTTTAGGGAGCTGGTTTAAGGACTCCAGTTTTGCCTGCCTCTTTTGGACTACTGTTTAAAATATGAGTGTCTGTTGTTTAAAACATCCATGGCTAATCCATGTTTTAAGAGTATGTAACGGAGTGGACAGCATTGAATAGTAATTACTTACAGAGATAATAATTAAGGAAACAGGACAATTCTGAGTTCTGAAAGGTGAGTAACTTGTTTGTTTTAAACAAATCAGATAAATGCATATCAATACATTAAAAAACTGAGTATTTTTGAAGTCCACAATGTGTGCCTTATAATTTTCTGAACATATTGCAGATCTGAAAATCTTAACATGTAAAAAATATTTAAGTTACTTTATAAATAATCACTCAATGGAATCTGAAAATCTAACATTATTTATAGCTTGGCCGGTAAGGGCAAATTTAACAGATGACAGGGATTACCAGATGCTTTTCATTCAATCAGAAAACAAATTCATTAAAATCATCCACATATCATTTCAGAAATTTAGAAATAAATAACTGAAATTTTAAATACTTTTACTAGTTGAAAAGAAACAAAGGTAATATTGTAATTATGTTATTCTGGCAACACCTTTTTCTCCAGCTATTCCACAGTAATAAAAAGCTATGGTGTGTAAACATAATTGTAATAAGTCTTACCAATTGCTTTCTTCAAAGCTTCAAAGGTGATTTCTTCAGTATTATCAATCTAAACACAAAGAAACAAAACCCCTTGAACCCACATATTGTAAGCTTCGAAAAATAAGGAATGTGATAAATACAGAAGGTCAAAAAAGCCCCAGATCTTTTCTGCCTTACAAGTTTCTAATAGCTGTATCTGGAGTTTCTATGACATCCTTAATTCACAGTTTTAAGCCCCTGCGATTAGAATCACAGAAAGATATGGGATTGGAAGGGACCTCTGAAGATCATCTAGTCCAACCCCCCTGACAAGGCAGGTCATACTAGAGCCGGTTGCACAGGAACTTGTCCAGGTGGGTTTTGAACGTCTCCAGAGACAGAGACTCCACCACCTCACCGGGCAGCTTGTTGCAGTACTCTGCCAACCTCAAAGTGAAGAAGTTCCTCATGTTTAGATGGAACTTACATACACGTTTGTGCCCATTTCCTCTTGTCCTCTCACTGGACACCACTGAAAAAAGACTGGTCCCATCCTCCTGACACCCACCCTTTTAAGTATTTATAGGTGTTGATCAAATCCCTGCCTCAGTCTCCTCCAAACTAAAAAGACCCAAGTCCTTCAGCCTTTCCTGTAAGAGAGATGCTCCAAGCCCCTAACCATCTTTGCGGTCTTCTGCTGTACCCTCTCCAGCAGTTCCCTATCCTTCCTGAACTGGGAAGCCCAAAACTGGACACAGAACTCATGACGGGGCTTCATCAGGGCAG
The DNA here is from genome assembly GCA_013400375.1 of Thinocorus orbignyianus. Lineage (NCBI taxonomy): Eukaryota > Metazoa > Chordata > Aves > Ciconiiformes > Thinocoridae > Thinocorus > Thinocorus orbignyianus. Next base: position 336,929 of record VXBW01004976.1, read on the forward strand.
AGTAGAGGGATAATTGAAATTTTTATCAAATGAGATCAAGGAAAACTCCAAACTCTGGTCAAGATGCTCCATAGTAACAATACCTTGGAAAAGGACTTGAATTTTGGCAGAACACTCCTTTGGGTCAGGAATGTGTGTGGTGTTTCTACCCTGCTAAGCCTTGGTACTGGTTGTTAGACAGCTGTGGTGAATTACAGCAATCACTCCCTGAGAGCAGCTGAGTTACCAGCAAGGTGATACTAAAGCGAGAGATGGTAGCGGTGGGTAGAGTGGAAAATGCTTTTTGCTTCAGGCTAACTTCATACCAGTATGGGCTCCAAATAATTTGGTGCTCATGCCATAAGCACTGGAGCTAAAGAGCTCTTCCTAACAAGCTTTGATGCGCTGAGAAAATGTGTTCCTTCAGCCACATGAATATCCATTTGCTGCTGCAGATGTACTTCGTTAGGAATTGCTTGGGGCTGCAAAATTACCACAGACATATGAATACTGGTCTGAAGAGCTACAGCTCATGGATTTTTGCGTTCTAGTTCTTTAAGGACCTACAGCTTCTGTATGAGAAGTATATTTACAGCAAAACCACTGTGATAACATCAGGGAAGAATCTGCCATCTCTCGGCTTGGACTGCCTTACCTTAGTCGTTCACAACTAACTCATGCAAACAGGCAGCACTTTCATTTTTCCTTATAAACACTAATTGTTCAGAATTTCCCCCAATTCAGAAGACCCTGAATTCTTTCAATTTTTTTCATTCATTGACTGGACCTACTGTAAATGGAAAAGCCAGAAATAGCAGCCATTTCCTTTTTATATCAGTGTTATTTCAGAAGATGGAGCCGTAAATGATATTTTTCTAACAGATTTTACTACAGTAGCATTACATTCTCTACCTCTGAATATATAAAAGGTTAATAAATAAACAGCAAAGCACCCTTTATGTCAAAAGGTTGAGGATACAGCTCGACATAAAAAGTCAGGTTTTGCAATAATCACCTTTTATATGATTCATATTTGGTGAAAATTGCTTGTCTATGGCAGCCTTTCAGATTTCTAATTAAGATCCATAGTAGCTGCTAATATTAGCCATGACTGTATATGGATATTAATATCACAGAAGCACTAGCTGCTTTTACAAGTGTTTTTATCTTATAAATGAAGATAACTATGGAATAAACCATCTTCCTGATCAGGATTCCTTAAGAGACTTCCTAAAACAAAAATTTTTGATTGTGCTGACAAAGAACTGTGTTTGTATTGTGTACAATAATAGATATTTTATGGATAAACAGCCTTCTACCTCAGACAGTGTAGAAAATGATACCATACATCATTAATCCTAAAACTTCTATTAATTATGCAGTTTATCCTTTCAATCATAAAGCCTTATGCTCTGTTTTTTTTTCAGTTTAATTCTGCTGACAGTTATGGATTATGTGATGTTTACTATTCTACACAGCAAGAGAACCACACTTAACATCCTTGTGGAGGTTGGGTTTTTTTTCCCTCCTGTTTGAGTTACATCCAGCGTATCAGCATATGTTGCAGGTGGCCAAAACCATGCAATTGCCAGGGAACAAGAATAAGCAAAAATTACATGAAGGAAAAGGCTGCCCAGGGAAGCTGTGGAGTCCTCATCCCTGGAGGTATTTAAAAGATGGGCAGATGTGGTGCTGAAATACATGGTTTAGCAGTGGACTCGGTAGTGTTAGATTAAGTTGGACTCTGTGATCTTAAAGGTCTTTTCCAACATAAATAATTCCATGATTCGACGATTCTAAGGAAATTTTTCAGATGTTCATTATTTAGGTATCAAGACCAATTTTCCGCCATTAAATTGAAAAATATTTGGTTTCCTTTCGCATGTAAACAAACATTATAAAGCAATTAAAGGAGGAATCCTTTGTTTCACGTGTTTGCAATTAAGAACATTCTTGTTTTTAAGAGAGACAAACTAATTTATTATCCAAGACATTGTATCACATTCAACTGAGAACCCACACTCAGATTTTGATTTATCTAAAAATGCCATATCCTGTTCAAAAGATGTCTATATATCAATGCTTAACATAACATTAGCATAAACATTTCAAATCTGAAAAAGCAGCTTCTCCCATTTAATTCTACCTTCAAAAGAAACATTAAGTCATATATAAAAGATGAGATTAAAAAAGGATACTAAGAGCAAACACCCCCATCCCTACTAAGAGCATTTACTTTCTTCAGAAAGTTAAATAATGTGATAATCTGTCTTATTTTTTAAAGATTTCTTTCTCCTAAACTTTTACCCAGCTTATCTGTACCCTTGTTAAAATGCAACAGCAAGAAGCGAACAAAGAATATCATCTGCAGTACCAGCAGAACAAAGCAGAAAGGAATAATAATAATAATGCAAAATATAAATCACTTCCGTCAGTAAGTTCTGAAACGAGGCTTGTTCCTCTGCAATTGCTTAAAACTGCATTTTTAACTAATATTCAGCCTGACTTTGTCCCCATATTCTGTTTCACGTCCCTAGCTGGCAATTTCAACACCTAATCTCCACTGCAGCCAGCAGAAATTTGGTTAATAAAACTCAGTAGAACCTTGAAAAACATTCAGTAGAAACGGAGATTTATTTTAAGAAATACTTCAAATGAAGTGTCAAAAGATGTAGGATAATTTTAATTATAACGTAGTCTTCCAAAGGATAATTAGCATCAGCTTCTGTACCCTACATATGAACTTTTGGTTGCTACCTTATCCTTCCTGTGTCTTTGAAACTGTTCTGGAAGGGAAAAGTGACACTTCAGCATTGTGGTGTATGTACCTGCCTAATTTTGACCTGACCCTCTGAAAGACAGCAGGTCTCCCACTAGTCTCATATGTCAGCCCTACGGTGATGAATGAGACTCCCAGATACTTCAAATGATGCAGGGATACAGGTGCAGGGTTTTTACTTGATCCCTCAAAATGCAAAGAAAATACCTGGTGATTTTCATACCTTATCCTCTGTGTTGTTGCCTGGCAGAATATCCACCTGAATAGAGACCGTGTCCACAATGCTCTTCCTCCTGGAGAGTCTGTCCTCATCTAGAAGAAAAAACACTTATCTCACTTTTTGTCTAACAGCTGAAACTCGATCAAATTTCTACAGGTCAGATGCAGATTTGTTTCTGTACGGCTGTTAAACCCAAAAACATCTAGTTTATAGTTCAGATTGTTGTGAAAAATGACCAGGTACTGCTCTAAATTGTTACATACGAACAAAAATAACTGTCTTATTGGCCCTTGCCTCCCTCATCCCGGATCTTGCCAACTTTCCCTTGAAAGCCCAGAATTCAGAAAAATGAGATCTTATGAAAATACATAATAAATAACATAGTATGTAATGACATATTGCTTCAGAGTAATTTACAGAAGCCTGAACTTATTTTTGGGGTTGCAAAATTGAAATATTAGGTCTTAATTTGAAGGTATTCTGGAAGAGAAAAAGGGCTTCTTTGAAGATGACTCATTGACATAAGAAATAGGTTTATGGATGGAAATGAACAACAATCCTTCCTTATTCTTGCTGCTACACGTACTGTATTCTAAGACTCTACTTGGTGAAAAAAAAACCCTCTCCATTTCTAACTTCCTACAAACATTTTAGCAAATCCAGCTGGTCTAAACAGTAGTCAGAATAAGACCAAACGTGCTGATGCTACCAGGAACACAACAATTTTGCTCATGCCGAGGCAGATACAAATAAATGATCCATCAAATTGATGGAATTTTCCTTTGTGAGTGCGCTCCTGAGGTAATAAACCAAAAATATTTCCTTATTTTTGATACTTGATATATTAACCTAAGATTAAAAACCAACAAAAATACATTAACAGGTGTGTCACAAGGATCCTCTGTCAAATGGAGACTTGAGTAGCCTGACTTCCATGCATCTCATTTACAAAACCACGAATTGGAAAGTCACATTTTAGATTTTAACCAATATCAAGCCATTTGAACCAGGCAATTAGTATTTAATGACTTGCACTGCACATAGAAGCACCTGCAGGTGCATTATACCAAGATGAAGAGAAGGAGAATGACTGTAAAACTCCTCTACCACAAGGTAATTTATGCTGGTTCTTCCAAAACCTTTGTTTAAACCACCCCTAGCAAAGCGCTTTTGCAGTGCAAATATTGAGCACAAACAAACAGAACTCATTCCAGCAGAGCAAAACACACTCAGCTTTTAAAAATCCTGAAATAACTTTCAGAAGTCACATAAATGAAAGGCCGATTTAAGATCAAGAGCAAGCGAAAGAACAAGATTAGTGAAAAACACCTAAATTCCAGCTATCTTTGCCAGGTTCTCAGAATCTCTGATCATTTCAAGTGGCATTTTGAAGGATTTACTTAATTTTTAATCTCCGATGGCTCACTGGTACAGAGTCTGAGGAAAGCACCTCAGTCCTCAGGAGTAAACACAAGACAAAGCTACATCTCTGCTGCCACCTTGCTGCTCTCTAGGCAACATGCAAACACCAGAGAGCAAATTTTTGGGACTACCTGGGATAGAATTCATTTTTGTAACGGATGCCTCACTATACTTGCCTAATAAAACCACTCATTATCTCTAATTTCAACACAAGTGAGTAAAATGCTACGAAGAAGACATTTTTTTTTCTTCTGTTATATGATACAAAGCTCATCTCCACACACAGAAAGGAGTTCAGAGGCAGGAGGCAGTGGTGGAGCCCCAATATCCGCTGTCCCAAGCCCCACCAGGGCTGTCTCAGGAGTCACAGAATCATAGAATGGTTAGAGTTGGAAGGGACCTTAAAGATCATCCAGTTCCAACCCCCCTGCCATGGGCAGGAACACCTCCCACCACACCAGGTTGCTCAAAGCCCCATCCAGCCTGGCCTTAAACACTTCCAGGGATGGGGCATCCACAACTTCCCTGGGCAACCTGTGCCAGTGCCTCACCACCCTCACAGAAAAGAATTTCTTCCTAATTCCTAACCTAAATCTTCCCTCTTCCAATTTAAAAACATTACCTATCACTAGACTTCCTGACAAAGAGTCCCTCTCCAGCTCTCCTGTAGCTCCCTTCAGACAATGGAAGGCTGCTATCAGGTCTCCCCAGAGCCTTCTTTTCTCCAGGCTGACTCTTGGTCTCATGGTCAGTGCCTGGGGAGACTAGGAACCAGGAGACAGCTGGTGGGCACACAGTGTCTAAGCCCAGCTACAGGTGAGACACACACAGAAGACATGCACGTGTACATATCCCACTAATGGGCCTTTATCCTGAACAGCCAGGTATGAGATGAATCATCGTTCTCTGAAAAGGGTGAGAATCATCCAACTTTCTTGTAATGTTGCACAAGGAGGTAATTAATCCTATCACAAGAATGATACCTGTAGCCCTACTACCTTCTCAGGAACAGAAGATGGGAAACTACCATACCCTAGAGTTGCAAATCAAGAGTGAACACAAAGGCAAACCTTGCAGCAGCTAACATTGCTACAGGTATATCAAAGAGATAAACAGGGAAAAAAAAAAGCATAAGGAAACACTAAGTACAGCACAATTTCTGGCCTAAAGATCTAAAGGCCTTCTAAAAGCAATTTTTTTTTTGACTGTGCACATCCTATACACACAGCACAGCTAGCAGGAACAGGCTGACCTACAACTCATTTTTACCTTTTGACTTGCGTCTGCATTTATGAGGTTTTTTGCCTGATGGAAATAGAGCTAAATTAAAACAAATTACATATGTACAGACAAAAAATGATCAAATGTACATTTATATTATCAGTTTCCTTCCTGCCCCAAATAAGGAAGAGAACAAGGCACAAAAAGTTATAAATATGAATGTCTTTCACATTGATAATAAATAACAAAACCCGAAACAAAGACAGGATGATGATTTTGTTTCAAAGTCATTGTTAAGCATAATAACAGCAATACTCAGAAATAATACAAATAACTAGAATAAAATCTTTACTGGATTTTTGAATCCAACCATAACTTCCCTAGTAATTTATAAAAAATTGATTAATCTTTTACTAGAATTGTTGATATATTTTGAAACACTATATTCTAGCATTATTTATATATTAATAATAGAAATTAAAATTTTATGTCAAAATGAAAAGCTTCTGAATTCCAGAATGTTCACTTTCGTCCTGATTTTGTTAAACGAAAACAATTGGAAGCTCAGTATCTCACCGGATCAGAGATTAATGATGCTAATCAGATAGGATAATTTACATGAAATCAGTTTTGGTTACAGCTCTCTGCAAGAGCCTACAACACAAACTCTTCCACACTCATTTGATTCATATATTCTAAGATTTAGCATTAAATATGTCCATTTCTCTTCACCTGAAGAGGCACCTAATCACATACTTGCAGCTAAAGTTGCTTAACCTTGTCAGAATTTACATATATTCTTGTGTAGGAATGCATTTTTATTAAAGTATCCAAGAAAACCCTAGCAGGGTCATCTGGATATAAATAAATCTCATTTTCTAGGAGAAGCTTAACATAAATTTGCAACCAGGAACTATCCTTTTGATTCCATTCTCAGGCAAAAAAACCCCAAAACATGACATTTCTTTACTTGCTACCTACCTCTGCTGCCAATACTAAAATACAACGTTAACTCATTTTGGATGCCAGAAGAAATAATCTGTCAAATATAGGAACAGTTGCTGTTTTAGAAGATGACAACTGGCAACAGAAAACACAGACATGGCAGCTGTGTCTCAGAATCAATCACTAGTTTGCCTGCTAACACACGGGACAAAGCCACATCTGCTCTTCTGGAAAACTCCATCCCCTCCCATAGCAGCCATCCAAAGAAGCATATTCAGGAGTAGACTGCAACAACTTTGAATCGTGCTGCAAGTGTGGCAGATCTGGCATTCACTGTATGTACCACGTTTCTTTCTATGCAGAAGCTACAAAATGTAGGAATCATATTTTCCTGATGGAAACTTATTTCTCAAAAAGGTCACATCTCAGACTGGGATGTCCCAGAGTCTACTACAGTAACAACAGTTATTTACAGCCACAGAACACACACGATCAGTAAAATAGATGCTTCAAACATTATTTTTTTTCAGCAAGTTGCTCAATTGACTGTTGAAAATATATTACAAGCAGAAATCACACAGCCACATACTAAACTAGTTATTTACACACTATTTCTGCCTTCTTGAGTAGCACAAGCTCTCACAGATCCCCCTAAGGTATACTTCATTTTCATTGTGATACTTGACATTAAGCTAGTATAGGTACCTAGTGAAGGAAGACATAACATTCTTGATTAAATTAGTATCTGTTCACTGAAAACTTGACTAAGGGAAATAAGTCAGCATAAGGCAAAAAGGATGGGGTATGTTCCATCCAGCATTTACATAAAAAGGGTAAAGTATGGTGACTTGTGTAGTCCTTCATCACCAGCTAATTCAAATTAATACAGAAAACCATTAATAATCACCATATTCATCTTAGGTATTCTTTCAAAAGCAAAGACGTCATTAAAAAGAGTTGAAGTGGGCTCAAGAACTTTCTGCCCCACCTCCTGAATTTAAGGGAAAAATAAATAAATCTTAAAAGGACACAAAGTTGAAGCTTCTTAGTAATAACAGTTAACAGAAACATCTTGAAAAAAACAGTTATACAATAATAAGATTTTGTTGCCCAAGAGTCACATTACATCTCATTGGCACAAAATACATCAAAAAAGCATTCTTAATAACTCAGTAGTTTTGCCACTAATCACCACTTACCTGTTACCTGGGGTACATATGGAACGGACAATCTTTCCACACTGTATCCACTGCCTCCTAATGATTCAGCAATCTTGTTTGTCAGGAAAAATAAATCTTTTTCATGCTTCTCTAAGGATTTTGGAAGACTGTCAAAATACATGTTTGAAGTTATTATCTACCAACAGAGATATGTTCATTAAATAAAATATTTTGCCAATGTCTGCAAGCAACCAAAAATGGTCAATGTTAATGATATGATGGAAATAAAACTTTCTCAGTTTTTTGGGGATGAATACATGCCTGAAAACGAGTCCACTGAATACCTCTGCAATATTTTAAATTACTTTAAACACTTTTTTAGTTATCTGAAACATCTTCCTGACCCATTTTGCTACATCTTGAGAGCATATGGTCTCTTGTTAAATAGAAAAAAACTGCAGAGTAAAAGTATTTGCCATTCACCAGCAATGTGTCCTTGTGGGGGAAAAAAAGGGCTCTTAACTCTAGAGTCCAACAAAAGACCATGAAGCTGGATTAAGGGACTGGAGCACCTCTCCAATGAAGAAAGAGAGCTGGGATGGTTCAGCACAGAGAAGAGAAGGTGGTATCAGGGTGTACAATTGCCTTAAGGGAGGGAGGGTAGAAAGACAATAGAGCCAGGCTCTTTTCAGCTATGCCCAGTGACAGGACCAGAAGCAATGGGCACAAACTGAAACACAGAAGGTTCTGTTTGATCATCAGGGTGACCAAGTGCTAGCACAGGCTGCCCAGAGAGATTGTGGAGTCTTCATCCTTGGAGATGGCCCTAAGCTATCCAGATTGGACCCGAACAGCCTGCTCTGGGCGACCCAGTTTGAGCAGGGGGGTTGGACCAGATGATCGCCACATGTCCCTTCCAACCTCACCCATTCTGTGATTCAGTGAAACGGCATTTTTCTGTGTTAGTACTTATAACAAACATCATATCATGCAGATATAAGTGCTTTTGACTACAATACAAATTACTTTTTTCATATTTGCTTTTAAAGCTTGGTTTTCTTCTGCCTATCTAGTACACTATTAACCTCTACATTATTTTTCACATATGAAACATATTTCAATGATGACCAATTATTAAGAGTAAAATAGGTACTTCCCTGTTAATTGATTTACATTCTGTATCTACTCACTTGCATTTGTCTTTGAAAATAGTTTCTGGTAGAAAATAAGATGCTTCCAGACTTCTAGTTTCTATAACCTGAAAAAAAAACACCAAGACAAACAGTAAAAATGGAGTAGTCCTGAAGCTATTTTCTCCAATTACTAAATTGTTTCAGGAGATTCTGCCGTAGCAGATTGCCAGTCCTTCACTAACATTTACCTTGCTACAAATGAGGCCTTTAGAATTTCTTTTAACCAGAGAAAGATTGTGGCACTGATCCCTTAGACAAAAAATCTGGTTCTTGGGGTCTTGTGCATGTCAGTACAGTTTTAGCAAAGCCAGTGAGGCTGTAAAGTCTTATACCAGACAGGGATTTAGCCCACGATATACGGTACCATAAACAAAATAAGAACGCTATACCTTGAGAGAATATTCTGTGCATAACTTTAAGAGCCAGCAAGTAATGCCATCAGAGACTGAGGACAAAGAGCAACGTTGGTGGACATGAATGCAGAAGATCAACACCACAAGCAATTACTTGACAGGAGCTCCTTACTCATTTTACAGCAGAATGTGTACTGTTCTAAATTACCTGAGTTACTTAATTATGCGTTACCTTGCTGACATGTTGACAAAAGGCAGGAACTGCAATCATCTGACTCAGAAAGTTCAGATATGCTGCCACCAATGCCATGATACCACAACGATTAAACATTGGCAGATTATCCTCATTGATGATGGCAACGTCCTGAAATATCAAGGATAACATTATACTCCAGTCGACATGTGATGACTATCTGGTATTTAATAACTCTCATCTTAAAATTCTAGTCTTGCAGGTCACTTCTAAATGAGGTATATATTGATCTGAAGTTAGCGTGAAGGATTTGACCCCTGTGAAGAGAAATAATTCTACTCAACTAGAGCTTATCTTTTTCAGATAAGAGACTACAGATTAATGACTGGTAGTCTCGTCATTATCACCTGCTGATCATAACTTTTTCAAGAAAATTAGAAACAGTAGTTTAATAATAAAAATCACTCTTGTGAGTCACAGGTACAGTACCGTGAAGGGTATTATTTTACATTTATTAGCCTTTCTACGTTTATTTAGATAGTACTATTTTTGTTCCAGTAAAACATGATGACATTTTCATCAAGTAAGGATTTGGTTCATTATATCATTATAATTCTATATTTATAGTATTTTTATATTTTATATTTATAATTTTATAGTTATATTAATCATAGAATCATAAAATGGTCAGAGCTGGAAGGGACCTTAAAGATCATCAAGTTCCAACCCCTCTGCCATGGGCAGGGACACCTCTCCCTAGATCAGGTTGCTCAAAGCCCCATCCAACCTGGCCTTAAACACTTCCAGGGATGGGGCATAATAATTTATAATTGTATCATTATAATATTTTAGAATTAGGATGCACCTCTGCATTTCAGATATTTCATAATGCAGGTATACATTAGGGAATAACAGAGTAAACCAGGAATGCAAAACATAATTTCATCAAATTTTCACGGAACATGCTGGTACTAGTTTTTTGAATGCTTAAATTTCAACATCGACAAACCTACTAAATTACACATTTTCTCTGAGGAATGTATGCAAGTACAAAACAATCTCTGATTCTGTAAAGGAAATTGTAAGGAATAAAGCCTGTCAAACACAGTGATAGAGTTTTACTCTAAGGTAAGACTGAATACCCTGATTTGATAAATACTTCCAACCAATCAATTAACCATAAGATTTCTTCCAAGGTGAGGATAGTCATGTATTTTACACGAAACACTGATGTAAAATCACAGATTGTAAGGACACCTTATCAATCTGCTGATGAATATCAGTGATTCTAGGGAATGTTTCAACAAATTTCCACACTTGCTGTATTTCCTGAAGAGAAGTTCATAACAAGCCTGACTAGTTGAAGCTTCCCTATTAATAAGTGATATGCATGAAGTGCACTTCCTTAATGGATCGATCAAATTAGGACTTAATGATGTGATTTCCAATTTGAAGATCAGTATGCAAAGGAAAAAAAGTTACCCACATCTCCAACTACAAATATAACCCAACACTGATTCAGTCTCCTACCTGCAAAGCAATAGCTAATCGAATGAGGTCAATAACCACTTCTTCATTGGCGAGTTCAATCGTGGTAAGAGCTAAAGTTGTAAATAGCAGTTCAAAATTTTTTTGGACATTGTCTTCTTCTTTACAGCCTAAGTAGATGTGTCTGTACAACTGCTGACCGTGCTATAAAAGACAAAAAAAGGGGAAAATGAAAACTGAAATCACATAATGATTATATAAGGAATATCAACTGCACTAACTTACAAGAACATTTATCTTGCAATGTTACTTGAAAGTCACGCAACTTTATTTTGCATATTATTATATATGTAGCATTTTTGCCTCTGGACAAGTTAAACTGCAATTCTTGTGATAATTGATTATTCTAATTACAAAAAAGTTAGCACTTATGACACACATTTTTTATTTCATAGCTAATAGGAAACAAAACCAAAACAGTATAGGTTAGCTGTGAGAAATGAGTATATATTCTCAGGTAGATAACAGTGATAAACTTTCTAAAGCCTGTTTGAGCTGACTTCAGTAATTTGTATTTTTTTGGTTTACAAACATACCTATGCAGAAAAGTACAGTCAGGAATGACAGAGCACACTAATAACTACATAAATTTCTCCCCCACATCGAAATTCAGACGTTTATTGTAAAGAAGTAATTTTACTTCACATAATCTAAAAAAAAATTAAAAACCTGTTTTTCTTTAGAATCAAACACACTCAGAAATCAGTTGGCACGATGTCCTATAAAAAGGCGGATTTTTCAGAATCATGGTTTGGATATACACTGTTCTAATTTCACGAATGGAAGGATTTTCACTGAACACAAATTAAAATTTTATTCCATGGAACTATCTGTTAAGTATCCAGAATATGTCAGCATTGAAATCACTAATTTGAAATAAAATCACTCGATATTGATCTTTGCAACTTGTTGCAAAAACACAGTTGTAGAAGAAAAGCGACTGGTTCAGTTACTTTACCTTCTTCCTAAATAGAAAACTTAACTTTCCATTACCTTTTTCTATAAGCTCACGTCTTGCCTTGAAATTTTGTCTCGTTTTATCTTTAGATCAGAAACATCTGGTATTATTCTACAAAGGAAACAAAAAATGTCATTTTAGCAAAAGTAAGTTGAAAGGGAAGATGATGTGAAATATGTGAAGTATTCACACAAATCTTGAAGCAATTTCCATTTTAATTATATCCATGATTAACAATGACATTCACATTTCAGTTGAAGAGGGAAAAACATAAACAGAATTATGACAGCCACTATTTTTTTTTCCAATACCAGATATTTGGAATGATTGTTTAAGGTAGCATGCACTTAGGCTTACGTGTAAATCTCTTTCCATCAATAAATGACACTGAGCACTGTGCATTTATCAAAACAGCACATTGACTTTTCATATTAGGAAAAATGTTTGAAACTCAACAGTACTACTCACTCAAATATTGAACTAGAATTTAAAGCAGGTGAAAGCAAACAAAAGTAGTTACCGTATCCCTCGTAGCTTTGCTCTGTTGTCATGCCGATCAATGAGATTATGCAGGATTTCCAAGACCAGCTGCCTCAGCTCAGAGTCTTCCATGAGTGATGGAGACAGTAACGGGTCCAGAAACGGGGGAGGAAGTGCGTTAGTTATCGTTGTTGCTTTGTATCCTGAAGTCACCTGTTCATTGTTGGAAGTAAAATTAATGTGCATCATTACTGCATTGTAAGAATTACTCGTGGTAATTCTAGTGGGCTTGCTTTGGTATCTGAAAGGTGGACTCAAATGGAAGTATCGTGTTAATTTTGAAAATATTTAACCTCACTAAGAATTTGGAAGGACTTTAATACTCATGTTCAAATGAACTCCCTCGTCTGCTTTAAAGTGGTATTTCTCAGGATCCTTCCTCTACCAACACACCCCAAAGGAAAAAGAAACTTATTATTTATGAATTTATTGTTAAAAAAAGGCCCTTGAAAAGCTGCAGGGTGATGCTTTCCTGCCTTCTGGGGTTAAACCACAACATGTGAGCAAGCGCTGATTCCTCCAGCACAAGGGAATACAGTGAAAAGGAACTGGCTGCCAGAGGAGCAGGAGGGCACGTGAAGGTATCTAATCAATCATTTTGAAAATGGAAAATTACTAATATTACAAGATGTAAGGCTGCAAAATAAAGAAGTGCCAGATTTTAATTGCCTATACGACACAAAGTTCTCTGCTCGTGTGTATGCATGACAACAGACTACTTAGGAAGTATTACTCTTTTGTAAAGAATATGTGATGCACAACACTCATTTCAATTCGCAGAGCAGGCAGGATTCACCAGTTTCTTGTTCTTTTTTTTTTTATGTATATAATCCTACACACCTTATAGACCACAATAAAAGCATTGCCCTCCACATAAATTCCTTCCCACAGTTTTTTCCCCACAATATTCATCAATGTCTGAGTAACTCATTAAGTGTCAAAACACTCACTTTCATATCTTTGTGTCATGATGGGATTTTACTTCCACATTCTAAAAGAGGATCCACAACAAAATTTGGTGTCAAAAATGTTAAATTCCTCCCACATGCACAATTTAAATCCCTTAAAGCACACTTACAGACTTACACAGCACCACAAATAATTAGAACAATTCTCACTGACTTCAGTGGAAATTTTTAGAACTGGTGAGAAGAATACTGTCAAGAACAGTTTAGGCATAGCTGAGTCTATCTTTAATGAAGACAATGTGAAAAATTACTCCCTGAGGCCCTTTCTAACACATTTTCTATCTTTAAATTGTAACTGTGAATGCTCAGTTCTTCCACAAGCAAAAATCTAGGATTTCGTATCTAACAAGCAAAGAATGGTTTAACTGATTTGCCAAACACCATACACAAATTTCATGTCAAAGCAGGGACATAAACTCATTTTCCAGGACAGCATTCTACTGCTTTAGTCATGAAATCATTCTTCATGCTATTTCCCCTACTTCAGTCACTAAACAGTTTTTAGCTTCTGCAACAACATAGGCCTGGATTCTACAGGCAAGAGCCTCCTTTGCTCTCTACATCTGATTCTTACCATCAGGAGGTATTTCCAGAAATACTCTTTAAAGGCTTAAAGTTGAAAAATTTATTTGTGACTAAACAGTTAATTAGAAATTATACCTTACAAGGAACTTGGGAAACACTAGGAAGGGAAGAGCAATGGCGCCTGAGGCTCCAAGGACTTGGAGGCAGTCATCCATTCCTACAGTTTTAAAAATACTAGCCATTCTACTAATTACAATTATGTCAGACTGTTCAGCCTGGACCCTTTCATGTTGCTGGAGCAGCTGGCAGAACTAGTCAACTCAGCCTATGCTATAATGTTATTTTGGATCTGTAGATCCAATTATAACTGATATTCATTAAAGTGCCCCAAGAGATGGAGGAATACTTCTTGTAATGTAACTCAGGCAAATGCTGTCACAGTTTTACCCAGTAAACCTACAGATCTATGCAATATGAAAGTATGTTTCATTTCATATTAGAGTTGTAATACTGTACTTATAAGTATAAACACATACATAAAGAGAAATGTTGTGTGCTTGCAACATAATACACTGAAAATAGAAGACTTACCATAAGTAAAGATCTCAGTAACATGATTTGAATCCTCCTCGTTCCCAAATCCCTACAAATTGGAACAAAGTTGAAAATTAATTTCTTTGCACAGGTTCAAAAGTTTATTCTACTCCAGACGTCATTCTAACAACTGTGGGTTTGACGAGTGAATGTAGCAGTCTTGGAAGGGATGCCAGACAACCAAAAATAAGGGGTAAATATCTCCAAATGAGGTACAATAACTAAATGTTTTTGAAACCGTTATTTATAGGAAGGCTGATAAAAGGAAAAACATACAATTGAAAAAAGTGATATATGTGAAGCAGATACAAATCTTCACATTTCACTTAGAAATCTCTTTCTATCTGAAATGTTCAACTGCTACACGTTTAATTTTCACAAGCATCAACACTCAGAATTTCTTCTGAATTAAAGTGTAATTGAGACTTTTAAGAAACTAGGACACTTCTTGTTTAAGTCAGACCCAAAAACTTTGAGAACTTTGAGACAGGGAAAAAAAAAAAAGTTATCTGCAAGAGAAACTGAAAGAACCCTCAGTTTTTAGATCCCAGGAAGGTACAGGGAACACCAGTTAACCTGTTCTTTATCTGTTCTTACATTCCCTCTGCTGGCACTAAAAGAAGTTAAATATCTATTGGTATATAGTCACACACATACAGTTCTTGCAAGACCTTAAATGATAGAAGTGCAGTTGGAATAAATTGCTCCATTCAGATTCTTTCAAGAAAGTAAAAAAAAGGTACAGAACCTTTCACCCACCAAATAAAGTAAGGAAAGAGCAAGCCCTTCACAAAAGTTGGCCTGCACAAAACAGTGAAAACTTCCATCTTCACAAGCTCTAATCCTGACTACATCCCATTGGCACCATTAGTCAAATGCGACAGGCTGAGAGAGCTGGGGCTGTTCAGCCTGGAGAAGAGAAGGTTTTGGGGAGACCCTTATAGCAGCCTTCCAGCATCTGAAGAGAGCCTCCAAGAGAGATCTGGAAATTAAAAATGTAGGATATACAAACCCAAGGTGACTGGTATCCAGTGATTGTGAAGTTGTCCCCAAAACAGGTACTTTTCCCATAATGAACATCATAATCTCTGATCTCTGGTAATCTGGGAGATTGCTTCCAAAAAATCCTAAAAAAAACCCAAACCAACTCAGGATGAAAGAGATACAGGGCCATTCTCTTTATAAGGAAAGCCTTATAAATACAAGGAATCCATTTACAAGGTCAAAATAGTTGAAGAATAAAACTATGATTTGTTTTAGGGCATAATACTCATAAATTCATTTCTGCTGAATGACTTTACACAGTCTTTTCATGACACTCACTTTCTTCCCTGCATCCTTAAATTTTCTAATTTAGCCAGACAAGTTCATAACACATTACATGAGCAACTGGCTGATGGGTCAGGCTCAAAACGTTACAGTAAATAAGGTTACATCAGGCTGGCGGTCAGTCACCAGTGGGGTTTCCCCAGGGTTCAATTTCAGGGCCAGCGCTCTTCAATGTTTTTATAAATGATCTGGATGCAGAAATTGAATGCAGATTAAGTAAGTTTGCTCACAATACTTAACTAGGAGGAATCATGGACTCCCTCCAAGGTAGAGAAGCATTACAGAGAGATCTGGATAGACTAGAGAGCTGGGCAATCACCAGCTGTATAAAACTGAACCTGAGCAAGTGCTGGATTCTGCAACTGGGATGGTGTAATCCTGATTATACATAACAACTGGGGGACAAGAGTCTGGAGAGCAGCCCCGTGGAAAGAAATCTGGGGGTTTGCATTGATGGCAAGTTGAACATGATTCAACAGTGTGCCCTGGCAACCAAAAGGGCCAACTGTGAACTGTGTCCTGGGGTACATCAAGCACAGTGTAGTTAGCTGGTCAAGGGAGGTGACTGCTCCACTGCACTGCACTGGTGTGGCCCCACCTGTGTGCAGTTCTGGGTGCCTCCATATAAGAAGGACATCAAACTACTGGAGTGTGTCCAGAGGTGGGCACCCAAGGTGGTGAAAGACCTCAAAGGCAAGACTTAGAAGGAACAGCTGAGGTCACTCGGCTTGTTTAGCTTGGAGAAGGCTGAGGGGTGCCCTCACGGCAGCCTATATCTTTCTCAAGGGGGGCAGGAGATGCTCTCTCTGGTGACCAACAATAGGATGCAAGGGAATGAACTGAAGCTGTGTCACGGGAAGCTCAGATTGGAACACCAGAAAAAGGTTCTTCACCGAGAGGGTAGTTGGTCACTGGAACAGACTCCTCAGGGAAGTGGTCATGGCACCACGTCTGTCAGAGTTCAAGGAGCACCTGGACAATGCTCTTAGTTTTAGGTGGTCCTTCAAGGAGCAGAAAGTTCGACTTACAGGTTTCTTCTAATGTGAGATATTCTGTTCCATTGCTGTGCAATAGCATAAACATAACTTCGCTTGAAAGAAGCTTTACTTTAAAGGACTGTGTTGTGGGGCTTTTTTGGACTTTTTATTCAGGGGAAGACTTTTTTTTAACATTTTTAAATTGGATTTTTACTGTAATGGTGAGAAATAATCTACTACTTATTTGCTACTGCTCCAGAAAGCTTCAAGGCATAAGCAAAGGTACAGATTATTGAACATTTAATTTACATTCCCCCTTGTTCTTTAAGTAAAAGAACACACCTGATAAATGCCCTGCAATATATAATATCATTATCATAAAGAGAAAATCTGAAAAAAAGGATTTAATGATATCATTTTCAGAAATTGTTGCTCTCATTTTCAGTATTATGCTTAAGAGCACTTCAGTTAAGTCGTGGTAGCACAACCAGCCATTAGGTGTCATTGTTGCCATTATGTTTAACATTGGTTTCTACCAATTTTCAAGTAGCACCTACTAAAATGTATTACTGCGTACAATTGCTTGCAATGTGATTTTTTATGAAAAGATTAATACTAGTTCTGAATGAAGGGTACAGAGTGACGTCTACATTTCAATGGCCACATAACAATATAACCAACACATTTATTGTCCACTAGTATTTTTAATTTTCATTGAGCTTTTTGGCTATCTTCTCAGTTAACCATTAAAACAGTCTTTCAGAAATCAAATAGGTGAAGTGAGCCCGAGAGGTAGAAGGAAGTACAGTCAGAGATACCACACTTGCCATTTTTCCTTTTTGATGTAAGCTGTTTTAATACCATCCAGCTGAGGAAAGGGGAGAAGGAGAAGAAATTTAAGTGAGTCTATGCCACCGTCATTACTCACCAATTGTTTGAATAATGGCATTCTGGACAATCCTCTCATCACTCTCCTTGGAGCTTGTGCTGAAAGTGGCGCTTCCCGCTGAGCTGCGCCTGTCACCCAGCTCAAAGTCAACACTGATGCGTAAGTGCTTCAACAAGGTATTAAAAACCTCCAGAACTGTGGGGCCTGGAAACAACACGTAACAATCACTGCATCCGTCAAAGGAAAGATGCTTTAACAAAATGAAAACTAGCCTTTTCAGTCCCTCTTCAGGAGAAACTGGATTAAGCTGAAAAGAACAAGTGACATTCACTGTTTGAGGGACATGGCCTAGGGGTAAACCTTTGAAGTATGTAGACATCTTGATATTTTAGGAATTATTTTGCAATCAGGTATATATGTGCAATCCATTACTATCAAATTGTACTGGGTCTGGCTGGGATGGAGTTAACTTTCTTCCTAGCAGCTTGGGTGGTGCTGTGCTTTGGATTTGTGACTAAAAGTGCTGACAACACACCAATGTTTCAGCTGCTGCTGAAGTGTCAAGGCTTGGTTTTTTTCATGCTCTGTCCCTCCAGGGAGTAGGTTGGGGGCATGAGAGAAACTGGGAAGAGACAGACTGGGCCAGTTGATCCAAAAGGACCGAAGGGCTATTCCATACCATACAATATCATGCTCAGCAATAAAATCTCAAGGAAAGGAAGAGGAGGGGGACACATTTGTTCTTCCCAAAGAACCATTATGCATGATGAGGCCCTGCTTTCCAGGAAGTGGCTAAATACCTCCCTGGCAATGGGCAGTACTGAATAAATTACTTTGTTTTCCTTGTGCTTTTGCTTCACTCATTAAATTGTCTTAATCTTGATCCATGAGACTTCTCACCTTCTCCCTGTCCTGCGGGAAAGGGGACTGTGCAAGTGGCTGTTGGCCAGAGTCAACCAACCACACAGGTTTTAGAAAGGAAAGATGAGCAGTTGTTGAAGTTAAGCACAAACAATGGGTTAAACTGCAGGGACTTGCACTTGAATTTCAGTTATTTCAAGACCTGCTACTAAAATCCTATTCTCTACCGGATCAAATAATGAGCTCTTCTCATATATGGTAAAAGACTTAACACGTCTGTGCATGCAAGTAGGGCTCATATGAAGAGAAAGGAGAGGCTCAGACTCAAGCTAATGAAGCGAAGCAATAATGTTTCAGCAAGAGCTCAGAGAAAAACAATGGCAGAGTGTGTGCATGTGTACACATCATCATAACTGCTCTTGTTTCAAAGAAATACGCCACCTTAAATGATGTAATTCACCTTATTTCAGCTGCTTTGGTTACTAAGGTAAAATTTCTCCAAGATCATTCTACTCTTGACTCCCATGTCACCACTCATCTGACAGCAGCTGGATCACAAAGCGACAGTGCTCTTGACGTTTTGTGGAGTCACGCAGTTCTCTCAGAGTTTGTGACTTCTTACCAAACAGGAATTTCTGCCTTTCACAGAGCTGCAAAAATACATCTACTCGTCCTTTTAATGCGAAGGACTGTAAAGTAGTCTAACGACCATATAAGTACATCTGAGTAATTGTAAACCAACATAATTTCAAGTATTTTATGAGCACAAGTGAGGAAAAGAAATAATTAGAAAACATTCTCAAAACAAACAAAGCATAAGTGAGCACCACCCTTCAAATCTATCCTTTGACCTGATGTCCTTAATTTATAATCTCTTACCTATTGATCCTTTAGCTGCTATTGCAACTGCTTCCAAAAGAACCTGAATAATACCAGCACGGACACGTGGTGAGTCCCTTTTGCGAGCATCAAGGTGACCAAGAATTTCTTGTATTACGTGATGAGAATACTGTGCCTATTAAAAAAATTAAAAAAAAGAAAAAAAACAAACAGAAAGAAAAGCTTCATCTGTGATTTTAATAAGAATAAACTCTCAAATCATAGTCACAACCATGTTCCTGTTCTGCAACATACTTTCATAAATTTATCTAAATTTCAACCAATTCATGATGGATTAAAAAAAAACTACCATGAAAATAAAGCCACACAGGTTCATTCAGTCCAGTATAGAAAAGCTTACAGCATTAAAACATTTAGGAACATCTAAAAGAACAGAAGCAGCACAAAGTGGTACTTTATTCAGCTAACTGTAATTCAAAGACTTCAGCTAGTTTTACAAAAAAACCACCACTGATATAAATGTTGAGAAAACTCAGCATTCTTCCACAACACTTTGTTACTTGATTTTTTGAGTGCCTGTGCTTGACACAATCCAAGAATCAGACTCTGATAATGTTTACAACAGAGGTTGCCCATTAGTAAAAATTAATTAGCAAAACACAGTTCCATGTGAAGTCGGTTTCCTGGGTTGTAAAAACTGTACAACTGGATTGACATGGAGACATAATCAGCTTAACAGAGATTTAATGATCAAGCACAATGTCAGCTGAGTACATCCATCCTACTCTTTGTTCCAGAGTTTGCTGGGGGACCTCTACACTACCTTCCTTTGAGAATTCCTTAGTAACTTTTTATCTTCTACAAGTGTGCATTAACCAAAAGTAAATCAGGTAACTTCTGATCAGAAACCACAACTAGATTACTGTTTGAAAAGTTTAAAGAATAAGGCTAAGAAGTTATGGAAAGAGATATTCCAGATTCTTTGACTTCATCTACAGTCTATCATCATCATCATTCACCCAGTCTCATGTGCTTGAAACATGCATGCAAGGAAAACAAACCCCAGAGAAAATCCTACCTGGATGGAATACATGATGATTTTGAAGCAGGAAACAGCAAATTCATTGGGATCCCATAGTCTGTGATGGTCTAAATGCCTGTAACCAAAAATTAAAAGATCTGAAATAATGACATTGCACAGATACAATAAATAGCACCTCACAGTTTTCTCAAAATTCGCCTCAAAGGGACTATAGCTTCTAAACAATGACATTACCTAGATCAGAAAACTAGAGAAAAGTGGTTGCTTTCAGAGTTGAGGATGTGATCACAAAACATTTGGCTGTAACAGAAATTCCTGATCTTCAAATTTCGGGATTTTAAGGAATCTAGCCATATCAAAGATACACAATGAAGTATTTACTGTTTCTGCACAAAGTGCATGCACAAAAATGGCTGTGACATTATAAGCTTATTTACATGAAAGAGACACACTGAAGAGGATGGCTATAATACCTTGACAGACTTTTACTCTACATAAAATACAAAATGTGGTTTGAAAAGGAGCTACAGAACAAGGCTGAATGTTATATACAGAATAGAGATTCTAAGAACTATTTCCATTTTCCCAGGGGTTTCATGAACAATACATGTGGAAAACAAAAACAAACTACTCTTTGTGTATATAGTCCTTCATCACTCCAAAGCATTTCAACACTTTCTGCATGAAACAACAAAACACAAACAGAAAGATAAACACATCGGTTTCTCTTTAAATGGGATAGGAACCACCAATGAAAAGCTCTGTCAGAGTTTCAAGCAAAGGCAAGAAATTCTGCTTAAATACTATGCTGAAAACTTTCAAAAGAGCAAACATCAATTTTACAAAGAGTAGATCTGAGTACCTGGAAAAGTATGACAAAAATAAATGTGTTTTTAAGTCTAGGGAACTGAAAAAGCAATTTTGGATACCTTTTAATTGGTATCATTAACAAAAAAACCTCACCAAACCAAACCACAAATCTAAACCATCCAACAAACAACAAAAAACCCCCCAACCCCACAAAATGCTTTCTTAAAGAAACTGAATTTAGGTAGAGTTTCTGAATAGATCTCTCAACTACAGAATCACTATTGCTCTGCCATTTCCTGAAGAATGTAGTGAACATATAAAGATGTTTCAAATAAGAAACCTGAAAGCATCTGGATGATCAAAGTCAGTACTCTGAGCAGAGGACTGAGCGAGTGCTTTAACTTACTTTGCCTAGAATTCGAGGTCTCAGTTAACCCTCCACTCAGCTGCTCCCAGCCCAGTGACCCCATTGAGTACGCAGGTCTCCTTCAAGGCTGATTAAACCAGCTGGCAGAGAATTACCCTCTCCTGTTCCCTAAATGATCTTGCAGACCATCACAGTCATGAAAACGTACTGCCATTTTGACACGTTATGTAACTTTAAAAGAAATCCCCGCAAGAAGGTGTGAGTTTGTCTGCCAAGATAACAGCAAATTTGCATTACTAAATATTAAACTGGACTACCTGTTAGGGACAGCTGCTTTTCTTGTGCACATGCCAAATACACAGGCATATTTAATCCTGTCTTGGGGCAGAAAGACAAACAGAATAGCCTCTTTAAATCCTTCAAGGCTTAGGAGATCATCATGTATTTATTCATGTTTTCTTTCTCCCTAATATCATTCCAGTACAGTCCATCATTTCTTGTACATGACAGCTTATTTTAGCTAACCTATTTTCTTTTTGTCTCATCAAATACAAAATCCTACTCTCTGCTTTCTTCTCCTGATTACAACTCAACCTTTCAGGATAGCTTGTGTTCTCTGTCACCTTTGACAGTTCCCTCTTAACCTGCCCTAAAGATCCATTCAGACACATTACAGTCAACTACATCTTATACCAAACTTATCTTTTAAGAACTTTTCTCCTCAAGATAAGACACACAGTTTTCTTCTTCCAAAAAGGTAAAATCCTAGCTGCTTTGGGTAGCTGAACTGATGGGAAGGGAGCAGGAGGAAGGCAACAGCTTAGGTTAACATTTTGTGTGAAAGCTCAATGGGCAGCATACTTTGTACACTGAATTTTCCTCCTAAGAGCATTAGATGACTGTAGGTGATCTATTTCAGTTGTCACAATGCAGGCAATGTATTCAATGTTTTGTAAAAGATGGCAAATGGTACTTTCAACACGTTGCATTTAGTTTAGTTAAAATTAAGTCACATCTTGCCTATTTTTTCCCCAATTACATTTCTTTTAATAAAGAATATCTAAGACTGCAAACCATTTTGTCACTGAATTAATGAATGCCAAACTCTGCCTTCCATTAAGACCTGCTGCATATAAGCAGCCAATGTGCACAATGAGCTTTCTCACGTTGAAAGGAACAGCAGAACCAATGGTGCAAGCTACTACTTTATGGAGTAAGAGCCATTAACAGTCATGAATTCACTCACTGTGTCACACATGCGAGCAGTCCTTACAGTACAAAATGATAAACTGATAGAGATGATTAGAAAGCAGAACTGAGGCATGTATGAAAATATATAAATAATCTTCTCATTCATCATGTTTGCTGAAAGAATATTAAATACCAGTCTTTTCATATTCAAAACCCTTGCACGGATTATGTGATAACTCACAGGAATGGAAATACAGTGAGATGAATAGGGTGTAACTTGTTAGACTTGGGAAGCTGTTTATATTCACTAGATCTCTGTATCCCTCTGGATCTGCCTAATCTATTAAACATTGCAAATTCATGCTAAGCAAGTCTAAATAGCTTGTGACTTGACACAAAATGCAGGGTTTTTTTCCTATCATATTAATAAAAAGTTTTTGACTTTCATTAAGCAGATTGCCAGACTGATCTGCCAAATTTCATTAAAAATGAGAATTTGAGAGTTTCTAGCTACTAAATGTGGAGATCTTCTGCCAAAGGCAAAGAGAATTAAGGTCAATCCAAACCCATAGCAGGAGACTGGCAGATTTCAGCTATCTTCATTATATTTAAATCCTTCAATCTTCGAATGTACTCAGCCTCATGATGTAGGGAGTGCTATTCTTTCAGCTTTGCAAGGAAGCAACAGCATGTTGACTGATATTCCAACGCCACGTGAAACAAGGCTTCAAGTGGGGAACTGAACCTGCACCTTCAGTATTAGCACTATAATAAATGGTCTTATCTTTATTTCCAGAGTTTTCTTAAAAGCTGTGAAATTGCTGAAAAATGTGAGCAAAAGCTGTTTTCTAATCAAGTATACATAAACCATGTCAGGTTTTTCAATCAGATAAAATGCAATGGATTCACAATCTCAAACTTTCTTTTTACCAGTCCTGCTCGTTCACAAAGTGAATTAGATTAGACAGAGCACCCACTTTGTTTAGGAAAAGCAGTTTGGAAATTGCATTTTCCACATCTCTTGTTCTTCAAAAGTACAAAACCATTACAGCACTTATTTATGAAAAGATAAATTTATTTGACAATTATTCCTCAAAATGAAATACAAAAATGGTGACTACAAAGACTCTCTATTCACAGAAGAGGTAATATATTCTGAGTGACTGGTCATTATCTACTGATTTCAGTGCACAAACACGGCACGGGGAAGTACACAAAGACTCAAAAAGTTCCTTAGAAAGAAAAGAATTCAACTGGAAATAACACCTTGAATACTTTGGATCTGCCACAGGAAATGCACCTTCTCAAATCCCAGACCAGGTACTAACTCAATTCTAGGGAATCAGGATTTATTTGGGGGAAATTTCCCTGCTACTGAAATGATTCAAAAGGCTGAAGTAACTCCACATGCTAGTAATGTTTTGAGATAAGCCCCTAAAGAGAACTTAAAAGCGGTAAGGAAGCAGCTGCAACATAGTTCCAAATAGTCCATGCAGACTGCTTAATACCTAAATATTCGCTCTAGTGGCAGGTATTCTGGAGGAATGAAAATTTTAAGTGTAGGAAAGGATGAAAATCTTTTAATAAAACACTCAAGTCTGCAACAGTTAAACTCAGGTTGGTGTGACAGGCGCACATGGAAAGTAAAAGATAGATAAGAGCACAGTTCTTTGCATTTAATGCTTTGGGATGAAAACCAAAGGGCCACAAAAGCTTTCTGCCCTCAATATCTGCCCCTATCTTCTGTTTGCATTTCTGTTCTTACTGAAGAGCAGCAACTTAAAAATGGCTTTCAGTAGCTTGAAAGTCTTTCAGTGTACGGATGGAATTCTTAATCTTTGTGGGAAGAATCAGACCATCTAAGAGAAGATATTCCCATAATAGGTTGGTATCTTGAAAATCTACAACAAAGAGCAAGGAACTCTCCTCATCACCAGGGAGAGCCATGGTTTGAAAGCAGTATCACCAAGTCTAGAACTTCCTGCAAAGATTTCTCTTCAGAACACTAGCAGAGGTGAAAGAAGCAGATAACTTATATCTCAATGCTGCAGGTTTTTCTTCACATCATCTTTTTTAGGGAAGCAACTGAGGCAATGCAGAGAAGTGAGTAACACTGGACTTGACAGTTAATAAATGAGCTATAATCTGTACTGTGTTCACTTGTGCATAACGTGCTTACTGTGTGTGCATCTGCCATTCACTACTAAATGAGCTGTAAAAGATATTCCTCGTAGAGCATCAGACTAGACCTTGGAAGAAAACCTCAAGAAAACAGAAATCTTAACTTTATGTATTAACCTGGGCACATTATTCCTTTACATAACTTGTATTTTATTTGGCTTGTCTCTTCACTGACTGTAACAGTCATCTATTGGGACATGAAAATCTTGAAGAAACAGTTTTGCATTCAAAGGAATGGCCAACCTGAGGCAACAACCCACTCAAACCATAATATTGCTCTTCTAAAATCAGTAAAGTGGCAAACATTTCTCCCTAACTATCTTAAAGTTAACAGAAAGGCAACAAGGGGGTGACACTAAAAGAGAGGCAATTTTTGGAAGAAACATGAATAATTGTTAGTAGAATCCTTTGGGTTGAAAAGAACAAAGGAATTTAATGTAACATGACTAGAGGATGAATAAAAAAAACCTCTTAAGGTAAGACCTTCCATGAATTTTCAACTTACGCGAAAACTGGTCTGACAGCATTATTCATATTCCCATAGGTTGCTCGTCCTAGTAGTTCCCTGAAACAATTCTCAGCCAGAAGAGCAGGATTCTCTTCTTTCTCTCCTCCTGTAGGAGAGGACGGAGGGCCTACTCTGCTGAAATAAGACAAAAATACATTGATTTTACTACTGATAAATATTAATCTTTTTACTGTCCACGTTGGTTCTACAATGTTCATGAGTCACACTCGATCTAAGCAAGACTTGTATCTCCAATATGCATCAAAACGGAATTCTTAATATTTTATTCTCTTGTAGCAGACCTATAGATCTTCATCTGTTCACTCAGTACTGACCACTGAATTAGTAAATACGTATGTGGCAAAACTAATGGCTGTTAATACTGATTGGACTTGTAAGCCACTGCGCTTTGACAAACTACTACCCATTACTAACAATGAACAAAGGCCGTGGAACCACACAAAAAAGTTAGGCAGGATCTTAGTCATTTCGTTCAGACTAATGATCTCATTCACCTGCCCACTACTGAATCCACACTGCGTAGGTGAGCCTTAAATAAAACTCCAATACTTCTGCAGAAACAGATGGCTGGGGAGCTGAAAAAAATATTCTGATTGAACTAATCAGAACATTATCACCCACACAGTTACCTCCAACTAGAGAGTGTACAAGTTAGTCACCTTCTGACTGACTGTCCCCCAACATTACTATGGAGAGGACTGTGCCGAGTGTGTGTGTCCACCTTTCACATTTGGAAATACATTTTTAATACCTAGATATTGATGTTAATTTTTCCACAATATATTTATAAAGATGGCCCTTTAAGAAGGATTCTTCTTCCCCTAGAAACATTACTGTGAAAAAGAAACACTGTAACCGAGTTCATCAGAAAATAACATCAAAATACAGACTGTGAAACTTTGCATCAGATAAATACAGCGTGAAGTGTAAAACTGCATAATTTTTGCTGAGAAATTTGTCCTTTAACAAGAATATCACAGTTATTTCAACCATAGAAATGTACTACTGATAGCAAATAATAAAAATGATGACACGATGGGAGGGTGAGGAAAAAAGCAACGGGTAGGGGGAGAATTTATTACTACCACAGTTACTATTTCTTCAGGTGCTAAAATATCCCAATAAATGACAAAATAAAATAAAATTTCTTTTAAATTAAGAAGGAATTAAAATCAGCATCTAAATATCAACTGAATTTCATATGGAAATTTTAACTCATGACTTAAATCATGCAGTGCAAAGCAAGGCTTTAATGTTCTCAGCCAATGACAGCAGCAATGAACAAATTTTTCTAAAGTTTAAATGCTGTCATTTACAATTATTTCTTGTCTCTTGGTGACTGGGAATTAGGCCATTTAAAATCAACACGGTAAAAAAGAGAGTAAGAATAGAGTAAACTAAAAACCGAATCCAGACACAAGAGAAGCAAAACTAGAGAAACAACACTTCGTTTCGGACAAACTAAAACCTACTGAGACCTGAATCCTACCACTGAATTCTGAAGGGAACAGTCTGTTTTCACCTTGGAGTAACTAAAATCAGCACCTGCAGCGTTAACAGTTAAAGGCAGAGACTTTCCAGAAGAATTTCCCGTTTCCTGCTTCTCGATTTGGATGCAGGCAATGTTTTCTAGTTAATTTTTTGGGTTCTGGGAGTTTTTTTGTTTGGGTTTTTTGTTTTGTTTTGTTTTTTTTGTTTGTTTGTGTTGGGTTTTTCCTCCCCCTTTGCTCAAAGTCACCTCCTTTTGAGTACATACAGAGATCTGAGTTACTACAGCAAATTAAAGGCATTTGAAACGTATTTCTGAATTTAAGTGCTTCACACATCATCCCATTAAGCTGTTACTAATATTGCATTTAAACTGAGCAGCTGAGAGGTGGGAGGAACAAAGGAACAAAGAAAGAAAACAGTTCCCACTGTACCTATAGGTGGCAAGTATTTCTCTTTTTTGTACAACACACATTACAGAAACTTGAGTGAGGATTCTTTCACCTTCATTAATAGTATGCACCTATGTATTGCAAGATTCATTTTAGACAGCAGAAATCAGCACACTAAAACCTTAAACACACTTCCAGCTCTGCCCTGCAAGCCTGTGCATTAAGTATGTTTAAAAGTGTTCATTAAGAGCATCAGCTTTAGTTCATGTTCACTCTTCAGCATCATAAAACCGTAGCTTTAAAGCATTAAAAAGAAAGTTTAACACTGAAAAGCTGCACGTCCAATAGAAGACGTTAACATCACAACTGTAACATCTTCTGATAACGAAAGTATTTCAGGACTGCTGCAATCTAAAAGTTGCAATATAAAAATCCTGTTGCCTCTGGTAACATCAGTGTTGGAGAAGTTCCCGTAACATTGCTAGCTTGTCAGATTTTAATAATAAAAAAGCCCCAGGCATGCTGTTAGATAATCAAGGAGAAACGGTTTTACAAATGGAAAACGATCAGAATTTTAAAAGGCATGACAATTTGTATATAATCCACCATGAGGAACATTAAACTGCAGCTGCATCCCACTGCTGTGTCCCTTTTTTTTTCCCTCCCTGTATTGCCTAGCCTCTGATCCAGTCAGACGGGCACCCTTCAAAGCACAGAGAAGGTACAAACAACCCCGTGAGACTGTCATTCCCATCCCTGTTTTGACAGAGATTCCTGGGAACGCAGCAGCACAACAAAGGTGGGTGAGTGGGGGGAAAAGCAAGCAGGGTGCAGAACACACACACAGAGCTCAGCTATCTGGAAGAATTCTAGTTAAAATGCAGTAAAAATAAGTTATCTTTTAAATTATTATAGATGCAGTATCACAGTAGGTGATTTCTCAGCACTGCTTGGAGACTTTTTTTAGAATAGGTTATAGGAAGAACTTGCAATTCAGCTCTTCCTAGTCTTAAACATTTGTCTTTAACTGCTTCACAATGTTAATAATTATCCCCCTTTAGTTGCTGGAATCACTTTTTTGTTTTGAACTTTAACAGCACCTGTCTCTAAGTACTTCTCACTGATAAGTGTTCCTTAGCATTATCTGATGAAAGGCAAAGAAAATAGAACTACTCTTTAAACTTTTTAGTTTGAAAGGAAAAAGCTTTCAGTCTCTCAAGTTTCTACATTCAAATGAGCAATTCCTACTCATTTTGTTTCATTGACTTGGCATTTAAACAAAGATCAGAAAAACTTCTGACAAATCCAACTGCAACACTTAAGCACGTTACTATTCCTCTACATCCAGACTTTCTCTACTACTTCAAGTCCAAAAAAGTGAAACATGAAATGCATTTTGCATTTGCCCATTTGAAATGGGCAAGAACTACTCCCTCTAACTGGTCTACCAGCTTTCCTGGTGGGTAATCTCTATCGGAAAAGGTGGCAACAAGGAACTGGAAGAAGGGATGTTTTGAAGTACAGCAGTTTCCATAGCAAATGTCTAAATCACAGGCTTAAACTGGCTCTGAGCAGCTCAGCATCTCACAGATGGGACTTCTTTAACGCCACAAAAGCAGAATCGGCCATGAAATATGATGGGGCATGTGAAGTAAAACTTAATCACTACTTTTGAACAGAGTAGTCACAGGAATGTTTGATTATGATTCACTCATCCCAAGGAAGAGATGCATTCTAATCTACCTCTAAAACAGAATTTACATGAACTTTACAGATATATTAGAAGGATTTGAAGTCAAGTCACCAAAAAATGCTGGAGTGTCTTTCTGCTTTACGTAAGGCTGGCACCTTTAGCTCTGCAGTTATCATGAAGAATGTTACAAACCAAGTGAAAACACAACTTCAATTTCCAATTTCATATATCCCTTCCCAATTTTAGAGATGCACGTAAGCTGCCATGCGTGTCTGTCTCTTCCTAATTTTCTTCTAGAAAATTTAAAGGAGGGAGGGTCAGTCTTTCAAGCAATGTCTTATACTGTACTGAAGCACAGACAGCAAATTATATTGTAATACAACCTACAACTAAGAAAAGAAAACAATCAGACTTCCAGAATACATTACACTTGCAAACTTGTCTGACAGTCACATAAGTAGAATGTGCGTTCAGATATACGGACAAATAACGACATACACAAATATAATTCTCTTTTTGAAATGCTGTTTAAATATTAAATCCTTAATTCTAAGTACTGTCTCATCTGACACGTACTCAGAAGAATCTTGAATTAAGCAATTAAGGTTCCACAAGTAAAAATAACACTGATCTTTAAGGTAAGTTTTACCAGCATGTACTTCAGCTTCAACCAAAAATGGTTATTTTCTATGGACTTAAGTTGGGGGTATTTTCTGGAATTTCTGCTCTCTCTCAAATAATGATTCCATCTGCCAGAACAATATGCTTCTTACTCCTACTCTTCAAGATGCCTCTGTTTATGCTCCACAAATATAAAGTCACATATAAAATAAGATGAGAAATTCTCTGTAACATCACTTAAGGCCAACAGATCAACAATTTATAAATATTGTTTTCAGCTTTTCTGTCATGTGTTCATCATACAAGGCCCATACTTGCCACTTGGAAAAACATTAGTCTTTTTTTTTTTTTCTGTTGAATGTGCATTATAGAAAAAGTTTGAAGCAGCCAGTTCAGATATTTAATTAACAGTTGCTATTTGACAGATTTGTTTTTCTACCACCACTATTACATTGCTCAACAAACGATAAAAATGAGTCCTACAGTACTTATAAACTGATCTGCGTTAAGTGGTTGATCTAGATCCTATTTCAGTTGTTTTTTCCAACAGGACTTAGTTTAATTTTGCTATATAAAGGCAAGCATATGCTAGAGGGTACTGTAAAAAGTACCAAAGCAAAGGGCCCACCTGCATCTAGAAGCCTTGTAAGAGTGAGCAAAGGCAATCTGAGCTCTCCTTGTTCAAACAGTAGTTTCAGAAATCTATGTCTCGTATTCAGATGTAAAAATCCAAGCAGGTATTTCTGTACATACTGTGCGGCCCTTCAGCTATATACAATAAATAGATGAAATGTGGAGAGATACACTACTATTGATTGTAGTCATTTAGCTGAAAATTTGTGTTTGGAGAAGAGACAGGTACCAACAGTTAGAAATAAGAGAAGAAAAATAAGTTGGAGGAATGGGAAAAAAACAAAAACAAAACCAAAAAACAAAAAACCACCACCATCAAAACCCAACAAACCAAAAAATTAAAATCTGACATATTTAGCAAGTTAAGAAAGTATGAAAAGCACTTAGTTACAGTAAGGCTGCTGAGGTTATGTACCAAGCAAGTTTTGAAGCAGTCCGGCCTGGACATGAAACAAAAATCTAATCTTGTCTGCACAGCTCAAGATGGTTTTATGGAAATTTCCCAGTGCTACCAATAAACATGTTTTACACTTACATAGTGTTTATCCACAAATACAGACATAGACCAAAAAGAGTGACTTTTCAGTTGCAAGGCGACTGACATATTCTCAACATCAGTTAGCACATGGATGTTTTGCCTGGCAGGCAATAAGCCCAGGGGTCATTAAAAGCAAAAAAAGAGAAGGATGTTTACATAAAAACAAATTTTAAATCCTCACTTTAAGTACCACTGCAGATGAGCCAGACAGTTGTTACTAATGGCTAAGTGGGTATTAAATCCTCAATTTTTGACAAGTATACCTCACAAAATCATTTGAGTCATCTACCAGCCCGTGCCTACTAATCTCTCTACATGACATCACTAAACAAAGAGTTTACAATTTCTGAAAGGTCTAAATATGGATAATCAATTTCTGGAGCAACTTTTAGACTGACAGAATCTAGAATGAGAGAAATGTAGGCTGTTGAAACAACTTATTCAATAAAAATATTAAAAGCAATTAAGTAGAGCTGTTCTATCAGTTTCAAGAAGAATCAGCTAGTAAAATTCCATAGTTATTTCCAATACATGGGGAAAGAGGTATCTACCATAAAAACTATGCCCAAAGATTGCTTAAATATCATGCTGGTGACTAGGAATTAAAATACCTGTCAACATCTTCTATTTTGTGCATGTTGAACAGCAATGATGGTACGATCTTGTCCATGTGCTGAGGTTCCCATATAGTTGCTCGAAGTTCATCATTAACAGTTTTTCGAACCACTCCCTGAATGCCCCTGATTCCAGCAATTCGGATCCTAAGGAAGGAAAAATGGAATTACAGAAAAGGGGAAAGCCAACACCTCCCAGTATGGCTGGTGACCTGTTAGGTAGTAGAAATTATCTAGTGTGCAATTCTATCAGGTTCTCAAAAGCAGTCATTTGGAAATTTGCCAATTCATTAAGGTTGCCCATTATTGCCTTCAAACACCTTTGCAGTCATAAAGAAGTTGACAAAACAAACACCTGAACAGTACATGATCTGTAAAGATCATGCTGACACTAATCAATGCATACTCAAACTGCATATAACACCTCCAAAAGAGAATCACATCAGTGGTATCAGCTACTCATGATATCTGCATTCAGAACTGTAAAATGCAGTCACAGCACATCTGTTTCATAGAATTAACCAGGCACCTACAGCAAATCTGCTACATCAGCTCCAAGAATGACTGCTGCTCATAAATATCTCATTAGTAAGAAATCACAGAAATCATAGAATGGTTAGGGTTGGAAGGGACCTTAAAGATCATCCAGTTCCAACTCCCCTGCCATGGGCAGGGACACCTCCCACTAGAGCAGGTTGCTCAAAGCTCCATCCAGCCTGGCCTTAAACACCTTCAGGGATGGGGCATCCACAGCTTCTCTGGGCAATCTGTTCCAGTGCCTCACCACCCTCATAGGGAAGAATTTCTTTCTAGTATCTAATCTAAATCTCTCCTCTTCCAATTTAAAACTGCCTAGGATGATGTAGAAGAAGTCATATCGCTATATGTTTCTTTAACCTGAGCAAAAAAATTGATTCACATATGGAAAAAAAAGGCTACACTTTTGCACACTAGAGTGCCATTAGTGCTAATTTCACATTCTTACTCTTGTACAAGAGATCAAAAAATGAGAGTTGAACTACAGAGGAAAGTACAGCATCAAATTTCACCACATAAAGGAAAGGTTTCATCCCCCTACAGTGAAAGCTCAGATAGGTATTAAAGCAGAGATTACATTTAAATCAAGGTTGTGTACAGTCCGAGGTCACTGGGATGAAATTCCCCCTTGTCTAAGGGCACATCAACGCTGCAAACTGAAACAGACAACGGTGCAGGCTGACAAACTGAAGAGCAAAAGATTAGCACAGTTCTCTTATTCCAGTAGCAATCACAGCTTTGAGGTATGTTACTTCGGGGCATCCTTATGGGTGGCAGAACATATCTGATAGATGAGTCAGGGATTTACTAGTCTCTTAACTCATTCCATGTTCTAGTGCATCACTAATATTACTTCTCATTTGTGAGGGGCAACAAAGGTTAAAGCAGCATTAAAATCCTGAGCTGAGCTTCATATCCCAACCTCTCACAAAATGTTCCACGCTGAGTAAGCGCTTTAACATTCTGGTTTAGTTTCACTAGGCCTAAAAAGGCAAAAAAAAAAAAATCTCAAAAAGCTCATTAAAACATTTATGATTACTATTTGTGACCATCAGCTTCAGGTACACATAGCATACCTGACTGAGGCCTACGTTACGAGGCAGGTGCATGATCCACTGGCTTCACCAGTGACACCTGCTCAAGAAATTTATACCCCCTTTGCCCTTCGGATCCATTCCTTCAGTTCTTCTCCAAATAAATCACAGGGTCATCCTGTAAAAACCACTCACTGGAATAATCTTAGCAAAAGGAAAGGGAGTGGAAACAAGGCAAAAAGTACAGGAGAAGCTGGAAGATTTAATCCTAACCCTTTTAGAGTCAAAGTTTACAGCAGAACCCTACTCTCAGGGATAAGACAACAATAAGATGGCAGCAAATTACCAAAAATAAGGAGGAATGAACCAGAAGCCTAAAGTAAGAAGGCAAGAAGGAATTTTTCATTTTCTTCCCCCCTCCCAAGTGATATACACGGTATTCATTCTGTTCACAGATTTTAGAAATTGCAAGCTTTAAAAAAAATCCTTACACACTGCAGCTGACACAATAACAGCACATCCAAAGGGTTGAACAGATATTCAACACGTGTTTTTTTCCCAGTCG
This sequence comes from Thinocorus orbignyianus, assembly GCA_013400375.1. Taxonomy (NCBI): domain Eukaryota; kingdom Metazoa; phylum Chordata; class Aves; order Ciconiiformes; family Thinocoridae; genus Thinocorus; species Thinocorus orbignyianus. Next base: position 370,658 of record VXBW01004976.1, read on the forward strand.
GCTGAACAATATAGTGGAAATAGCAAAGATGAGTACAACAGAGATGCAAATTGTACAATCTGAAAAGTCTTATGTTGTCTAAACTGCTTAGGAGTTAAACGCCGATTAACAATAAAGAACACATCGCTAGGGGGAGCTGAAGTAAAAAACATTGTGGTGCTTACATAATAACCTAAAAATTTGTAATACTAACTCATGAAGACAGTTCAGTTTCATGCACTGCAGACATCTACAAAAATTCAGTTTTAATGAGTAATTCTCAAGTAGAAGACCCAAAATATGCTTGTGCTATTCATATAAGTAGCTCCATTAATTTCTCAAATGAGTTACGCAACACACACACGTTTACAGTAGTAAGTAGTGTCTTTCTGGAGACCTACCATGCAGTTTAGCAGGCTTTATTCTGGTTAAGTTTGACTTCAATATTCTAGGAGTTCTAGCCACCTCAGATTTACAATATTTGGTGCTATTTAAAAAGTCAGACTTTAATTTTCTGCCGATCAAATGAACTATTCCACTAAATAGCGTAAGAAAAGCTGCACTGCAGACTATATCATGTGTTAAGACAGTTTTCTGTAACACAAACAGAATGGCACTTACTCAGTTTGTATTTCTGGATCGTGGTCACATGAATGGCACATGGCACTGAATCGAGACACAAAGAAGTCATAGCGTCTGTGGTATGAAGGTGTGTCTTCCTCGATGTTGGCAAATTTGACAAACTGGAAAAGGAAATACATTTTAAAAGCTTTTGATACCATTTCCGCAAAAGAGAATACTGAATGTCAAGTTTCATTTAAGAAGTAACATAAAGCATTCTATTAGGAAAGAATCCATATTTGACAATAGTTAAATATTTAACTTCAAAGAGTTAAATTGGAGAGTTTTCTTTGAAAGCCTTTTCACTAGAACCTCCTTTAGATCATTACGAAGGGTGCAACTGCATGAAATACAACTTGCTAAGCAATACAGAAACATCTCATACTTGAATAGTGATTGTCATCAATTCATAGAACCACTTAGGTTGGAAAAGACCCTCAGGCTCATTGAGTCCAACCATTAACCTAACACTGCCAAAACCACCACTAAACCATGTCCCTCAGCACCATGTCTACCCGACTTTTAAAGACCAGGGATGGTGACTCAACCACTTCCCTGGGCAGCCTGTTCCAATGCTTGACAACCCTTTCTGTGAATATTTTTTTCTAAAAATCCAACCTAAACCTCCCCTGGTACATTTCCTCTTGTCCTATTGTTTGTTACTCAGGAGAGGTGACAGACTACCACCTTGCTATAACCTCCGTTCAGGTAGCTGTCGAGAGCAGTTCAAGCTATCAAATGGTTTGCTATCAGGTTAACTAGCAACATTCTGACTTATCAAAACTGGAGGGAAACAAACTCGGAGGCAACCAGTCGATTCTGTCTATCTTTACAAAATGGAAAAAGGAGGAGTCAGGGAATTATAATCCAGTCAACTTCAATTCCACTCACAGAAAGGCATTCTGAAAAAAAAAATATATATTCCAATTCATAACTATCTATAAAGTAACAAAGGGGTAAGTAACAGTCAACATGGATTTGTCATGAACAAATCACATCAACCCAGCCTAAATTATTCCTGTGACAAGGAAATACATTTTGTGAATCCAGATGAAACAGCATCTGTCATATCTTAACTTCAGTGATGCTGTTGACAAAAAAAATACACAAAATTCTCAAAGGGAAGCTAGAAAAACACTGTCAAAAGAACACTCCCTGTAAGATAGATGAAAAAGAGTTTGGAAAAAATACAAAAACACTTGTAAATCATCAAACTACAATAATGTATTGAGTGAACTTCTGAAGAGACCTGTCTGGAATACAGGAGTATCTGAGTTTCACTAGAGACTGAGATGACAGAGTGGGCTCATCGAATTCACAAAGAACACTAAGCTGGCCAGAGCTATAGGCACGTTTGATGCCTGGCTCTTGACAAACTGGAGATAGGAAAAATCAAGGGAGCAATTCAGGAACAACAAATGCAAAATACCATTTATGACAGCTGTACAAATATAAGCCAAACACAGTCAAATTCAGAAAAGAAGCTTAGAGTTACAATAAACTGCACATTCAATGGAAGCCAATACCTTTATACTGGCATGAAAAATAAAATAATATATTGTGATATATGTGCATCACCCATGACACCTATGAAGAAATTTTTGCCATTTAATTGGCACTAATAAGCCCTTAGATGAAGCACTGCATCCAGGAGAAGCATCACAGCTGAAGATGGTGATTAACTGATGCAGTCCTTCAATTATTCAGGGGATGAACAAAACTTTAGATAAACGCCTGTTAAAGAAGACTAAAAGACATTAAATTAGCTAGTCTAGAGCTACCTAAAAGATACCAATCTTACGGAAGCAAAGACGACAGCTACAAAAAGAAAAGTAGTAAATAGTTTTCTTTGTCCAATGGTAAAAGGAAAAGCAATAAAGGGTTTAAACCGAAGCGAGGGCTACCCAAGTTAGATGTTAAAAAAAACTCCTTTCTAAAGCAAGCAAACTGCCTAAAGACCTTTTGGATTCTCCATCGCTGACAGTTTTAAGAACAGACTACAAAGGGAAGAGAAAAGGGAAAAGCAAGGCTTAACATAGTGCTGGTTCTGCCCTGAAGCAGAGAGATGTCCCATTAAGATCCCTCCGCTTTTTCCCACTCCACTATTCTTCTTACCAGTTGCTAAGCAGAGGCTGAGGCATTTCTTGTTCACTTTCTGTAATATAAAACCTGCTTTTATCAGCACATTATCCCCATACAGCTAGACAAGCCCAAAGCACTTCAGCATAATCTACAGCATATTGATTTGTGGAGGTTTTGAGGTAGTCTTCAAGCTTAAAGCTGTGTATTTCAGAACAAAACTCCCACCACTTTTTCCACTCTTTTAAAATTCTTTTTTCTGTTTTATCTAGAAAACTTATCCCTTTCAACTGCACTGCCACCTCACCCACTGAAAGCTACAGGCACAGCTAAAAATCATAGAGTTTGTAAAACTGTATTCTCAGCAATGAAGGAAAACGGAGAAAACTTGTATAATACTAATCCATTTTAGAAGTCCTGTATATCCTGAATATCCTGTATAGTCAGGTGAGAAGAAAGTGACAAACAATCAAAACCCAATTCTGTACAGTCGGCTTCCAGAGTCTGAAAGACAATCCACAAAAAGAAACCACATTTTTTTCAATACAGTGAGTTATAAAAATTGTAATTTCCTTCCCAAGAGTCCCTGGAAAATGCTTTGTCTTACCTCTCACTGGTTTGTTTCATGGACTTGTTAATTACAAAACAGAAACAGATTTTCTAAATGTTTTTGAAGACAGGAACCTAATTAGTCCTTACAATTTAATAAAGTCCAAGGGTAAAAACGTCCAATATGATCTTAGTATTTTCCAGACATTCAAGTCTGGAATTGATTCACTCAGTAAACTTCCATAAAACAATGTAAAAGAATAGAAGAAAAAGTTTAAAGATGACAAAACATTATGAAAGTAGCCATGAAACTATTAACTCATCTGGCATTTAACATATATATACATTTCTTCCCCTCTACTCTGCAGCTGTGAGACCCCACCTGGAGTACTGTGTCCAGCTCTGGAGTCCTCAACATAGAAAGGACATCAAACTGTTGGAACAGGTCCAGCGGAGGGCCACGAAAATGATCAGAGGACTGAAGCAGCTCTCCTATGAAGACAGGCTGAGAGAGCTGGGGCTGTTCAGCCTGGAGAAGAGAAGGTTCTGTGGAGACCTTCTAGCAGCCTTCCAGGATCTGAAGGGAGCCTACAGGAGAGCTGGGGAGGGACTCTTTGTCAGGAAGTGTAGTGATGGGACAAGGGCTAATGGTTTTAAATTGGAAGAGGGGAGATTTAGGTTAGGAATTAGGAAGAAATTCTTTCCTGTGAGGGTGGTAAGGCACTGGAAGAGGCTGCCCAGGGAAGCTGTGGATGCCCCATCCCTGGAAATGTTCCAGAAGAGGCTGGATGGGGCTTTGAGCAACCCGGTCTAGTGGGAAGTGCCCCTGCCCATGGAACTTGATGACCTTTAAGGTCCCTTCCAACTCTAACCATTCTTTGATTCTATGACTCTACGATTTATTTGATTGACAGGATCTTCCAAGAGGAAAACTTAATACAACTCTAATAATTATTCTCCTAGAAGAAAGACTTATTTGTAAAAAATAATGAATTTAGCTCAAGAAAGTGCCAGGAATCCCTCTCTCCCTCTGGACATTTCATGATGTAGCTTTGTAGCAGGGAAGTAAACACCCAGAAGTTCTACCTTTCAAACTGGCACACACAGTAAAGTGTCCAGAAAGGGTAAAATTTTTGTTTTTTCCTCATGTGTATAACAAAAAAAGAAAAAATCATTCATTGAACATAAAGCATTTCTGAAGCATATTCCAGGATTAGCACACAGATGACTGAACATTTAGGCCACTGGAAAGCTAACCGTGATAACACTGTTTTGATTTGCACTGTCATTCAGTAAAGTGTTCCATTTCTTTATAGAAATTGTAAGGCTTTACAGTATAGGATCTATACTTCTATATACTGTGTATTACAGTACATATACTACACTTTCCCCCTTAGTGGTGGTACTCCAAAACTGTTACTGTTGCTAAGTAAAGAATATTTTACTCCTAAGCATCTAAGATATTTTCAAGCATCCTTCAAATATCAATCTATTCAACCTAATAAAGGACAAAACTTTTATGAAAGTCCAAGCACTTGTCTGGGATACACTTGCAAAGCTTTTATAGATGCAACCATGTCATTCAGACATAGTAAATGCTTGCAGTCACCCACTGGTAATTTATGGAAATTTCACCAGAACACACATGTTCTATATTTGTACAATACAGACAGTACAAATAGGAACTTACATTGGTACTATCTTCCTTCCATTAGTTTTGGAAACAATAAAATTCAATCAGCATAAAAGCATATAAATCTGTCACAAAATATAGAAGGAACACATTATCTATTCAGAAGATGTTTATTCCAGACTGAGTCAAGAAGATTGGATGATACTACCAGGGAGAGAGAGACTGTATGAGCCTTGTAAATACATCATGCAAGTTCTCAACTTAAATTCCTAAGGACATCATTTCTTGTATATATTTATGCTACATTCTAGATATATCTAGAATGATATATTCTATCACTCTTATGTAGCCAGAACAGTAGAAGAAAAAAAAACATAACTTTTAAACCACCCTGTATGTCTTTAAAGAAAGTCAGTTTTTTGCAGCAATTCAAGAACAATCAACATGCATCCCATCAGTCCGGAGACGTGTTATTTAAAGTATTTCCCTGTAAAAAAATGTAGGCTGGATCTGAGCAGTATTTTTTTTTTTTTTTAATATCTGAGCTCCCCAGCCTGTTTTCTACAGCCTGCAACTTTCTCACATTTCAGCTGGGAAAGGGGGTGCTGATGCTGATAGTTACTGTCAAAGCTACTGAGTATCATTATTAGGACATTATCACACAGGAAGATGTGATAGTCTATAAATGAAAGACTCTGGTAAACTAAACAGTACAGCACTAGTGAGAAGTGTGTGGATGCACGTACATACTTCACCAAACGAATGCAAAAAGGAAAAACACTTCAACTTTTCTAAACAGAAGAGTTTCAAAACACTGGATTGGTACGTTAACTTCACAAGCACAGTATGAAAGTGACGACAACTAATAATAACAAGATACGATCCTCAGCAACAGCGATTTGTGATTTAGTTTTGTTATTAATTATTAAGATCACCTGACACTGAGTTTTATTGGATAGCTTCATATTCTATTTTATTTGATGCCACTTATCCTGAATGCTGCGTGTGCAGTTGAGCAGTGAAGTTGACAGGGGATGATTTACAGGCACACGTTAGTGCAGCTGAGAAACCGCACGACCAGAGAGGGTGGGGGAATCAACACTTCCTAAAACGATTTATCCAGCATCACTCAAATTCTAGTAGAGGCAGGCATAGAATTTAGAAGCTAATATAACAACCTACAGGATGAGAAAAAGCGCTTTGTGTAATTCTGGCTCTCTGTACCTTTAACTCCTATAAAGAAAGACATAGCATCCTCCAGATGAAATATTTCACTGCGTATTAAATCACTCCTAGCACAGAATTCAGTATGGTACATGGAATGAAAGAAGTATCTTGTAATAAAGACAAGTCTCCATCCCATACTTGCAGATTAGCACGCTGCAGACAAGGCAAACAAAATGAGAACTCTACCAGGAATATTAATTCTGACATTCTTTAATTTCACTGTCTTGACATTTTATATTATTTTTACATAGCCATACACTTCAACCCTGCCAAAACCAACCGCTTTTACAAGCCAACACTAAGAAATATAAAAATCTTGTTGTTATATCAGGCACTGACTGGTGACATTTCCACTTTGATACTGCTTGTCTTCTTTTAAATATAAACAATGACAACTAGCAGTAACAGTCACCTGCCTCATGCACAGGAATTCCAACACCATCACTAAAGGTTTCATTATTTCACTGCTCCTGAGAAGAAACTGCCCTGCTAAAATAAAGTGCCCTACCAATTAAAGAAAGCATCCATGGTAAATAAATTAAAATTAATCATTATACTGGATTCTACATATATCTGCCCTTTTTCAGATGACAAAGCAGTGTTTTACTGTCAAAATACAAAGAATTCACCCTAAAATTAGCCTAAAATGTTATGTATTTAACTGAGTTATGTCAACATAATTTAAGATGAAAGTTTTACTGTATTACAAACCCCATTATTTTTGACCAGCTGCTCACTAAAGTCTTCTGGGCTCCCTCTAAAAAAAATGACAAAAGCCTAAAAATAATTTAAAAATTTATCTTTTTTAACTGTTTTTTTAAAACTGTTCACCCCTAAACAGGAAGAACAAGCATAATTAATTCATTCTAAGCCAGTGATATAATTACCATGAAACTAAGCAATACATTTAATTATTTGTACATGAGAGAGAAAAATGTTTTACATGAAATTTAGTTACTGAAATTCTGTAAAATGGTTAGAGAGAGAAATTTAGTATGGCCGTAAGTTTCTAAGTAAAAGCTTATTACAATCAGCCTTCAGATTCTGTACTGCTTAAGCCAAAGAAATCTCACTTTTTCCCACCACTTTTTTCAGTTTCCTCACCAGCATATGCTATACTAGCACATGGTTAATAAAAATATCTTCCATGATAGAAAAAGCCATTTTGAACTTCATAGACACTGCCAATTTGAAATCTGGTCTACTTCAAAAAAAGGAAAAAAAAAAAAGAAAAAAAGGTAATTCAACGTAGCCGCTATTGAACGTCACAGGTATTCAAGTATTTGCCTGTGTAAGCAGATTTACGACTACATTATAAAAAAAAAACCAAAATAAAATCATTGGTGCTGTAGGAAATAAGCTAAAACAATTTGTATATGCAACATATAAAAATTTAAATAATTATATGTAACCTGGAGATCAGGTAACAAATGAAAAACAATTGTTTTTCTAAAACAGGACTCTTCAGGCTTGCTTTTCAGAAGTAAATCAACTTAAAAAATGAAATTTAACTTCGAAAGAGAATTTAAGGAGTCAAACACTGAATGAAACTTTCAGGTTTTCTGTAAGATATAAAACACCAAGTACAATAAATTCTATATCCAAAATCAGTCAGGGAAAAAACCCCGGAAGACAGCAGGAGCTCCAGATCTTTCCAAGACTTTAAACTACTCTGAGTCATTCAGTACACAGATTTGTTTCATCTGAAACCCTGACTTCTAAGCGATCATGGGAGGCCCCACAGCTGAAGCAAAATTTGTTTGCAAGGCTGAAAAAATCCTACAGCTCAAGTAAGAAAGTTGAATCATACTTTAAAGACATCAGTGCCTTTGTATTCCAGTGAAGCTCTGAAAGTCAGATTTGGGATGGAAGATAATCAAGATCTACTTATAGCCATAATCATATTCCTTATCTTTTTACATATTAACAGAATATAAATTTATACTGCTCTGAAACTGAATTTAATCTAAAAATATTATGGAAACTTTTCCAAAGGTTGTCAGACTTTCAACCAGCACAAAGACATTTACTTCATATATAATTTTCCAGACAATATCAGTTTCCACACCAAAGCAGTACATCAGGACACCATGCAACATTGCTCATCCACTCTACCTTCTCTGTTATTTTGGGGGTTTTGGGGAAGATGTGAGTGTTTGCTTATTTATTTCCTTCAGGAAGAGAGGAAAATCTGTGGAAGGCTAAATGTGATGGCAAACTTTCTCCCTGTCTGGCAAAATTTCTTGAAGAGCAGAGTAGGTCAGTGTCCCTGGTAACAGACAAGCTGTCAGTACCAATACACTTTGCTCCTCTTGAGTCAACAGAAAAAGATTCCAGTTTTTCTCTCCATTGACTACAGAAGGCACCTAGGGAAATTAGCAGATCTAGCCTAAAATTAGCCTTAGCAATACTGTTGAAAAACCATGTAGATCTACTCTTCTCACAGAATCTGACATCTTATTTGGGAAAACTTAATTTTTTTTTGGTTACTGAGTTTTACAACAGACAAATACAAATTATCTCCTAATTTAGAAAGTTCATTGATCTGCTTTGCTCATACAGGGCTTCGTTAGGAACCATCAGGGATATCAAACAAATTACAATAAGGTAGAGTTCTGTTCTATGACATGTGTTTGGAAGTGACCTCTGCCTTGTACATCAAAGTGGAGGCTGGAAGTCACTGGTTGCCAACAAGGGTTTTAAACAGCTAGAAAGTGATTGAATATCTTGCCATTTGGTAGCCCAGGAAACAAGTTCCAAGGCTATTCTCATAAGAGGTTATGCCCAGACATTATTATACAAACAAATCAAAAGCAGCAGGGTAGTCTGGCTCAAAGACATTAAAATAAAGAAATAAATTTATCTCATTACCCTCAGTAAAGCTGCCCTGCTAGTTTGGAGCATAAGGGGACGTTCCTTCCCTATGTCAGAGCAAGAACTCTGTGTTCCACCATAATAGAACATTCTACTCCAGAGTATTCTCACTCTACTACAACCTCCTGTCTCCCTGAACTGCAAATGCATTTAATTCCATCAACTGGGAATCATGCCCAAATGAAAGCCCAACAGTTTTACAAACTCCACAACGAACCCCCATGCTGGTAGCAATGAACAAGAAATGCAAGCACTACTTCTTTACTCATGTAAAAGCAATCACTCTCAGTGAAAACAGTCCACATCACAATCCTGGAATTTATGAGATTCCTACCATAGCGTATCAAAATACAATGGTTAGAAGGGAAGGATAACAGAACTCTAATAATGATTACATTATCGCTCTGTTTCAAAAACTAAACCTCCAAACCTTCACTTTGATGCTTTCAGTTATGCCCTTCAAGCCTGGATTTAAATCCTGAAATATTTAAGCTAATAAGAGGGTGAGGTTGTAATTCCGAAAGCATTTGCCTCCTGGCTACTTTTCAGCTAACAGGAATCTTTCTTTGTAGCACCAGTGCTACAGAGAAGGGTATTTCCTGCTTCTCACACCATCACTCTCATTGCTGGAGAGGAAGAAAATACTATCTTACCTACACAATGGTTTCAGGAGGTCTGTTTAAAGATTCAAAACGTGAATTCACAGAACAGCTTTCCTGTTCCTTCCAAAAGAAGTAGTTATTTCTGCAGGGGGTGAGCCCAGCCATCAAAAGAATTTTAGAGATTGAAAGGAAACAGTTTTTCTGCCTTCAGCTGGTATCTGCTCTGTGTTTAGGCCCAAACGGTATAACCTGCCACAAACAGAACCTTCTCAATTCACGTTAACTGGCAGATTCTTTGTGACCTCTGAAACTACTTTCCTGAAGCAAATAAGGAATGATTTACTCTGATTTGATTCAGTATCTGAGTTTACTCACAGAATTAGTTCCCAGAACTTGCAGCTTTGGTTCGCCTGATTCCAGAAGCTTGGCCACCATATGAAGGAAACTTTCCACAAACGGTTTGATGCTTTGAGAATGGCAAGCCATTAGAAGCTGGTCCAGTGCCTCCATGGCAATTAAAACATACCTGAGAATTAATTAGAGAGATTCCCATAAAGAAATGCTATATTTATCATCTCCTCAATTAATTCAATTTAGCTACTTATTACTACAAAGCTTAGAAAACAAAGGGTGGAAGGCATATATTTTTGCATTATCTAAAAATGGAGGTTACCTGTTACACTCTTCTCTTTTTGGGGGGGATGAGGGGGAAGATTCAGGGTGTGGAATAGAGTATTTTAAGAAAAGATACCATAGTACTTGGTAACTGAATAAATATAATTTAATTTTCTTTTCTAGCACATTTTATTTCCAGCTGTAAATCTCAGCTTTCTAGCCTCCAGGCCCTCTGTCTATCCAAATCCCAGTCTGAAAAGCAAACAACTCATTCATGCTCCTGCACAGCCAGACAACATGCCAAGGAAATGAAGAAGAGTAGCAAAAAGCAAGGAAAAAAATTAGTTACGTTAAGAATGGCCATTAACCCATTTTGGAGAGTTATAAAAATAGCTTTTGACATCTCAAAGGCCAACAACGATGGTCTGTGATGGACCATCACTTCCTTAGCTTCAGTGTTTGCCTACTCCATCTCCGCATTCTTTAAAATCTTCTCCCTCTTTGGCTCTACATACTTTCAGATTTCTAGCTCAAATAGGATTTAAGAGTATGACAGAGTTTTAAAGTTCACATTTACATACAATTGAGCCAAAAAGGGCTGAAAAGAAAGCTATCTCCACTTCCCAGTATCCTGAATGACATCCAGGTGTGTACTGGTTTTGCATGCCAAGGGTTTGGTAGCCGAGGGGAGGCTGCAGGGCTGGCTTCTGCGAGAAGACACCAGGAGCTGCTCCCATGTCAGAAAGACACAGATCCAACCGGCTCCAAGACAGACCTGCCACTGCCCAAAGCTGAGTCCACCAGCACTGTTAGAAGCACCTCTGCTAAAGCACATTTAAGAATGAAAAGATGTTGCAAAGCAACATAGCTGTGAGAAACAGCTATGGAGGCACTAAGGTCAGTGAAGACAGAAGGGGAAGGAGGTCCTCCAGGCACTGTAGCAGAGATTATCCCCCTGTAGCTCATGATGAAGACCATGGTGACATGGGCTGCCCCTCTGCAGCCAACAACAGACCATGGGGGAGCAGATATCTACACTGTAGGCCATGGAGAACTCCATGCTGGAGCAGGTAGATGTGCCCTGAAGGAAGCTGCAGCCCCTGGAAAGGCCACATTGGGTAAGACTCCTGGAAGAAGCTGCAGCTCATGGAGAAAAGCCCAAGCTGGAGCAGGCCCATTTCTGAAGGACTGCACCCCGTGGAAAGGATCCATGCTGGAGAAGCTCATGAATAACAGCAACCCATTGGAAGGACCCATGTTGGAGAAGTTTGTGAAAGACTGTATCCTGTGGGAGGGACCCCATGCTGGGGCAGGGGAAGGGTGTGCGGTGGCAGGAGCAACAGAGATGAAGTGTTATGAGCTGACCATGACTCCCATTCCCTGTCCCCATGCACTGCTTGGAGGGAAAGGTAGAGGATTGAGGAGTGAAGGTTGTGCCTGGGAAGAACGGGGAGAGGGAGGAAAAGGTATTTTTAGCCTTGTTTTTATTGCTCACTATCCTACTCCATTATTAACTGGTAATAACTTAATTTAATCTTCCCCAGGTTGAGTCTGTTTTGCCCATGATGGTAACTGGTGAGTTATCTCTCTGTTCTTATCTCAGCCCACAAGCTTTTCCATCTTATTTTCTCCTCCCGTCCTGCCAAGGAGAGGGAGTGAGGGACCAGCTGGGTGGGCACCAGGCAGCCAAGGTTAACTCACCGTTGAAGGGACTTGGTCTGTCTTACCTCCTAAATGCAATCAGAACAAATGATGAAATTCAGCTCCCTGGTAGCATCTATTTTTAATGCTGTGACTTATTGTCTTACCCGTAGCGATGTCTGACAACATCTCTGCTCAGCCTCTCTGCTAGGTAAGCACCAATTCGATCCAGCTTTTCTGGTGCAGAAACCGCATAGAAAGTCAGCTTCTCCATATCAGCTTTAACAAGGCCATCCTAAAAAGACACACAAAGTATAAAATAAAAAAAGTTCATGCAAAATACAAAGCTTTTGAAGTGTTTTTCCTTTTGTCTACTAAACATTCAAAAATCTGAGCTGTACAGATGGGAATAAGCTATTGAAAAAAACCACCCGTAACTTCTGAACAAAATTGTCAATAGCTTACCTGCAAAAATCAGCAACATAAAAAATTAAGTAAAATAGATTTTACAGAAATGAGGCAACTATCTTGGGGGGAACAGGTATTCCAAAGGAAAGTATTTAGTGAGATGTCATCAGTTCTAACGCTTTCAACATACAGTATACAAGGAAAACATTTTCTTTTAAACCAGTAACGTACACTTACATAGTCACCAGTACTCAGTAATGACTTATTTTAAAGAAAAGCCACATACATTATAAGATATAAGCCTAACATCATACAAATGCTGACTGTGCTACTTCCTTCTTCTACAATAAAAGGTAAAAAAGCCTAGTAACACATTTAAAAAATTACAGCAGCACAAATAGAAGCTCTCGATTAGCCTGAACTATGATGTGACTACATACAGATACGGGCATTACTAAATGGTTACACAGAAGTTACTTTCACAAAGAGCAATAGTTGGGGTTGTAATAAATCTCAAAGACTGTTCAAATCAAGTAACAAAACCGTATATATCAGTAACCAGAGAAATTAAAAAATAACACCTTTCTGGATCACAGTAGTCTACCAGAACTATAAAACTTTACATAGTCAATACATCAAGAGTTAGAAAATTAACATCTTGTAGAACACCAAAAAATATTCATACCTGCAATCATAACAAAACAAGTGTTTGTGGTTTTAAGTAGTTATGGACTACCTCTGCTGCAGAATACCCTGCTTAATTAAATCTCCATTTCTCTGAACAAATAGAAAACAAAATTTCACTCTTCAATATTCACAGCCTTGTTTTCAAAAGGGTGTTAGACCGGATGACCTGCAGAATTCCCTTTGCAGCTAAATTATTCTGCTAACCTCTATTTTAAAGCTATGAAGCACTAAAGCAGAATTTAATGTAGAATGTTAAAATAGAAAATAAGAAATAATTTTAAAAAAATTAATTGCTAAAGCATTACTTACTAACCAAAAATTTTCAAATGCCAATCCCTTAAAAATGAAAAGTCATCACTCACTTTTGGATCTTCAGGAAATATGTTATCTACCAGACGCTTGTAGCGAGGTCGCAAAGCAGCACAGCAACAGCACACTCCTGCGAAGAGATTTACCCAACAAAATTAAGTTTCAGGAACTCCAGTATTTTTATTTGAAGTGACTAGCTGACAAGCAAGGTAAAAAGTTATTCAGCTGCTTGTTACTATCAGCAATAAAGCAGTATTACAGTAATTGAAAATAACTGAGAAATCAAATAAGCCAAACTACTGTTATAATGTAATACATGAGCAAATATGCAAGCATCTTGGGTATTAGGAACATACCTGTCATCCAGCCACACTTAAAAACATGCAGAAAAGTCAAGAAATTTCAAAATTTAGTAATATTAAACCAAGGCTACTTCATTTGCTGTTTTATCTTCATTCTGGAATGATCATTTCAAAACATAACTAAAAGTGCATTACATCCACTCTTCTACCAAAAAAAAAAAAGAAAAGAAGGCAACTATCAAATCTTCTGCTTTACAGGCATTAATTTAAACCACAATACATATAACAAGCTCTCCCTTCATTATCCCACCATTTACCGGGCACTGGACAAAAGACAGTCACTACTATTGTACTCATATAAAGTTAACCAGAACAATACATGTAACATGCAGTTTTATTAAAGTCCTACTGCCTGCTCCTCAAAAAGATAGAAACCTTACAAAGTACTGTTCGTACTTTGTACCAGAGTTACTACTTAGGACTACTAGAACTTTGGAATAATTCCAGTTTATACTAAAAAATAGCACATGAAGTAAAAAATCAACACAGAAAGAAAATAAAATAGTTTCTAGATATCTGTCCAACTAACTCTATCAGTGCAGATTGATTCCCAAGAAATTCAAATGTTTTGACAAATCTGGTTTTAAGTGTTTCAGTGGATATATTTTCAGACTAACTCCGTGGTCAGGTCTCAGATCAACGTCAAGGCAGTTCTGATGCACAAGAGACACTAAGTTGAAAATAATACACTGAATATATCAAGTATGCATGCAGAGCAGTGGCTTTCTGGACTTTCAAATCTCAACACATAGACCATTCAGAGTAGCTAAATATCCTATAAATATCTTATTAAAGGTATCCATTTATGTAGTCCGAAAAATCATAAAACAATTTGCTAAAAACCAGTAAACGCTGCAAAAGCTGTTACCGGAAATCAAAATAGGGAAAATAATAAAGGGTACCTTGTCAGTAACTCTGATGATTATAATTTATCTGCAAATTTTTCAGGCTATGAAGAGGTACTAGATAAATACATCAGGCGTTACTTAAGATAACCAAGCAACCTTAGGGTTTTTTAAACCATATTTATCAGAACATCTGGGAGATTCACGACACAGACTTTCCCCACATGGCCCAAAGCATGAAAACTCGTTTCTATTACAAGACTCTACACAAGCAGATATTGTCTCTCTATTTCACCTGTTTTCTGCTACTACTTGTCTCTTGGACAAAAATATGAATTCTCCTCATAGGCTAATAACTTAATTATTGCCATTCACTTAATCAAAGACAATTATCAAAGACAGATCTACTATTTTAAAACCATGCTTTAAGTTCTCCTCAGTGTTATTTTAATTCATTTTGTGAATTATAGAGTCCAACATCACCAGTAAGATGAACACACAACTTCAATACATAACTGAAAAATGAACACACACCCCCCAAGGAATAAACAACTAGAACACTGAGAATTTTTGTGTGAAATAGTACTTTGTTGCTACTTCCAAGTTCTTCGTAAGACTCCTGTTGACATCTCTTACGGAGATCTAACCAATGTAAAAATCTACATTTACATAAAAGCGCAGGTATGAAGTAGCTAAAATCAAAGCTATTTCATACGCCACTGGAAAATATAGGTACAAAAGTGGTTATAAACCTACTTGACTTAAAATAGAAACAATTCAGACTTGATTTTCTGCCTCAACATTGGTCTAGGTTACTAAGTACAGCAAAATATTCTTATAATAACTGTAGTAAAATATTTTGCTACAGGTATCTAAAACAAAACAAGAACAGAAAATACTGTAAAATATTGCATGTAAGCCAGAGGCAATCAAAAATACTTTTATTAGAGTTAGTTACTCCTTCTTTAAATGACAGAAGAAGCTCCTTGAGAAGAACCACAAATTAAATCTTCAAACAGTGTTTTAGAACCATGTTAATTACATAAATTTAACATAAAACCTGGATACAGTTACTCCTTTGAGAAGGATAAAAAAATATCAGATAACAATACCAATTCCTTCTAGCAACATTATCGGATGCTTTCAGTTAATGGAAACTCAATATTGTACAAATACACTGCTTTTCAAATTTACAGCACAGTGAATTTTGCCATTAAGAAAAGGCCTAGCAATAAGGATATTGCATAAGACTTGGCTATCTTCTCTTCTCCCCCCCCCAGACTTTCAGTAGTATCTTTACATCGCTACGTATTTCATTATAGCACAGTGTACACACACACACACAAAAAGAACAACCAAAAAATGAAACACAAACTTTTCAAAGAATTCTCTATCATCAAAATATAAAACTACACTTGATATGAACGTTAATGTCATGAAAAGAACTTCCTAAAATAAACAGAATATTCAAGTATAAGAAAGCAAGAGTTAATCTATCACAGCTTTCAGCCTCCAAAGATAATTTTGAGCAGAGAAATTTAAGCAGAACACTATCAGAAAAAAAAATAATTAAGTGACAGGCTCTCCAAAGAACACAGAAAAAAAAGAAAGCCCAAAGCAAAAACCAAAACAATTTACAGTTATGAGACGGATTTTCTGGCAAAACTATTAATCATTGTTCAATGTTTTGATATAACCATGAAACATTAATGAAAACATAGGAATAGGTTTAAAAATATGTATGGATGCAAAAAAAAAAAAACAAAACAAAAAACAACCACCCTGCAGACAAATCAAGTCTTCACAAAAAATATATTAAAAATAGATTGTATTTAAAAAAAATAAAAAAGCTAGGAACATTTCACTACATGGCCCAGAAAAGATGAATTTGTAAAAGATGGATAGAAGCTGAGTGATTGAAAACGGATTCTCTATTTCTTGGATACAAATCAACTCAGAGAAAAGTTAGTCCAAACAAATACATTCACTTGACACAAATAAACTGTTTCATAGATCTACAGAAGGCAGTCACTAAGTCAGGTAAAAAGATCCTGTTCCATTTCATGCAAGTTTACCAGTGAAAAAATCCTATGACAATCACCTTTCAGCATCAGGCAAAATTTGCATTTTAATGGTCTCCCCCTTAAAGACATCTTTACGTCATTTTATAGTAAGCATAAAGGCTAAAGCAGTATCTACAGAGAAGTTCAGTGTTACACGACAGCCAACGTAAAAGGTTTAAAAAGTCTTATTCTTTACTCTTCCAATAGTGAAATTTTCCAAGTTCAACATGCATGTTTTTTTCTGCTAAAGGAGTCCTGCAATTTGCATTTTATGTGCTAAAACTGTACATTTTTACCAGAAGGGTACTTCTTTTTACCCAAAATTTATTCTATACAACAGCAGTAAGACGAAACAGTCCACGTTATCAGAAAACAGTAATTTCACCTACCCAAACACATACATGGTCTTGGTTCAAAAGCAGAATTATAATCATAGGTTTTTTCTTGCTCAACAGTTGGAACTTGAACATACTGCCTCATCCTGGCTACGATTTCACTCCCCGGGTACTCTCTCCTTTTTCCAGCAACTTGCTCTCTCACAGGAGCACAGAAGCAGTTGCTTCACGCGAGGGCTCTGCGACACTGTAAGCTTATCTGATTAGCTCCGTGACATCTACATAAAGCCACCAAACACGTGAAAAACTTCAGTATCAAATTCTGTTAACGAGGCCAGGCACAAGAACAGAGAAAAGAATAAAAGATAAGATTGTCAGTGTGTGATTCACAGCTCATGGGATGAAACTGCACAGAGACAGTTTCATTATTTCAACTTCCCAGGAACACGCAGTTCATTATTTCTGTGACTGGCTGCAAAACATCAGTAGATTATCAGAAAGAAAAAAAAACAAGCTACATTCAGTCAACTGCCACATATCACTGCAGAGTAATAAATATTTTAGCAAAACATACCCACTTGATCTTGCTGAAGAACAGCCAGAAAAAAAAGTTATTTAAGTCAGACTGCTGACCAAAAAAGCTTCTTATACAGTGGAGTTGATCTCCAAGATTAAAGAAGCACTTTATTTCTTAACAGGTTAATGAATTTAACATTATCTCTAATAATACTTCAGAATTTAAGAAGCAAGGATTACAGAATTTAAATCCGTAACGTCCTTACTCACAAAGATTATGACACATCAGGTAGAGAATCAATTCTGAGTTAAGCAATTCTCAAGTTACTTTCTGGCTTCCCATTACTTATCATTTTATCATTTTAATTCCTACATTACATCCACTCGGGTAGCACAAATACAGCATTTTCACGTAGGTATTTTAATCAGCTCTGGAAATCATAAAAGATTAGTTTTAATAAACTTGTAACTAGCAATTTCTACTGAATCATAATTCCATACCAAGTCTAGACTTAAGGGATTAGTGCTAATAAACGAGTGTTTACTGGCAAATAAACTCAGAAAAAAAAACTGAGATGCACAGAAACTATCATCATGTAGCTTACTAAAGAAACCTTACAGTGTGAATTAGAAAAACACACGTTAAAAGAAAGTTTTGTTTCAAATGAGTTTGTCTAAACATTCACTGCTACATCTTACTCACACAAAATTACAGAAGCCCAAAATCCTCAAGCTGGCTTTAAACATAAATCACCGAGTTCTGCCCATCAAGATTAAAATTGCCAGATTATTTTCTCCTTAATCAAACCCCAGCAAAACAGAAAACAAATGGATTGTATGACTTGCCTAATGCAAGAATTTCTGCCAAAATTTTTTAATGCTGGCTACTATCGTTGTCTGCTGTTTGCAGAACATTAACAACCCCAATGAAGACTTCATGTTCACTCACTGAGTATTTTTATTATGTGCCAAGCGTGAATATAGTCATCCATATCTTTGTTGTTTACCTTCCAAGATTTGTTAAAAAAATAATATCCTATTCTATAAAAATAGTATAATTATCATAAAAGTTCAAATCTACATATAAATGCATGTTTTGCTATTATCAGGAAAGCAAGAAACATTAAAATTACATTCGATTGCACAATGTACTTAAATATTACTATGTAAAAACTGAGTATTTCCCTTCTACACATTAAACTTTAATTTTACTTATTTTCCTATATCTAAGATGAAAAATATAAACAAAAAGAAATTTGTTTCAAATACCCAGAGGAAAATGCATAAGTTAACACTTCAACAACTACATTAACTATACCTGGTTAGTTCTGAGCTGTTAATATCAGTTGGTGCATTTAATTTAGAACTAAAACTGTTTTCAAGGGCATTCCCCTTCCACTATAAAAAGAAAACAGATCAAATATTTTGGAACAAGGCAATTATTCTGACCGTATAAGGGAGTTAATTAAAAATATTATTCAACCTGCTATAAAAAGAATAGCTGCTGTAAGGACACTCTCATCAGCCATTGCATGTCCCTGAAACACACTCCCAGAGAGAGTAGAGAACTCATCATTTCTACAGCCTGAAGTCCCATTCCCAGCCAAGCCTCTTCTCCACCTCCCACCCTACTGCTACTTAACTTTTAAAAAGCTGGTTTCTAACCTGTCTCCACCAAAACACAGCAAAGAAAATGTCCAACATGCAGTGAAATTTCTGTCTTGAGAAAATGATAATCATCTTGATGCCAACTTCAGACTCTCATAACATTAAACTCCCAGTAACAGCCAATGTGGAAAATTCCATTTACTACCTAGGTTTAGCAACTCCACATTTATTTTAAAAATATTTTGGCACTCAGTTAATTTGAAACAAACGAAAAAATAATAATGAAAAGAACTAAACAACTTTCTTACAAGAATTCATTCTTACAGTAAAGCTTTTTATATAGCTTGTTCTGAAGGGAGCCTACAGGAGAGCTGGAGACGGACTCTTTGTCAGGAAGTCTAGTAGTGATAGGACAAGGGGCAATGGTTTTAAATTGGAAGAGGGGAGATTTAGGTTAGGAATTAGGAAGAAATTCTTTCCTGTGAGGGTGGTGAGGCACTGGAACCAGATGCCCGGAGAAGCTGTGGCTGCCCCATCCCTGGAAGGGTTTAAGGCCAGGCTGGATGGGGCTTTGAGCAACCTGCTCTAGTTGGAGGTGTCCCTGTCCATGGCAGGGGGGTTGGAACTGGCTGATCTTTAAGGTCCCTTCCAACTCTAACCATTCTGTGATTCTGGTGCGGTACGGTTGAGGTGTGTTGTTCTATACTTGAATCAACATGGAGAGATGCATAGCATGCTACAGGTAAAAAGCATACAAAAATAAATTTGAATATAAAAGTGTTTTGTGAAAACAAGAAGTGATAACACATGTCAAGCTACTAGTAAGAAGCAGGAAAAAAAACCCCAACCCAACAATCTAGTCAAATAAGGTTTACCACCAAGTTCCTTCAATGAAGTATTCTTTTCAGAACCATTAGCAATTAAAACAATTCCCCCAGAAAGATACTATCTTTGGGACAGTGCCTTTTAAAGACTTCTAATCCATTAAAACGAAGTTTTCCATTACCTCAAGTTCTCTGGTTGCATTCTTTTACACAAATTCCACCACCAGCAGTGTTTCCAGACTGTCTCTTCTTTCTCCCACCTTTGTTGCTTTCACAGAGGAACTTTGTTTTACTTGCTCATTTCAGTTCTTTTCAACACCACCGCCTCCTCCTTTCCTACTCTGAGATAGTACCAGAACTTTCTATTTTTAATACAGCATTAAGAATATCTAATATTACACTGGTTCCAGTGAAAGAAGCTCTACAGCTTGTTATGAATTTTGCTTCTTGGTTCTTGTCCTTACTTTTGTTTCTACTAAGCTGGCCATAACAAAATCATTTACTTCTCATCACTAAAGCAAATCAGAAAGGAATTTTTTTCACTCAAAAAATGTCAGTAGACACCTGGAAAGAAGGATCTACATAAATATCATTGACCTCTCCCTGTCACAGCTAGCTGGCACTAATAATTTGTTCATGGTAAAACAAAACAAAACAACAAAAGAAGGTAAAGTCCAGCTTTCATTTTTGCTTTTAATGTTGGGTTCACAGTCAGGAAATGAGTTGTAGGTGATAAACCCAGACGAGGGGGGAAAAAAGAAGGTTTTGCATCATGATACTTCTATTTATAAACAAATACTGACTTCATAAATTAGTGAAAAAAGGGGACATAAGCTAAGTACTGGACTAAAGGAGAAGGAGGAAAAGGAGGCTCATAGTGCTTTGTACATCCTCTGAAGCACATGAACTGGCATTATTCCCCCATCCAGAGCAGTAGCAGAGAACGGAGCAGATTCATAACAATAACTGATAAAATCTCCACTTCTATGCACTTAAAGGCCTCATCCGCATCCAGTAACACACTTAGCCAGCAGGATACTCTTTACCCACTATTTAATTTGGAACAAAAAAGCAAAGAAGGATTGACACTATCACAGCAGCCTCCTCCTACTCAACACAAAGACTTCAATCCGTCTCTCTCCGCCTGGCTACTCCCAAAACCAGTGTGTTCATGAGAACAGTCTCTCCAGCACAGTGATGACCCTGGCATGGAAGGAAGCTCCCAGTACGAAACAGACCATCCTGCTCAAGGTCTGGCTTCTCCTTGACCCTAACCTAGCCTCTAACCCAGCGAGTAATTTTCAGAATACTGCAACCCCAAACACGTCACAGGTTGAGTAACTGTAACCTTTACAGGTACTTGAAGGCCAACAAACTTCCTTCACAACCTTCCATGGGTACAACCAAGGAGGGGGGTTGCAACACCTGCACCTCCCCTACCACCTCTTTCCCATAGCACTGCAGGTGGAGAGCAACATCTAGCACAGAAAACCATTCTACAGATGATGCAAGCACCTCAGGACCAAGATGGACATTGTGCTTAAAGGAGAAGAAAGACCCCATGGAAGGTATGGTTGAAAGGCAACAGGCCAAGCAGCAACCCTTAGCCTATCTCCAATGTAGCCAGGGGTTGGTAACAAGCAGCTATTGAGAGGTGCCAGTGGCAAAACTATTCCAAAAGGGGCACTGTCTCCCACTGGAGCCTTCAAACCACACTTCTGGTCAGCAGGTTGGGTGACTACAGGTAAAAATACAGGTACCTGGCTAAATGCTTCAATAAGCTTTAGTGACTGCTACTTTAGCCCAGACTACAGAATCCCTTCCAGATGCTCAAGGTGGCCAGACCTTTTTTTCCCAGGCCCAGCACCAGGCAGCAAGGCAGACAGGGACTTCCTTTGTGCCAGTTCTAGTTTTAAAAGTTCTAAACCTGACTTTCCACGCTCCCTTTCCCATTGCATTTCCTCACAGGTTACAGGATGCTGCCCTCAGTCCCAGCAAGCTACAAAGTTACCTCACTGTTTGAACACTTGCTGCTCACTTCTGTTTTGCTACAGGAATTCATGGGGATTAAGCCATTGTCTTTAAAGCAACACCCACAAATTCATATATGTGCATGTTTTAAGCACGAGAGGGGAGGGGAAAAAGGTGGCACCAACAGGAAACTGGGACAAGAACATGAGTCTCAGTAAAACTCTAGGCAGGGCATTAGGACAGGGGATGTCAATAGTCTATTAAGTAGGGGTTAAAGCAAAACCTATCATTGCTCAGTAACGTTGCAAATTACACGAGCTCCCATTGTAAATGTGGTGATGTTACAGTTAATGGTATATTTAAAGGCTCAGATTTATGGCTGTAGCACGTATGAATTACTTGGCATCTCTTAGATCACAAGTTGTCAAATACCTTTCAGCAGATGCCTTGATTCCAAGGTCAGAATCACAAAAGAAACTGGAATGACTCCTGACACATGGGAAAGTTGGCAGAATCCCTTGCTGGTCAACTGAAATCTGTATTACACAGCAGCCTCTTCTGCTTTGGAAGCTGTGTCTTTCCTACATCAAACAACAGATGGAACAATGTGAAAAAGACTTCACTATTACTACACATTTGTACTACTTGAAGAGAGCTTGTAGGATGGCACTGGTAAACTCTGAACACCACCTGCCCTACAGGAGACAGGCTCACTTCAAACCAAGAAGGAACCGGTCAGCAAGTGCCCAGGGCTGCAAGGTCTTCTTAGGGTGATAAACACCTGAAATTTTGTGCATTGGAAAATCTGAATGCAGAGAAGCATGAAGAAGTTTCACGATTATTGCTACCTTTTCCATTTTCTTAAGTCGATAGATCTTGTTTTCTTGATCCTGTCCACAGGTGCAGTGATAAGAACTCCCAGAATCTTATGCTGCTGCCCACCTATTCCCTTAGGCACATGTACGCTCAGAACTGTTGTGTCATTCCTTTACCACAGGTATCCTATGACCGCAGGCTGGAAGGATTAAATTCTCCCCTCCCGCCCAATGGTGTAATGCAGAGATGAAGCAGATCAGGGAGCGGGTACTTCATTGTCACTTGAATTGCCTCATGAGGAAAAGTGAGGCATAAGAAGCCTTCTGTGAGCAAAACCAGCATACGTATCATGTTTACAAGTCCTGATGACAAGGAAACAAAGGTTCACAGGCCTGGAAGCTAACGCAGTGGGAAGGTTCAGCTCAGGGAACGAGAATTTAACTATTTTAGAGTGAACCACTGAACAGTATATAAGACACGTAGGACTGTGTTGAACTCTTGATTAGTTTTTCTATTAGAACACACCAAATAGTAACATAAGCATGGCCAGAGGTTCAAAACCAAGCCTTAACCTCATTTGAGCACACTCAGCTAGACTTCAGTACACATACACTGAATTACAAAATTTTGAAAAGCATTTCCTCGTTAGAAAGAAGACTTTCGGTATAACAAGTAGTTCAATACCACATTACATGAATTTTATTCCCCCCCAAACACATGGTACAGAAAAAGCAACGTAAGAAAGAGAATGGGTGAAAACTTTTCTGTGAATCTAGAACCATAAATGTGGTATCTACACTGAGAAAACTGAGTGCAGTAATGTTTCCAAGACATGGAGGCCTCAAAACATGACAAAACACCTGTTCCTGTTCAGTAACAAAGAGTTTAAATTGTATTGACATTATTGAAAAATCAATGCTAAACAAAAATATTGTAATATTACTTTGAAAAACAGCAGAGAAGACATATAAGCTTAAGAACTCAAATTCTTATTCGAGTTGTTCTGCTACAACAGCCAAGTAGAAGTTCATGCAACAACTTCTCAATATTAACAGTTTGAAATACAGACATGAAAGACAGAAGTTACAGTAAGAAAACCTCCTTCTAGGTTCACCTGAATTACAAAATATCTTTGTGGTTATCTTTCCCATTAGTTCTGAAAAGTGTCCCAGCTTGGATTCAGGTTTCCTAGAATAACTGAAAAGTAGCAGTTACAAAATTCTTAATTCTCCTCTCCAAAACAGTAAAATTTAAGGGTAGAACACACGCCTACCTAGAACCACATATCCCAGGTAACTAAAAAGCAGTTTCCTCCCTCTTGTAATTTCTAGTCAGCCACAGAACACACAAGGAACACATGTGCAGCTGATTGCTCTTCTGTGCATCTTTAGTACCTAAAGGCTATTTATGTCCCTTCATTACTGCCACTAAACTGTTAGTCTAGGAGTCGGTCCATCTAGGACAGACAGCTTTAGCAGAAATTATACATATATTGTTAATCAGCAAGTCTTTGGTGTCTCAGTTCCCTGTAGAAAGCAGGCAGGACATTTGTGGGTACACACACTCATTAGTTTCTAGAACAGTGCAAGCACTCTTCCCCACAACCAGCACTTTTCACCACACACTGCAATTGCAACATCAGATTCAATTTGCAAAAATAATGTTTGGTCACTTCCAAAGAACTTTAAGCTCATGCCTAACTAATATCAATAAATCACAAACTCATTTGAAAAAAATAATACACACACATACAGAAAAAGTCTTGGATCCAGCCTGCACTGTATTTATTACAAGACAAGAGAACTCTACTAATCATATCAAATGCTCAATTACATCAGACCCAGATCTATTATACTTTAGTAATCATTCATATTTTATTACTTAGGAAGTTTAAAAATAAGGTGTCAGCATCTCAAAATCCTTTTCTAACCATTAGTTATGTTCTAGCTTAATGAAAATGAGAGAATTTATTTCAATCACAAGTTGTTTTGTATTTGTTAGAACTACAGGCGACCAACAAAATACCTGTGAAAATTTATTTTCACACATTTCCTTACGTACTAACAGCTTTACAAAAGTAAGAGAACTGATTTTGTATAATGACATGGCTAAGTGTTAGGTTGAAATTCCTTACTCATTCTCTTACAAAGGAATGAGTAAGCACCCTCAAGGCACAATTAAATACTTGTGGTGTCCATTTCAAGCCAAAGTACAGACCTTAATCAGCAAAATACCGCAACATGTCCAAGTACAGTTTAGAATCCCAATCATGGTCTTGAAAATAAAAAGACTAAGACTTTTAATACATCTCAACTTGGAAACAAAAAAGAAGGCTGAGTTATACAGGTGCCAACTATTTTTTAAAATCTTGGGGTCTAGAAGTCCACTCAGACGTTACGTGGTATAAATCTAGTCTTTAAAAAGTTACTGAATTTAAAAAGAACTAAAAAAATGTTTATTTGAAATCAAGTATTTGTCTTTTCTCACATAATTGTTGGTGGGTTTGCATGTTCTTACAAACAATTATTTCCTACTGCCATGTTTCTAGTTTAGAAAAATATTTGAAAGAAGCTAAAGTTCTTAAACACAAAATACTAGTACTTCAGTAGCGGTCATCACATGAACTCAGTTATTTGCACATATAAATTATCAAAGGGTAGTTCTTTACCTACAATGACACCTTTTTGCTCTGAATTAAAAGCGTGCAAGTCACACTACTGCAATATTCAATGTACACAAATACAGCTACTGATTTAAACTTCCACTGAAGAAAACTAATTTGCTTTTCATATTTTGTACTTAGGTATATTAAGAACCTTGCTAGTTTACAAATTACTTGCTAGTCTTAAGATTCTTAAATATACCTGTGCAAGACAAGAATTCTGTAATTACTTTAACTTCTGAAATGTAAACAATTATGGCATGTCCCTTATGTTAGAAAAACCTCATACGGAGCTCTACATGGCCTGGATTCTACCAAAAGGCTTGTACTGTCTGAGCCAGTGGGGTTACCAGGAAGTCACAGGCCTTGAACACCTCAGCTACAAACAAAATTTGCTAGTATATTCATAGACACGCACTCCAGAACACAGAACCAAGCAGAAGTTCGGCTGTTCAGCTAAGCACCTTCAAAGTAACAAAATCCTGAACTGTTCTCACCTTTGAACACAATCATTAGTTGAAATCTACAAGTGAGCAGACAAAGAAGAGTCTCATTCATCTTTTTTTAATACTCTAACTTTCTACTCATTTCTATTGGATTCCTGCATGAACTAATCTCAAATGATTTGACTTTCTAGAAATGAAATAACACTCTTTAAAAGTCAAGAGACGTGTACACAGCTCACTTCCATCTTCAGCAATTCACAAGGCTCACTCTCTAGAGCAAGCCACTAGGAATCCATGCAATGACAGGAAAGAAAGTCCATATAACCATGTAAAGGTAAAACTAACATAATTGAAAAACCAATTTCCACAGAGACATGCATTTTTAATCACACAGTGGAAAACTTAGACACCCCCCCCGAAAAAAACAAATATATTTTTTTCTTTGTTGTCATGCATAAAAAACCAGGACACTTGCATGCATGATCAGCAGGAGCCTCCTTACCCTTTCGTCCCATGACTGAGAAATCAATAGCAAACAATGCTGCACATGATGGTTAATCGACTGACAGGAAAACCAGTTGCAAAGTGACTTCTGTAAATAACAATGACAGCCATATTATAATAAAACCTGAAAAACTACTACAATACATTTCACCATTTGGCGAACTGTCCATGCACAGTTTAAAAGCACAGAAAGGCTTTGATGGAGACAGAATTAAGTTCATCTCTAAAGCATTGGATTTCCTATGTTGTGTCCATATTACGCACACATAAATGACAGCCACCGAAAAAATAAATTCTTCAGGTTTTGACAAGAAATGGATGAAACAAAATTGGTCATTTCTTAGCTCTATTGAAGTGTGTTCCAAAACAAACGGAAGGAGGAATGACTTTAACAATGTTACTAGACATCATTGGCAACCTGTTAATATGAGTGATTTCCCCTTTCTGCGGAACTCCTAAACATTAACTTTCCAAAATGGGGTCCAGATGTGTACACAGAATTAACAGTTAACAGAGAACAATAAAATTAACACTTGTTCAGAATTAACAAGTCTTAAAGAAAACCATGCAGATTTATTAAAGAATATGGAAGCCATCACTAGCACACAAAGTTGCTTAGAGTATCATAAGTGAAATAAACGGATGTACAAAAAGCTACAGTTTTCCAGCTCCAGTTCTTGGAGGTTTTGTTCTTAGCTTAATCAATGGATACATATGGAGAAGTTTCTACTTTTCAGTATAGTAAAGACAATCACCTAAAAACAGATGAAAAAATTCCGCATCTAAGAGGTTATGTATTGAAAGCATTTATTGTACATTATTATGTAAAGAATGCATTATTTATTTTGTAACAATAGCATTATAATAGCTACAGTTACTTTGAAATAGGGTTGTTTTCCTTTACTGGCCTTGGTCTAGCAAATAGCAAACTGCCAAAGGCAGCCCAAACCACGACATTCATTTCACAGTTGTTTTTCAGGTTCCTGAGTCAGTTGGTTTAGCAGCTGAAAGATGGACTTGGTACAAGGCTGTTGTGTTTCTCATCCTCTAAGGTACTAGAATCAAGCTGCAGACAATAATTTGAGACACTTTCCCATTCTGTAGAAGCCAAAAATATGAAAATTGTGTAAGATTATAAGCTATTCATTTCAACACTATTCTAAGTGGGCAACAATATGTGAGAAAACAAACAGGGTTTCTACTGCATATAAAATAAAGCAATTACAAAAACTGCGTCATTATGAGGTCCCGTTTAGGGTTTTAAAGTATCAAGGGTACATGAGAAACATACTCCAGAAGAGGAGAAAAAAAAGTATACTAGATAGAAAGGGTGGAGAAAGTTACTAATTACAACTGTGGCTCAATTTTCACTAAAAACATTAGAATACTTAGCCATGAAATATTTATATAGACTGATTTAGGAATACAACTCCA
This sequence comes from Thinocorus orbignyianus, assembly GCA_013400375.1. Classification (NCBI taxonomy): domain Eukaryota; kingdom Metazoa; phylum Chordata; class Aves; order Ciconiiformes; family Thinocoridae; genus Thinocorus; species Thinocorus orbignyianus. Next base: position 398,268 of record VXBW01004976.1, read on the forward strand.
GCCACCTTGGGTATTTTAGAACTGTATTTTGCAGGGAAATAAATATTCCCTTCTCATTAAGAATCTTGTTATTACTTTCTTATTACACACAGAATAAAAACTAGAATTGTAAAAGACAAATAAATTAATTCCCAGAAATTGAGGGAAGAAACCCCAAATGAGGGGATTATCTGCTTCTTAAAATGCATTAATAACATTAAATATCAGTTAAGAATTCATCCATTTCAAATTCCATTTCAAGTGCTGTTTTCCTTCCTTAACAAGGAAGCTCTATTCAAAAAAGAAAATTCTAATTGAAAAACTTTGTTGTGGTTTTCTTTTTTGTTTTGAGAGGAAGGGTAGATTGCTTGTTTGTTTAAAGACCATGAACCAACTTAACTGAGAGCAGTAACATCCAAGAACAAAAACAACAAAAAAAAATTAAAAAGACAACCGCTATTCAAGTGTTCTATCTTCATTTACTTCAATCTCCCACAAACTAGGGAAGCCACCAGCACGCACCAACTGCAAACTAGTTGTCTCTGCAAACACAACTGGCAAAAAGCCACACGGTGTCTGGAAAGCTGAGGAAACAAAATGTTAGGTAGTTTAATGAGAAGAAACCAACGCATTGACCATACTCAGAGAAGCATTTTGAAGTTAGCCAAACAAGTCACTTCGCTGTAAACCAGAACAGGCCAAATTGTGGAAGATTTTTCACGTTCTTGATACTTGCATCTCTTAAATCAGAGTGGTCTTTCCACCTGATGAGTATTTGACAGAGTACCATAGGGGATGTCATATTTCGAAATTTCACATCAGTAATCCAAGGGAAATATGTGGGACAATTTGTCAAAGTCCTTATTTTTTTTTATTTTCCCTCTTAATTTACATGTTACAATCAATCTTACAAGAACCTGCTAATGAGCTACTAAAACCAGTTTAACATAACAATCATTATTAACAAAACCTTGAAAAGCAAAGATATAATTAGGTATGTAAATGGAATACGAACAAGAGAAAAGAACAACAGGAAAAAAATTCACATACATAGCTGCTACAAGTAAAATGCACTCTTAGAGTCATCAGGTGTTCCCACATAGATCACACCTAATTTTTCTAGTCCAAGTAATTTCCTCCAGTACAAAAATCTACTTTAACTTAAATATTTAATTGAAGTCAGGGAATACAGCCAGTAAGTACATTAGCTATTTCTGAAAAAACCTTATTATCTACCAAACTGTGTTTCAGGCATCTAATTAGGTGTGAATATCTAGAACATAATACTCCAAAAGAAAAGAGTCAAATGAATATTTTGATAAAGGATTTAGCGATGCTTTGTTCCTCAACATAAAGTATCATTTCAATCCAAACACAGCCAACAAAAAAACCTACCAAAATCCACCCATGTTCCATACCAGAAGTATGTTAAATGAAACGATTTGTACAAATTATTCAGTAGGAAACTGAATAGCAAATTTATAACAAATGAAAAAAAAAACATACTGCCTACACCAAAAAGGCTATCGGGTATCAAGTTCTTAGCTTTTGTTTTTAAAAAAAAGGACTAATTAATCTTTTAATCCACGGTTTCTCTGTGATAACGAACAGCTAAATTGGTTAATGAAATATCTGAGGTTCAAACCGATCTACTCCTACTTTACTGTATTAGAAATGAGAAAACACAGTTGCTTTCTCAACATCTCAGAACCTGCACTTCAACTTCAGATGAAGACACCATGTTCATAAGCATATCTTGCATCAGTGCCCATGGTATCTGCACAAGAGGAGCTATAAATAAAAGTTATAGCTACAAAGAATATAGGGGAAAACAATGCTTTGTCAAGAATGCTACAAGTGCTGCAGCAATTACTGAGCATTACATTTCCACTACAGACTGATATCAATAAAAACACCGTGCCATGACTAGTCGAAACCAAGCTACCTTCAGAGTGCAGGCTGAAAATTTTGTATTTATGGGCTATTACTGCACTGGGACTAAAACCTTAATATTGTTTCATTAAGGACTCAATGCAGCACTATATCATATCATATTCTTAAGTGGGATCACAAAGCAGCAACATCAACAGAAAATTGGATAATCCAGTATGTAACAAACAGCTACTGCAGAGACCCCCCAACATGACTGAGAGGAGGTTAAATGAGATGAACGTTACCTTTGACAAACTGCCTGTGTTCGTCTCTCTTCCTCTCAATACCAGGTGCCAATACTGATTACATGCCTACTTTTTGGACAGTTAATATCAAGGGAGATAAGAAGTATATCGTCCTGTGAATGCTTCATGTACAGCAACTCTAATGCTGATTTCTAAAGTGTCCCTAGGAACATTTAAAGTGCCCAGAAAGACTGATTAAGTCTCCTTGTCCAGTCTTTCCATAATACCAGTATCTTGGCCTCTACTCACCAAAACCACTACTTCTAGATCTAGATATTCCGAAAGTACTGTACTGCAAAAAGGGGCAAAAATTTTGCCAAGAACCAGTACAGAGTCTCAGAAGAGCAAGCAGGACTACACTGGAAGAAGGAGTTGGTCAGTATGACCTGAGAACTCCATCACACTTTCCTTTTAACTAGATACTATTATTCTGTTTATAAAGAACTCTTTCTAACACGACAGAAAACATTTTTGGAAATTTCACTCTAACGGTCTTTTCCACTATTTATTCCAAAAGATGGTCAGCACACTTCTTAACGTGTGGGATGAGAGAACTCCATGTGGAAAAAAAAAAAATAAAATAAAATAAATAAATATATATATCTCATCCTTTTGAAATCTGAAAAGCTCAGTTGTTTCTACGATAAATGCTTTAAGATTTCAAAGTAACACTAAACAGTAGCAGCAACCTGTTTCATCAATATGCTCTGAAAAGAACCCTGTAGAATCTATGAAGCAGCCTAAATTAGCAGTCAGAAGCCTTCCCTTTCACTTGCAACCAAGGTGAAGTCTTGAAGGCTGTCCCTATTGTACATTCATAAAATGTACGACTAGTAATAAAGTCATGCTTGCTTGCATTAAAATACAATCAGAGCTCTCCTTCATCACAATTTTTGCAAGGAAAATCTTAAGAAAGTGTCGTTATTTTTTAAGAATTACAATCCACACATCTGTTAGGTTGCCTTCCCTTCACCCACACACTTAAAAAAAGCCATCAAATACACAGAGAAAAGAAATAACTGGCTGTGGACATTCAGTCCTGCTACAGACAAATACTGCAATGGTTGTTTTGGTCTCCTTTAAGTTCCATCTGACTCTGTAATAATGCAGACTCTACAGACATTAGGGAAAATAGTGTTAATAATGACCCTGAACACAAACTTACCTCATTTAGAAAAAAGGCAACAAACCACCCTTTCCAGTTTAAATGTTTAAAAAAAAAAACAAAACACGTGCTCCTTCGTAGCAAAAGGGAGTATCACAACAGAGGCCTTAACTGTACTAAACACAGCAGGAGCTCATTGCGTTATGAAAGCTGAACTAAGGTACAGTTGGAACAATTTATGCCATCTGTTTCTCATGTAAAAATACAACATAATACATACATATTGTATTTTATTACAAAACATCACGTCTATGTAGAGGAATAATGTCAACTGTTTACCACAAAAGCAGAAAACACCTGAATACTTACAGTAAGGTATCTTACATGACAGTGGTTCAAAAAACATATAACAGAATTTCTAGTTATAGAATAGCCATTTGTGTGTGACCATGTAACACAAACCCTAGAATTCGTCTAAGACATTTTTAAATACCCAGAAATCACAGTTTACAAAAAACCTTAAATCTTAAAAAAAATAAAAGCTCAAACGTTTCCTCATGAAAATTAAGCACTTGTGAAATTCATTACAGACCTGTAATTAAAGATCACTCAATATGATTGGTACTGTGATTTTTATGAAGACTTCTTTCTCCTCTGGATAAAGCAGTCTGCTTTATCTAAAGAATGTTATTAGTAACTTTACTAAAGACTGTGCAGGATATCTCTAACTACAAAATAGAAAATAAAAAAAAGTTGAAATTAATACTATTATACCACTTGACATAATTTGAGCCTTTGTGTTAGAGAAATTTGCTAGTCTAAGTAATTTGACACTTAGAACCCTCAAAATCTCATTTGAGCGTCAAAAATAATGTCTTATTACTTTATATCCTAAATTGTAATTCTTCTGAAAACAGTATTTGTAATTTTCCAAAGCTAAGATTATAGCTATATTGAAATATCTTTTTGTTTTCTGAATACAACTACTTCAGAATGTACTTTAAATCACAAAACTCATCATTATTAAACTCTGAACATCTATTGAAATGGAAAATGCAGAGCCCATATTAAGTTCCTTTGAAGAATACACAGAGAGCTACAAAGGCAGAGGCTGGACAATACTGAGATCTTAAATATCTTAAAAATGACAGCAAGTATCATAATTTGGATTTATTCCATTTTAATTTTGGTATAATCTTTAGCCCACAAAGAAAATATTGTAGTAGCAAATATCCCTAAATACCGTCTTAACATATTTAAGGTAACAATACTTACTGCCAGGCATGGTTAAGCAGGAATCTTGTCTTCAATTTTGCAAAGATACAATAAGCTATAACAAAAACAACAACAAAAAAGATAATCAAAACAATAGCTTTAGACAACTAACAAGCAAACAGACGTAGAAACTTATGCAGAAAGAACCAAAGTCACATACTTCAGCCCCGGTACCATACAGGCTGTTCCCACAGAAACTCAGATATTATTTTATCTGACGAGACTATCTGTAGTTTTTTCCAGTTCTTGAGATCTAGTCATTCTGTTCTTGCACTTGATGCTTGAGCAAACATTTTTCTGTGTATTCGTTCGGATGACCTTTTGAACTGCCACCGCTGATAATCCTTCCAGGATCCTTCCAACTTCAAATGTAAATCACAGCAATTCTCCCTTAAAATGCCTGGGAAAGGTCTCTGCCCTACACAGAGAAAAATGATGCTGAAAAATATGTGTAGGACATTTTTCTCCCAGTATCAAAAAATATACAGATTTTAAATCAGAGAGCAAGCCGAGTAAGCTATAGAAAATAGCTGTTCAAAGGATTTTTTGATGCAATTAGATATTTTCACACAATTAACTCAAATAAAGTTACAAAAATCTATTTTGGGGATTAAAAAAACCCTAATGTACCATTAAATTAATTAGTATTAAAATGCAAATCATTTGAAGATTTTTCTCTAGTAAATCACTGCATTTGGGTTTTAACTGCCAAAGGCAACTTCCTTACAAATGTACTTTTTCATAAATAAGACAAAAAAAAATCTGTTAAAAAGATAGTTTTGCTGTTTTCAAAGATAAAATTATAAAAATAAATTAAAAAAATTTAGCTTATAGTTTTTTTTTATATGAATACCAAAAACCTATAATTCCAGACACTGATAATGTGTGAATAAATATTTCATTTGGTCACAAAAAATAGTTAATGATCACATACTAAAGCAATGTTCATAGTTGCTAAAAATAAACTTTTTTCTCACTGTATACGTATTTCAATCAAAGGTTCCAATCTGCTGATAGCAACTGAGATTAAAAATAGTGATTCAAAGCAATTTATTTAAAATACCCTACCCTATCAGAAAGCTGTATGTCCCTCTCCGAGGACAAAGTTTAGAAGCAGCATAATTTTAAAGGAAACGTGCTGTGGATTGTGACGTTCAAAAGACATTTGTAAGAGTGAAATCTCCAATTTAGAGCGCAGTTAAGAATTTAGTTGAGAGCCTACAGAAGGAAGATTTACCAACAGAACATAAAAATGCAAAAAGCCTGATGAGAGGCTCAAGTAAGTCAAGTGCCAGAGACTCAGAACATTTTACTGGCCATCACCAGCAATTAGGAATTCAATAAATTTTGCTAGAACATTATCACTGTTACTGCTAGCAAAGTCAACCAACTTTAGGAGATATTAATGCAGAAATCACTAGAAAATTTGTATAAGGCAATAAGGTGTTCAAATCAAAGATTTCTGTTTTTATTTTTAAATACTTCACTGGATTTCTAATAATTATATCATCCGTAACAAAACCAAAAATTCAATATGGAGGTGGCCTGGCTTCTACACGCAGAACAGACTGCACAACTTCCTCCCCATAAAGTGTTCAGTCACAGACTCATTATGCCTTGGGCAAAGTTTAGTCCACAGATGCTGATCTGTTACAGTAGAACTAAAATAAATTAAGAAGCTTCCCACCGTGAGTCTGCTCTGCTCTTTGTCACTGAATTAAATTTTACATATCATGAGAGGGGGAGAAAGAAATACAGAATTTGATAAAGTAAAACTTGGCTGCAATTAAAAAAAAAAAGAGATGTGGCAAGCCATGAAATATAACTTAGTTTTCCCAAACAGTCTTAACACTTACTGTTTAACATTTCCCATGTAATTTTGTGATATTTGATAGAACACCAGAAGCAAGTTAAGGATGTTATGTACCTATACAATGTCTCCTGCATCAAAGCAGGTGACTCCAGGATTTTAAAGAGGTAAATAAGGGTCACATCTACTTCTCTATGGAGGACTAAGTTACTTTGCTTTCCTAAGGATATAACAGAAATTCTAAACGCAATTATAATCAAAGTACAATGCTAGTGAATGTACCTTAAAATGCAAATCAACACCTGTATGCACATAGAAGTCATTTTTCTTAACAGAAAACTTTCAGTTTAGTTTTAAGGAGATTCTACACAATTTGGCTAGGATAGGGGAACCCATGGTCAATTTATTGTTCTTTCAGATTCAAGCAGCAGTAACACAGAAATAAAAATACACGTTGTTCTACTTATTAGTTCTGATCATCTTCCTCCAGTTATGTTACATGTGATATTTTTGTCATTACTTAAAATAACTTGGGATCTGAAATTAAAGCAGAAACTATCCTCTATTATCACGAGATTCCATAAACGGCACTGAAAGCCAAACAGAAGAGCAGACATCTTTTTCCTGTCTGCCCTAAAATAACAAATCTCTGCAAAAAAATTAAAATGGAAAAATGTATACACCCTTGTGTTACAAGTAAAGAAACAGAAGTCAGCATACCTGAGGTTTTGTATTTTCTTTCAGTAAATCCACCATTATGTTACGCTATTATCTAACACTATAAATGATTAACTTGACTTTGAGTAGTCAAAATGAAATTGCCATCTGGGCACCTATCCATTCCTGCACATTAAGCCAAAGAAGTGTACAGGTTTAAGCACCTCTGACAGTCAGGCAACCCAGACTGGGCGGGCATGAGCTGAAAAGTTAAAAATACACTGCACATTAAGTTTTTACATTACTTGGTCCCCCACTCCTATTTCCCATTTGAAAAATTAATCAGTGCCTTTAGTTCTGAAGGTAGGCAAATGCCCAATGCAATGCAAGATTAATTAAGTCACACACTCATTCCTAAATATAGACAGTTAGGCTCCAACAACAATTCCCAGGATCCAAAACACGCAATATAAAATGGATTTCCACAGCACAGTGCAATTCTGTACCTGACTTCATTTTGGCTTAGCTTTCTCAGGTAGAGAAGCAATACCATGCACAAGCCTGGCTGTATTAATAAGGTTGCCGTGTTCTCTCACCCAAATGAGTTCATCTAAACAGGCCCACTTAAAAGGCCATTTCTCCTGGCTCACCTTAGAGAATTCTAAGAGCAGATGGGTTTAGGACAAGCTAAAAACCTTGCACATTAACTAAGTGTTCCTTAGCAACCCTTCCCACCATCTCAAAGGCTAGTTTAATCCAACACCCCCCCATGCCTAAGTAAATACATTGCCAGTAGCGGGTTAAAAACCCATCAGACAAATAACTTTTGCTCTACTCCAATTATAGAAAACATGGTTTGCTTTAACTTAAAAAGAAAAATACTTTTCAATGTTGTTTAAAAATAACCCAGTATTTTTACAAGAATTAATTCATTACAGAGTTAGACTGGGCAGTTAAAACAACAAAAGCTGTTTCTAACCTCAAAAATTTAGATTTCAGAATTAGAAGTGCAATTTCCTTTCATTACACCTGAGGTTCAGTTGCTAAATTGGATTAATATTCTACTGCCTCCTTCCACTTGCATGTCACATAAAATTTGTTTATTCTGTTCTCCTGCACAAGTTTGGATCAGAAGTGGAAAAAAGTTATTGTTCATAATTAACTACATACATTTTCATAACAGGATGTCAAAGTTAAATACTTAACTTTAAAACAATTGTTTAATTGCAAGCTATATTCTAACTACTGTTTTTATTTTTTTCCTGAATCAGAAATTAATCCCATTCTAGCACCAGTTTTTAAAACACTTAAATAACAATTACTCGTAAGACTTTACACTTATCAGAGCATTACAATCAAGATTTCAACTCCAAACCACAAATTTCTCAGGGAAATTTTACCACGCATTTAAGATTTTCCATGCACTGAGTCTTTCAGCAAGACACCCTAAATCATAGAGTCATATCATAGAATGGTTAGAGTTGGAAGAGCCCTTAAAGATCATCGAGTTCCAACCCCCCTGCCATGGGCAGAGATATACTGAAGTCACTCAATAAAACATTTCAAGTTATTTTGAACACATTACAAAGTCTTCAGGAACAGATTCCCAAAGGCTCGGCTGATACTCTGGTTTTAGTTCACTTACTCAATTTGCAGAGCAAACATCTGATGCAGCTTTACAAAGCATAACATTTGGCCTAGCAAACCTGATTTTGATATGGGAATTAAAACTCTGGTTCTGAACTACAGGCTTTTCCAACAGAGCACAGAGAACTTCTCAATCCATACCAGGATCTTTTCTCCCTATTACCTAAGGTTAAAGTACTATGGGATACCTCCCTAGATGTATTCAGCTTAACGAAAGCAAAGTTGTACTAAATTAGTTCTCAGTAACAGGATTTCTGAGCCTACACCTCAATTACCTAAAGTACTGCTCCGTGCTGCACAAAGTTGTTTAAAGTAAAAGATGAAGCTTACAGCGTAGTAGATTCGCACTGTGTTCAGGTAATGCTTAGCAACACCTCGCTGTGTTACAGGTCCATTTGAAGACAAGCAGCTTGGGGAAATCCCAAAGCCGGAGTCCTCTGGTGCTCCCCCTGCTTTCATAAGGATACCCCAGGGATGCCTGACCACACCAGACGCCCCTGACCACTGACAACAAGGTTTTGACTTATCATGGCCTCATGGAAGGCCCCTACCTCCAGAGGACTGTTGTGCAGAAACCACTCAAAGGTCATAGGACCTGAAGTCTTCGAATCATAGAATGGTTAGAGTTGGAAGGGACCTGGAAGATCATCCAGTTCCAACCCCCCTGCCATGGGCAGGGACACATCTTCCTGGGGCAGGTTGCTCAAAGCCCCATCCAGCCTGGCCTTAAACGCTTCCAGGGATGGGGCATCCACAGCTTCTCTGGGCAACCCGTTCCAGTGCCTCACCACCCTCACAGGAAAGAATTTCTTCCTAACATCCCATCTAAATCTCCCCTCTTCCAATTTAAAACCATCACCCCTTGTCCTGTCACTACACTTCCTGACAAAGAGTCCCTCTCCAGCTCCCCTGGAGCTCCCTTCAGACACTGGCAGGCTGCTATCAGGTCTCTCTGGAGCGTTCTCTTCTTCTGGGGAAGGCCAAGGGGATCCCACTCGTCACCACAATCCCCCCGGGACAGCTTTTATGGAGGGGAGCCCTCCTGAATGAATTCTGGAGCCTGCCGGGCGGCAAGGACACTCAGCAGCGCCCAGCGGGGCCCCCTCCGGGCTGAGGCCATGTCCCGCGGCTTCTCCTCCTGCCTCCCTCCCTCCCTCCTGCCCGCCGCCCCGACAGCTACCCTC
>VXBW01004976.1:408131-574868 GCA_013400375.1 Thinocorus orbignyianus
CCCCCGAAAAGCGTGGAAGGGAGCGGAGCAACGCGGAAAGGAGACCGGCTGCGAAGGTGAAGGCAACTAAAGAGAGTGCTTCCCGCCTGCCCCAGACTCACCTCAGCCACCTCTCCAGCTCGCCCGACCGGCCGCCATCTTCCCCCCTCCCCCCAACATTGTGCTGCCCAGGCCGCAATGCACGCCGGGAGCTGTAGTTCTCTGACGGGCGGCCCGACCTCCTGCCTCCACCCATCCCTCCAAACGCACTCAAGCAACGGCAAGGCGCAGGGGCGGAGGAAGAACTACCCGGGATACGGCTCTGTCGCACCAGGGGCAAGGAGCCACCCGGGACGGGCAGAGACCGAAGGGGACACCGAGGGTGGACACAACTCCCAGCAGCCCTTGCGGCCCGATCGGCCCCGCCCCGTCCCACGGGCCCCGCCCCCGCCTGGCGGGTGCCTTCCCGCTCTCCGCGCGTCACGTGCCGGTCGTTGCAGCGCTGCCATGTTGGTGTTGGGTGGTTGTTGCTGCCTGAGTGGGGGGATGCGGCTCTGAGGGGTGCTGAGCAGTCGCTGTGGGAGCTTAATCTAACCTAATTTAGTCCCTAACCTAACCTAACCTAACCTAGGCTAGGGCTTGATGGGAAAGCTCCTTCTGAGGGAGATTTTGCTTTACTGCCACTAAAATCTTGTTCCTTTGGCTGCGGTTCTGAGGAGAGGTGGGTGTGAGGGAAGGTGGTGCCCTCTGTGAAGGACAGTGGGGTGCCCCCGGGTGGGAAACGGGCGTTTATTTTGTTACGCAGTGTGAGTTCAGTGTTGGACCCTGCAGCAGTGTGTTGGCAGAAGGTCATTGAACCACGGGATGTTTTGGGTTGTCTGTAGAAGGTCCTGTTTCCTGAGGTTGATGTTTACAAAGGAGAGGGAAGAGTCCTGGAAAGACTTTTGTTTGAATAAAGGAAGAGTCTGCTGGGGGTCTCTCGTTTTGCCAGAGGACACAGCCTCTGTTTTATCCTAATTCCCCAGTGGCATGTGACCCTATTCGTAGAATCATTCAGGTTGGAAAAGACCCTTGGGTTCGTCAAGTCCAACCATCAACACCACTTTACAAAGTTCTCCCCTGTGCCTTTCCCCATTGGCTGAGGTACTTGGAAGGTACAGACATCTAAATCTATTTAACACATAAAAGCTTAACTTTCGTGGTTTTTCAGTTGTCTAACTTATATGTTTTCAGTTAATTCACCTATTTTTTGGTTATCACACTCTGCAACTTCAGTTAACTCTCCTATTTTTTTAGTTGTCTCACTCTTGCAATTTCGGTTAATTTCCCTGTTTGTGAAGACGTTAATCCTTATTTTATCACCTCTTTGTAGAAACACTCTTATCCGTATTTTATCACCTGTTTGTGGAGACACTCTTATCCCTATCTTATCACTTATAAGGGATATGAAAGATCTAGTTCCAACCACTCTGCAATGGGCAAGGACAGCTCCCGCTAGACCGAGTTGCTCAAAGTCCCATCCAGCCTGGCCTTGAATGCTCCCAGGGATGGGGCATTCACAACTTCCTTGGGATCTTTGGCCTGTTTGTGTGTTCCTGCCATTATTAACCAGAACTGGGCAGTGGGAAGGAGCTGTGGCTGTGCTGGGCTCCAGTTACCCAGGGACTGAAGCGAGGGGGTGGGCTGGATGAGCTGTGCTTGGGGGCTTAACTGAGACCAGTGTTCAGCTGTGTTCTGACAGGGATGATGAATAACCCAAATGGAAATCATGTGAAACAGCTCATGGTCCAAGGCAGCATAATCTCTTAATCCGTTTTCCTCAAAATAATAATACCAGCTTCAAAAGCTCATGTTTGGTGCCTGATTTTCTAGACAGGCAAGGAGAAATCTGAAAAGTTTACCTCCTGTTGTCTGATAGTCCTTTCTGAAGAAGATCATGTCGGTCCAGCTGTCAAGTCAGATGGATGCATCCGCATTTGAGTTTATGTATTTCACTGACTTCAGGTCTGTTTATCTTGCATCTGGTGAAAAAAAAAAAAAAAAAAAGGAATTTCATTTCCTTATGCTTTTTAGGTCAATTTTCCTTCCTTTCACCACTAGTAAAAACAGGCTCAGTGTTTCTGACTTTTTTTTTCCTTGAAAATAATCCTAAAAATGTGAAACTGGGGAGGTGAGATGTCTCTACGTCTCACAGTTTTCAGCAGTATCCAAAACATGTTAATTTGGGAAAATTGGCAAGACTATCACATGTGGGTGCAACTGGGGGAGTTAAAAGAGTAAACTAAAATCCTTATTTGTTTATATGGTTTCTGAAATGCAGCTTATGGTTTTAAGCTGTTGGGGCCTAACGTAATGAAAGTAATAACACAAAGTGAACATTCTACCTTCCATAGATAGGCATTTTGAGTCACTGCTCATAGAGCATAAACTTTTGGGATTAGAGTGTAATTTATTAATGTTTCAGCCAACAGTGGTCAGCACTGTGAAATTCTATATAGTTACATTTGTCCTTTAAGTGTAGCTAGAAAGAATAATCCTCTTAGTTCTCTGAAATGTAGAACAAAGTTTTAATAAATTTTTCATGAGACAAAAATACAAATACATTATCATGGTCTCAACTCATCGTGTCAGCTGCAGCTTTAGTTCAAAGATCATTCTTCTGACCATCAGCCTGCTCTCTTTAGAGAAATGTTCCATTCAAGCTGTTTGTCTCATTTTTCTATTAGCTGTGCATAAGGGAGCGCAGGCTCCACCATAATCGTCGTGCCATATGGTTTCAGGCAAATGCTGGCGAACAGTGCAGCTACTAGTTCTTATAGTTGTCTGAATGAGACAAGCAGCAGGCCGGGTTAGCATTCATTCAGCCACTATTCATAGATATAAATGTAACGCTGTGAGTAACATCCCAATCTCTTTGTTTTTCTTTTCGTTTAAGAAATACTAGGCTAGCCTAAAACTGCAGTTTCTCTTGTTCAGTGCTACAGCCTCTGTGTCTGTGATGAATACCTTCTAGTCTCTGAGGGTTTATAAAATATTTTATAAAATATTTTGTTGTGTTGTAGACATCTGTGAATATGGAATAGACTTACAAAGCTCAAATCATAGTATAAATGCTGTGTTGGGATTGAGGTTTGTTTGAAGAGAGCTGATACATTTCAGAGCAGCCCTATTTTATGACATTATTACATAAACCATGCAGTATCTAATATTAAATAAAAGTCAGTGAAACCCTTAGCATAATTGTAGTGCTGCTGTATAAAACAACTCTTTTCCTAATTCAATTTCAGAACAGAGCAAACAGCTGTAGTCTATGAATATGTATATGTTTGTCGTGGTTCTGAGCAAATCAGAACCGAAGGACAGATAGCCCTCCCCCCCCCTTCCCCTTTTTAAAAAGGAAAAAGGAGAGGAGAGGGAGAAATTAAAGAGATTCAGGAGTTTAGAAAAACTAAACTACTTTAATAAAACATAAAGAATAATAGTATATATATATAATGAACAATAAAAGGAAATTAAAAAAAAAGAAAGAAAAATAAAATAAAAGTATACGGTATATACAAAACCGTATTAAGCTCCCAGGATGACNTCTCTGTGAGCATCCTCGTGTGTTATGTAATGGGAAGCAAATTTAGTTGTGGAGCACAGGAGTTTTTTGATGTAGTGAGGACATCAGAAGAGTATCCAGCCACCTTTCTGTCCAACGCCAGTTTTTCATTTACTTTCAATGAAAGATGGATCTGATCCTTGACTCCCTCTACAGTGATAATCAAACTACCCAGTAAGATTAAGACACAGTTTAATTACACACATGTGAAATTGCTGCATAGCTAATTTGCAGCCAAACTGGCTTTAGTTCTCTTCATCCCAAGTCCATCTAAGTGTACTGGCCAGTTTTGCTTTAATATCTCCTAAAACTTCTGGAGCAACAGTTTTATACTGTTGTTGATCCACGCAAGCACAAAATTCTGTCTCCCATCTGACCTGCTCTTAATTATTTTTTGAAAAGTGATAATCATTACATGGGTGCAGCTTTTAGAGCTTTCACTCTGGAAGTATCATAAGTGTGAGACAGAAATGTCCTGTTCTGTGGCCAGTAATAAAACTTGAATTGCATTAGCAATTTGGCAGTAGCAGTTCTGTTTTCTAATTAGATTACTAATTCACATAAAAGAACTGTCAAATGTTCAGTGTCTGCAGAAAGCAGCAAGAAGTATCTTAGTTTGAAATGCCAGTGGAGGTTCAGAAGGGTAACAGGGATGATTAGTTAGCCTTAGATGATCTAAGAGTATGAACTCTTTTCAAGGAGTGTTAAAGTAAAAAAAATCCTAAGGGAACTCCTGTACCTCAGTGACTATAATGTGGGAAGGGCAGAAAGTTAATGTTATTTTTATATTTGTGTAGGAAAGATAACAGATGAGTTTTAAAATGTTGTATATGAAGAAAAATAGAGAGGAAAGTGTACAGTACTCATCAACAGAAAAAGTAAAGGCTGGATTGGTGAGTGATTTACAGTTGCTCACCACCACATGGTGAATTCTGGCTTTCAATAGTGAGAAAACAGTACTTTTCATAGCAACATATTCCTGGCTTGCTGAGCCACCAGTAAAGAACAACATTCACATGCATTTCATTGAATTATTTTGATCTTTATAACTGGTTGCCATTTAAATAATATTTTTGTCAGTACTTATTTGATGGCGTTTTTTTCCAACCTCATATTCATCTGGTTGATTCTCTAATTGGGTGGTAACTGCAAAATTTTATGAACATCTAAATGATAGAAGATGTTTCTGCCAAGCACAGTAAGACTGTGGAGATTAGATCCTCGGGGCCTGTGCTAAGGCACTTACTCTGTCATTTTGTTCATTTCGGCGGGAGGCTGAGTGGGTGCAAATGGACAATATTAATCACCCCTGAAAGCAGAGCAGAGAACTCACGCCGGTTCAGCCCCTCAAACCACCCAGTAGTTCCTGGTAGATTTTTTTCCCCCAGTCTCTTCTCAAGCAGGCGTTCTCAGTGACAGCTATGCTCGCTAGGAAGACAGCTGTCAGGGGGACAGCAAAAATAGATTGGAATGATTATATTTTTTTAGAAATTCTCAGAAAGTGCTGAGCAGCCGCTGTCAGAAAAGTTAGTGTCTTGCAGATGTCTGAGAACAAGAATCTTAAAATTGCATCCAGAATCTCCAAATACTTTTCAAAACTATGGCCATATATAATGGAGAATAAATTCCACATCAAAACTAAAGTTACTGATATTACAGAATCCTCCTGCGTAAGAAGAGTTCTCTTGTGATATATATATATACACACACATTTATGTATTTGAAGACAAGTAGTATATACTATAAATAATTCACAGATGCTTGGGTTTAAAGTCATTAATTGTCCTGAAGTCAAAGAGACGTTACAAGTTTATTCAAACAGAGAAAGAGACATTCTTATTCCCTTGGATTATAGATTTTCATCCTTTCCTCTGGCCTCAGGAGTGTCTACAGTTATAATTTGTCTTACAGATTTGAGCAATTTTGAGAGACTTTATTTTTAGATCTGGTAGTGTTTCTGTAAAGTAAATGGATTTATAATACCATATTTAAATGAGGTCAGTGTTATTAAAATTTAACTTACTTGTCCAAATAGGGGCCAAAGGGGAATGAAGTACAGAAATACAGCACGTGAAACTCAAGATTTCCTCAGTTGTTTGTAAACAGAGCTGGCTGCGTCTGTGGGTCCCAGTTTGTCACACCAGGTTTTCATACTCCACACCAGTGGCGTTACGTATTATGTTCCTAATCCATTCCACTGAGGTGCTGATGTACCTCAGCACACTCTGTATATTTTCATTTGAAGCATTCGCTTCCCATTGCTATAAAATAGGAGACAAATGTCAAAATTAATGATTACTGTAGCATCCAAAACCAGAATCTAATTATTCTTTTCCATTTTCAGTCTCTGATATTTTTTTTCCTGAAAATCAATTACAATCCTGTAGAAAAGAATGAGTATCCTCCAGTTTTGCCGCAAAGAGTATTTATTTGTGTCACTGGAAATACTAATAACAAATAATGCACATTAGGTTCCATGCAATATACTTTGTTTCCTTTTCCTTGGTTTCTAAGGCTTTTGCAATCACACAGGTCAGTTCCCAAAAGCTTGGGAATCAACAAACCGATTTCTGCCACAGATAGACACAAATAGAAGTCTCACAGGTAAAACAGTTCTGGAGGGTTTGTGAAAATCTATAAAAGGTTAGGAAAAGGGAAGTGAATTAGTGCCCTCACTGAGAGAAAAAAGCATCGCATGAGCTGAACAGCTTTTTATGCTTCTCGGGGATACTGTGCTGCCGATACAGCCAACAACAGGCAGCACAGATACAACACCAAGCCAGGCCTGACGTGTGCTTCCTTCTTCCCAGATGGCAGTGAGGGACTCGGGAGGGGTGCTGCTAAAAGTATTAGGGGATGGATGAGGTCATGATGAAAATAAGAGGAACTGGGATTATTACAGTGGAGGTGCAGGTATGTGGGATGCAAACCCATGGGAAATCCAGTTTCACTAGTTCCACTGATCACAGGAAAAACAAAAAAAAAATGTTTTTCCTGTTAATACCTTTTGGAGAAAGACCCGTCATAGCCATTAAAATAACTAAATAAGTTTCTAAAAGGCTTGTGGGTGAGAGCCTCTGCTGAGAAAAAAAAAAAAAGAGTTAATTTCCTATCACAGTGGGCCAGATTCTTAGTTTGTGTGAACTGGCAGGATTAATCTGAAATGAATTGAGCTATGCTGACTTAATGCCAGTTGGCCTGCTGTTTACGATGTTAAAAATACTTCAAAGCTAATACAGAAAATAAACAAAAAATTTAGGCAGGAATATGTTTAGGGAAAATGGACAAAAAATAACACTATGAAAAGCTGTTATGTTGTAATAGGAAGTGGTATAGAGGTAAAATATTAACTATTTTAAGATCTAATATCAAAACCAAGTACAAGATTCATCCCTTTCTATCCCAAAACATTTCTCATTTTCTTTCCCTTGTTACAGGAAATAGTACGAGTTTGGCAAGAAGACCTGGATTGGGATAAAAACCTGAAGAATGGGAAGTAAAGAGGAGACTGGAACTGTGAAGAGTCAGTGACATGGTGACATGTGGAGTGGCATTAGAAGACAGGAGCCTGGGAATCGCCCCTGGTTGAAATGGATAGGGTCATCTGTACTAACTACAGCATCTCCTCCTCCAGCTCTGACAATTCCCTGATTCCTCTCCTGGAACAGACCCGGAGGCACAGGAATCCCACCGCCCTTCTGCTGTTACCTCATCCTTATAAGAAGTACTGGTTAACTGGAAATACTAGAGTTAGAGGTAGCTAAAAAATGACTTGGATCAGATCACGTAATTTAATTTCTTTAAAAAAAAAATAAATTCCCCCCCTCTCACTTCAGGTAAATCCAGAACATGTTGCTCAGCTGGTTTATGATGCTTTAACTCTTTCTGTCTTTTTAGATAAATTTTGAAATAACTCCATACGGAGCAAAACCCCTGGTTGATTTCATTTTGAAAATAACAGTGAAGATGCAACATTGTTTTTCTACTTTTTTCCAGTCAAAATTATTTGGCACATATGTCAGGTTTGCATTTCTCCGTAAATTTGCAATGTGGGAAATAGATAAATAAGTTGCTAAATTCTGTTTAAGAGACACCAGGAGGTGGCGTGTGCCTCCTTAATTTGCTCCCTCAGATTTGAGCACAGTTTTGCACTGCAGGTACCTGATCATATGCATTTGCTTCCACTTGGACTTCTGCCACATTTTAGGTACATACCAATTAGTGTTTATCAAATGAGGAACTGTTCTCTAATATGTTTACTCATCACTGTTCAGTGTGTTCCAGGGGAGCTTTTGTTACCTCTTCAGATTTTGGTTTTGAAACATAATTTCCTTGTGGACTTTTGTGTTAGTGCTCATCGATACTTATCTGAGTTCCTCGCAAAATGTGATGTCTTAATTTGCTTTGTACAGCATCTTTTTGAGCTGACTAGATAAGACACTTTTACCTTGTCTGAACTGAGGCAGAGAGAGATTAAGGTTTGGGATATAGAGTTTGCAATGCAGAGAACTTGTTTTTTTTTCTTGGAACGTTTGTCTAGAAGGGCAGTTGCTACTGCAGTATGAAATGGCCCCTTGCAGAAGCAGTCACTGTAAATACCTACCCGCTCACTTCCAGTATCTCCAATGGTTTCCCACTCCAGTCCTGTCTCCTAGGTGTGAAGTCCACCTTTTCCTTTCTTAATGCCTCTGCAGCGGTACAGGTGGAGGGGAGTGGATGTTATTGTTTCTTTCATGGAAAAACATGAACAAAATGTTGCTGAGGGCAGAAAAGTGTTTGTGGGTTATGGGAGAGGTGGGGAGTACTGTAATTCAGGAGAACTAAAGCAAGGGGAGGGAGTCTGTGGGGGATGGTGGGAGAAGAGAAGGATAAGTGGAGCCAAAGTCCCCTGCCCTTCTGTATCTCTGTCTTCCAGAGCCATGCTCGCATCACTCAATATCCCTCTCCAAAAGCCCACCAAAATTTACCTGCTTCCCTCACAGCACTTCGGTTTTCTCAGCCCCTGCATGCATCGCCATGTGTTTCTTCATTTGTCTCCTGACAGTTTTCCTCTTACCCATTTTCAACCCATATTGCCACTGCCATCAAGCTGAATTTTGCCTTCAGACCTGAAAAGCTACCATCACTAAAGGCATATATTAGAGAGTATTTTCCATCTTTAGCATCAATATTTTTCTTCCCTTCCCTTCCCTATGCATTTAGTTATGCCAGTATGCTGTTTATAAATAAAAAACTAGGATAAAGGTGTTCCTTTATCTAGTTGGTGTAGGATTCGGCAGCCTGGGAAGAAGTCATGCCCTGATGTGACATCTGTAACTATCGAAACTAGTTTCAGATTTGCTCTCAGGTACACCAGCCGGTCCTGTGGGCCTACAGCCTGATTCTGGGATGTCCTTCATTAAGGATTCTCAGGAGGTATTGCACTGAAGACAAAATTCCTTAAGGCCAAAACTGATGAAGAAGGTGGCAGCCAGGAGGGCCAGCATGTACAAAACTAGGTTACTGCTGTCAGTAAAGTAGCCTGATGCTGTCTGTCATTCATATTCTTTTTCTTTAGGCACTGGAATTTATTAATTTTTGCCTGAAGTGATCTAGAAGTTGCACAGCCAAGTGCCATGTCTTGCCACATATTTAATCCCCTGAACCTTGCAACTATAGATACACTTGTAAACAAACCAGTCCAGTTTACCCTCTGATCTATAGGCATAGAATCAGGTTGTTGGTCGTTACTGCTCATGATTGACCTGCATAACCCACCAGATTTGTTAATATTTACAATTTAAGCCATCTTTGATATGATCTACACAGGCGGTATTATTACCTCCAAATGCAGGAGCTCATTGTGGATAGCCTCCAAAAAATTCATAGCTTTGAATGTCTGATCTGACTTCTGTCAGGGAATCTGTTGGGATCCTGCACAGGCAGGCTGTGGTCATCATCCTTCTGTGGCCTTGGCATCGCTTTCTTTCTGTCTTCAAAGTCTTCAGAGAGGAGTCCTTAGTTTACAACTGGTATTTGGGTACCTGATTGTTAAGTGAAAGGCAACACGTTTTTATTCTACTAGCAATAAAATGCTTAATGGCAAGGGTAAAGGCTAACTATGTCCTTTTTTTCCCCCAGTATTGTAAAAAAACCACAAAAGATTGACCCATCCTGCATCTTCTTCTACTACCTTTAGAAAGATGTTTGTCGGGGATTACAAACTTCTGATGTGATTACTCGGTTACTTTCATGTTGCATCTTCTTGTTATTGGCTCCAAAGATACTTCAGTATTCCCTGTATTTTTTTGTACGCTCTTTCAGAGGGTGGGTAGAAAGCATTGCTGTCACATAATCAAAAGAAGAAAAAGACTTTGTCTCCCTTGAAAAGACTTGGTCTCCTTGTTTGACCTTTCTAGAGGAACAGGGTTGGATGAACCTCTCTTCCCTCCCTACTATGGTGCTCAACCTGAGTGAGAGACTTACTGCTTCCTACCTCATCAGTCCCATTCCAGAGACAAGTAGTCCATAAAATTATAATTTTCCACTTGGCTAAGAGCAAATCATCTTTTTGCTCTCTTGCATAGGGCAAATCTTCTTAAAGCAAAAGGAAGAATAAAAATAAATGAAGGAAAAAGTTTTTTCCAGGAACTCTGTATGATAAGAAGTAACTTTGCTTACAAGTGAGGATAATGAGAGGCAATAACCCATCTTTGAAGCAAGCTGAAAGTGAGAAAAAACCTGAAATGTTGTCGGACAATTATCTTGACTTCGTCCTTAATTTTACTTCTACTCGAGGAAGACTGAGAAACTGAAGGACTCCATTAGTCTCTCACCTTCAGCCTCTTGGGCTCTTGTGGGGGAGCTTCAAATGGCTCTGCAAAGCAGGGGGATTGGTAGGTTTTCATGGCTTCTTCATATGAGATTGCTTTTATTCTCCCATAGTGTCCATTAGGAATGGATTTGTGTGATTGCATGTCCAACTTAAGCTTGAATAATATCTTCCTAGAACTCTGTTTGTCTTGAAAACACCCAACAGGTGAAATTTCTTATCAGAATAGCTTGAAAAGGTTTTCTGTTATTTTTTTTCTTTTTCATCCATTTTCTTTAAATAAATGATCCTGATACCACTAACTACAATGTAGTGGGGTGAGGTTATGGCAGGGACAAGGAAGGATACAGGAGGTGAGGTAAAGGTTGGTGGAGAACCTCATGACTGGGAATAATTTCTCAGTGCTGCTTTCTCAGTGTTGTCTCGGCCCCAGCATCTCCTCCCAGCTGTGTCCCCAGCTGGGATGGTTGGCTGGAAAGGTAACCCTACGAACATTCCCATCCCGTGCCTTGCTGAGGAAGAACTCCCAACAGATCAGGAGATCCCCATAGGAAATGAAAAATCTCAGCTGAACAGTTGCACTGCTTGGCTGATGCGATGGTCAATTTTCTGTGTGGCTGTCAGTCTAATGAGGCCAGAATTGAGGCCAGTAACTGATGTCCCCCAGGCTGCTGCATTGTGACTTGGCATTCAAAATGATGAACAGCTCAAAAAGGCTCCCTGTTCCACAGCTTTCCCCCTAAAGTATGAAGTCCCCTTAAGGTTCAAGCTGATTCAGCACAGGGAGGGACGTACTAACAAATGCTGTATTGCAGAATCGTGTGTTCATAAAATAAATGGTTATAGACTCATTGTTACATCTGCTGAAGTGAATGGGACATTTGAATATAGATGATAAGCAGAACACGGTTCCGCATCTGTGCTACACCAACTTACAGTTCAGTGTTACGTGTTCTGGTAGCACAGAAGATCCTTTTATTCTGGGAACTTCTGTCTCTGGAGGGGACCTAAGTTTAAGATGAAGCTGGGGTGGGAGGAACATAAAGGATGACAGGAACGTTAGCACCATTCTTTTATCACCTGCCCCTACTGATCCTGCAAAAGCCTCTCTTTACCTCCATCAGGAGGTTTCAGGCAGCAGGGAGTCTGCAAGGCCATTCTCCGCAGTACTTCTTCCACCCTTCAGGGACCATCATTGATGGGAGTTAAGGGAAGTGCAGGAAGGGACAGACAGGAGACTGTGTCCCCAGGCTGTGAGGTACGTTTAGAACTGAGAGGCAAAAAGCAAGAAAGAGTTGTTGGTCTTTGAATATTTGCCTCTCACAGCAGTGAATCCCTGGTGTTTTGCCCACAAGGAAGAAAACTGAAATTTCAAAAATGATTAAGGGATAAGACTAGCCCTCTCCCTGACATAGATTCTATCGGTGGTAGGGCTGACCCAGTTCTGTTCTCCCCTTTGTGAGACAGTATCTCACTAGAATAACAATATGGTTCAGTTCATACACAACATCCCTTGTCATTGCTAAGATTCAGAATATAATTCAGTTATAAATATAGCTATTAATTTCAGGATCTCTAGGGATATGCTGAGACATTGATGCCTAGCTCCTACATTACTTTACAATGTATCTTACACAGATTGCAGAAATATTTTTATACAGTCTCCACTTGTGATTAATAAATCTGTCTGCAGGAAATAGAGTTTATGTAAGAACATTTTGTTGCAAATTTACCTTTACCATTAAACTTCTGGGCTAGCTGAAAAATGTAGTTTGTAAAACTACTCTTGTTATAAATGAATCCATTCTCCATGAGGGACTTGGGCTCTGCCCATGCCCTGCTGTGTGTTTAGGGACAGTGTTTAGGGACAGAACTTCATCTGTTCTCATGCTTGTTGCCCACGTTCAAAAAGGAATTGATGATTATTGCATTCTCTATAAAGAACATTCACTTCCAGTGATGCAAAGCACTTGGACTGGAGCAAGATGTTCTGATAATATTGCAAACTGTAGCCACCCTCCCACCCTCTCTCTTGACCTGACACAGCACACACAGCATCAGCAATCCGAGCACTAAAAACGTGTTAATCTGCTTCACTTCTCTTCCAGCTTCTTCCAATCCATGAGGCTGGCTCAACCTAAGATTTAAGCAATAATAAGCAGCATTAGATTCTTCTTCTTTCCTTTAGATGTTTGAGACTTAAGGTTACGATTTGTATCTCATGTCAAGCTTTTGGAAATCAGGGACTTAGCTTCTTGGGTGAAGTTGTCAGGGCTTTGCCACTCAAATACCGTGAATTGTTTAAAATCACAGCACTTAGTGCATTTAGCCTGCTTTTTGCCATAGTGTAATTTTACATTATTTCTAGTGTCATATTTTATGCAACATTTTAGTTCTTGGAGGCCCACCCCTCCATGCTCCAGCTGTATTCTCATTCTCTGAATTGCTATGTGCCTTTTGGAACCTGAACTCTGTTCTCCTCAGGGTGACAGGGGAGTGAGAAAGGGACTGGGTGGGCATCTGACTGCCAACCAGGGTCAACCCAACCCACCACACAACTGAAGGAATTTTACTTCTTAGAACCTGATCCTGAACGCTTACCTTAATACCTAGAAGAATTCACGTATTAATTGTGGAAGCTCAAACTGTGTTAATGTAGCAAAACAACCCACTTTTCCAGAAACTGCAGGCACTGTGAAGCTATGGACATTACAAACTACAAGAAATGTATTTCGTAGCACAAATTATACCCTGCAATATGTGCTGCTTCACTTGGCCTCCAATAGAATCCTTTCATAAACCAATTAAAGTACTTTTTGAAATAGTATACTATTGAAATCATAATTGCATCTCTGGATGCCCCAAGTAGACACTGATTTTAAAGCAGGCAGAGAGGAAAGATGTCCTATGCATGTTCTTTGAAGGCTGATCTGACCTGAAAACAATTCATATGAAACCAAATCAGCTACACATTGAGTCAGCTTCTTTCTGTAGATGATCTGCTGTCTATTCCATTTAACTTAATACACTGTTGGCAAGTTTAACTGGTTTCTCAGTATCTGATTAAGAAGTTGGATGAAGGAAGAATCTTGTTCCTTCATTTCCTCTTGGCGAGTTTCATACCCAGTAATGCCTCCTGCCAGGGACACTCAATGGGAATTCAGGTTTTTTAAGCCCTTGGGCATCGACCTAAATGTTGAGCAACCTGAGTGATGGTTTTGAGGATTACTTGCTCCGTCACTTTCTCAGGAATTGAGCTGAGGTTTACCAGTGTGCAGCACCCAGTTCTTGATCTTTCCAGACTACTTAATGCTTTTGCCAGTCCTAGGATCCTGTCTTCAGCAAAATAAGACAGAAGCAAATCTACTGCTCAGTATCACACTCAAGACATTGGCTCACACAAGGCCAAATGACACATCCTCTATGTTTTAAGGATAACTTCCAGTTTTCATGTGAAACATAGTGGCTTAAATCCCTAAAGACCTGCCTGCAATCTATAAACTTTGTAGTAGAACAGCTACCTGTGGCGCTTAACAGAGCCCAGATGCTTATGGAATATCATTTCAATAGCAGAGGTCCATTTTTTGCATCGCTGATGGTAAAACATCTGCCACTAAAGCTGTAGAACACTTCAGTTGAAAAGAAAGGTTCAGAGGTCACCTTGAATTTATAACCACAACTGATGTGAAGTGCAAGTGAAAATCAGCTGATGCACACTTGATACTGCACAAATATCTCTGTGAGAGTGGATAGGAAGTCTGTCAACAGCACCAGGGGAAGTGTTGTAAAAGAAGTCAAAGGTTTGATTTTAATAACCATGTTGCAAATGGGTAACACTTGCTTCCCACCCGCCTTAGCTAACCAGCACTGAGCATCAGATGACACTTAAGTCTACAGTGAACGTAGAGCACCACCTCTCGATGGGATTGCTTTCTGCAACGTGATCCTTGCAACGTCCCTCTTCTTCCTCCTCCCAACCACCTTGATAAATGTAATGACAATCTGGGACAAGCAATGCAGTGTTTTGCTATTATGAATCTGTAAAAGTACAACTATTCTGGCACCTCTGCAGGCTGTGGGATCAATCTGCTCACTCAACTCCTGTAAAGGGTTCCCACTGACAACCTTCGGGTTAGCCCTCTCCACTTTGGGCAAACGGCCTGCTGGAGACCTCCACATGCTGGCATCCCAGAAGTGCTCCAGTGAGGAACCCCAGGAATGCCAGGGCATCTGTTATAGTTTAAACCTGGCCATCAACTAAACCCAATACGGCCACTCACCTTCTCCCCACCAGTGGGGTGGGGCAGAGAATCAGAAGAGTAAAAGTGAGAAGACTCAAATGTTGAGGAAAAGACAGTTTTAACAGGAAAAGCAAAAGCCACATGCACAAGCAAAGCAAAACAAGGAATTAATTTGCTACTTCCCATCAGCAGGCAGGTGTTCAGCCAACTCCAGGAAAGCAGGGCTCCATCAGACATAACAGTTACTTGGGAAGACAAATGCCACAACTCTGACCATTCCCCTGTTCCTCCCTCTTCCTCAGAGCTTTTATTGCTGAGCATGGTGTCATATGACGTGGAATATCCCTTTGGTCAGTTGGGGACAGCTGCCCCAGCTGTGTCCCTTCCCAACTTCTTGTGCATCCCCAGTGGTATGATAAGCAGAAAAGGCCTTGTGGCTGTGTAAGCCCTGCTCAGCAATAACTAAACCATCCCTGTGTTATCAACACGGTTTTGGTTACAAATCCCAAACACAGCACTATATGAGCTGTAACTCAGTCCCAGCCAAAACCAGGACAGCATCTTAAATAAAGCTGGGATTGGGCATCTCAGTCAGTTCCTCTCTTTGTAGGTAGGAACCCACATATGGATGCTTTAATAAGGAGGGAGATGTAGCAAGGATAGGAACCTCTTAAATTTTATTTTCAACGATCAAAAAAGTAATATGGGTGTCAGCCTTGTATGTATTTGTATGTACTTTTGATGTAACTCAGTCATGCTGATGATGTTAGTCAATTTTATTTTTATATGATTATTTTTCTTCTTGATTTTCACTATGTTGGTAGACATCAAGTATTGTTTTGGGCTGGGCTTTTCCTCAACAGACATTAAAACAGTAAAAGTTAACAGTTATCATTACAGACTGGCATAAATAGGTATTTTCAGGCAATTTTCTGCTCTTACACACTTTTGAACTAATTAGCCACCCTGGACAAAATAAAAAAAAATAAACAAACAAGCCCTGGATGAGGCGATATGTTTAAATGACCCGCAAAGTTCGTATTCAGAAGAAAATTGATTCATGTATGGCTCATTTCTTTCACAAAGAAACATGAGCTCAGAACTTTGAGGGCCTGGTGTTTAAACTAATAAACCTGCTGGCTGAGTAGATCCTCATAATAACAGTATTTTTCTGAGAAAGTCCTAGCAGCAGCAGATTCTTTTTTTTGAGTACTTTATTCTATGCTGACTTTCATTTAAGGAACAGATAAAAGAATATTTTCCATCAGTGCAGAGCCTGCCATGGGAAAGACATAAAAGCATGCTTTCGGTTGGCATGAAATCTATGGTATAATCACTATTTTATTCTGTTAACAAAACTTATGACGCCGCAGGAATTCAAAATTCTTTGCGTGTTATACATCACATTACAGTCCTATGTAGGTAACATAATAAAATGCCACAGGCTGATTTATGCTTTAAGGGTAGCCACTGGTTGACAGTTTATGTACCAAACATTTGGTCATTGTCTCAGAAAACATAAATCACTTTGTCATTTTTATTTTGTAGGCTATTAAAAAATGTGACGGCTAATTAGAATGAAAAAATGTAGCTTCATTATGCATTAAATTGAGTTGCATAACAACGCGCTATCAAATGGATACAGAGAAGATGCAAAAGATGCATTAAATTAGTAACACTGAATTTGAAAGTTTCTAAAAAGTGCACATAAATAATTAATCTTAAAGAGGAATATAAAAGATCTAAAAGTAACTTAAATCTTGTGAACATGTGCTGTCCTTATGCAAGCAAAACTCCCACAGAAACAAGAATTTAGAGAAAGAAGAGAAGAATTCAGGATGAGATTAGCTGAAGGAAGGACGAGCATTTTGTCAAAAATTATCTGATCTGAAAAATCTGTATCTTGAATTGAAGCCGTCGTCTAATCCTTCCTAATAGACACAATTATTTTCAGATCCTGTTTTTTCCACCTTGTCCTTTGAAAGAAATACAAGAATACTGATTTGCAAAGGAAGATGATACCGTAAGAGCTTGCTATTTTTACTCCTGTAAGTTCGCTTGACTCTTTTGAAATGGATCCATGCCCATAACTTTGTTATCTTTGCTTTGCCTGCATAAAGCAAAGAGGTGAGATGGAAATAAGAACTGTTTAGTGTCTTTTATTCCAGTGCCCAGCTCCAGGGAACAGAGAAATGCATGGTTGTCCAAAGGTGATGAGCTAAGGCCATTATCACTGTGAATGCTTTGCAGGGCAGCTGCCTGCAGACACCTGATATGCTCAGGAGACAACACCAACTACTACCACTCACTTCTAGCTATTCTCCTTTTCAATTGTAGTACATGTTTCTACACTTTAATCACAGCCATCTTCCATTTTCTCAGAAAAGCTCCAGCAAATCCAGCAGACGACAAAAGTCAGTTGAAGGAAGGGTGCTTCAGGTGCTGAAGATAAACCTAGTTAGCAGAGGGTAAGGACTACGGGACCTGTGATGCTCCCCATCAATCACACCTTGAGGCTGGGCATGAAACTGAGAAATCTGTCAACTGCTGCTACATCACCTCACAACAGCTGAAGTCTTCAGCTCCTTTTTAATCCTCTGCCACTGCTATACTGCTCCTCAATCTCAGCTGAAAATAATACTGGTTTTTCTGTTTATTTATGGGCTTGAAAGTTTTCTGGTGGCCCTTTTGCTGAGAGGTCCATACCATGCAGGGTTCTGTCTGCTCTGCTCTCCGCCTTCTTCTCCCTGAGGCAAGGAAAATACCATTCTCTGGAAAAACCAGGTCCAAATCAGTCACTAGAAAATGCTGAACTGAATGAATGATTTGAAAAAAACACACAAACCAACACTCTCTTACACAGATAGGACTATATTAGTAGAACATATAGCTTTTAATTGCATTATACATATCCATTTCCTTAGCAAAAAATAGATGCTGATCATGTCTAGTTGTTGGAAACCTACGTGCTTACCATTTCTGATGGTTTGCTGAGGTGAGCAAGAGGATGGAGTGTAACTGATGTGGGACGAGTTCATGCTCAGATGTGCACACAAGTGAAGCAATTCTTACTCTCTCCTGTAGCCACATTTTAATCAGGCTGCTGTGCCCCTTGCTTTTCCCTTGGATCCTTTCTGGGTGGCTTTCCGTTTGTTTGCCAGGGGGGTAAATGAGCACATGCTCACTGACTCTTCTGAAATCCCCGGTATCTAATTTACTGAAAGCAGGAGCAATTGAATGCACAAAAGAAACCACAGTAAAGTTCAGTTTAAGTAAAAATCACAAGTTTTTTAAAAGAAGAATACTAAAATTATTTCCCTTTATTGTTTTCAGCAATAATACAAAAATCTATAGGGCTTTAAATATCAGTAGAAAAACAACCTAGTTACCGTCTTGTAAAACATGTTGTTCTTCATTAGTGCTTGAGTTTTCAGAAAACCTGTAAAGACTTTTGTGTTAGGAAGTGCAAAATAAATTGAATTGTATAGAGTGTCAGCAGTCTTTGGCAAGATGAAGCTTTCAGGGAGGCATAACGACACAGAACATAATGGTATTTAAATTGCCAGGCCATAAGGATGGAACTATCAACAAGTGAACAAAAAACATAACCCATGAAGAAAACTCCCAGAGCAAAGTACAGTTATTTCATTCCATTAAGGGATTCAACTTCTTTTCTAATTTTTGAAACAGATGGTATGACAAGATTGGCAATGCTGTACAGCAGGAGCATAATCTAACTCATTCAAAGCTGAGCTGAAAATAACAAAATGAAACTCAGCATGGAAAAGAGACTCAAGCTAACACATGTGTGGGGAAAGAAATTCAAAACAAAGAGATGCAAACAGAAGAGGAAACCTGGAAAGCGAGTGTACTAAAGGAGGCCAAGAAAAGGGTGGCACACAGATGATGTCCAGTTAAGCAGGAGCGGGGTTTTAGCTACACAGACTTTAATTATCCAAAGTGGAACATGCCGGAGATGTTGGGACTGGCACTTCTACACTTATCTAATAGGTAAGCAATTGCATGGCTTTTAATGATGAGAAGTCACTGGAGCTGGATTTTCTATGCCTTTTCTAAAATTTTTAATACCTTCCTGACATTATTCACAGCAGACAAGATGCACCATGTTTTATGGTTCAGAAAATGTGTAAATCCTGTTGTCAGAGTTGCAGATTGCTCTTTCTTCTCAGCCCCCGGGGAAGATCTGATTCAGCTCCACAGTGCCACCTTCTGAAACACCAGCACTGAGTGCTGCACATTTGGGTTTTTGTCATAAATAAATAGTCACCAGCTGCAAGATCAGACAAAGTGACAGAATTGCCCTTCCCCGACCAAAGTGTTTGGGGGAGCTCTCTGTCTTTCCTGATTTCTTTTTTTTTTTTTCTTGTTTTTTTTTTTTTTTTTTTTTTTTTTTTTAATTTTTTTATTTGTATCAATTACCATGATTACATTTCCACAATACATTCCTTTATAACTGGTTAGGAATGATAATTCAGCATATCATAGAATGATAGAATGGTTAGAGTTGGAAGGGACCTTAAAGATCACCCAGTTCCAACCCCCCCTGCTGTGGGCAGGGACACCTCCCACAAGACCAGGTTGCTCAAAGCCCCATCCAGCCTAATCTTGAACACTTTCAGGGATGGGACATCCACAGCTTCTCTGGGAAACCTGTTCCGGTGCCTCATCACCCTCACGGGAAAGAATTTTTTCCTAATATATAATCTAAATCTCCCCTCTTCCAATTTAAAACCATTACCCCTTGTCCTGTCACTCCACTTCCTGACAAAGAGTCCCTCTCCAGCTCTCGTGTAGGCTCCCTTCAGATACTGGAAGGCTGCTGATATTTATTTTCATGTGGGTGAAAAATGAAGTTAATTATAACTCATTCAGAGATTTGATCGCTGTGAGCAATTCCAATTCATAAATCTCAGAAAATGGGGTTTTTGTCCTTTTGTTGTTTGATTCTGTAGCTACTTCAATACTTTTCATAATGGCATCTTTCTTGTGACTGCTAATGCATAGATTCAAAAAGCGTTCTGAGTTTAATTATCTCTTAAAGAGGATCAGAATGATACCTCATGTAATGTTTAATTTTTCCTGGTTGGCTTGATTTTTTCTTTTGAATCAACAGTCTTTTGCTCTACTAGCTTAAATTTAACATGGATTATTTGGAAATAAAGACCAAACCTATGCAGTTTTTCATGAAAATAAGTTCATTGATATCAATTCAGAAACACTAGTGTATGCTTCAGAGTGCAAAGTGGTTTCCTGAGAGGTCAGAAAGGAATCCTGACTCCTATTCCCCTTCCCAGGCGCTTTGTACACAATGAAATTAATGCTTTTTTTTTGTTTCCTTCTGTAACCTGTATTGTCATATTTGATCTGTGCAAAATGTTTGTAATGAGAGTAGAAAATAAACAGGATTTTTTCCACGTTTGTTTTAATTTCACCAAATAGTGATGCCTGGTCCAGTACAGAAAGAGAAAACCACATCCATTTTGTGAAATTCTGTATTTTCTTTCCTTACAGACCGCCTAGATGTCTGGTTCTGAGCACCTGCAGTTTTGGCCAGCAAAATTACAGGTGAAAGGATAAACAAAAAGTAGGATTGTCATAATGGATTTTTTGTATGATGCAGTTTAATGCATTTAACTTTTATTTCCTGAAGCAAAGAGGCTTCTTTCATTAGGGTTGCTACAGAAAATTTGGAGAGACACAGTTCCATCCAAAAGAGTGCCTCAGAACATGTAAACTACATGAATTTTTTATTTGACTTTTTCTTTGTGAAAGCCTGTTCCTGGTTATTAACTGCCTCTGCTGCCTCCGCCTGGAGAAGGTCCCTGTTCTAAAAAACACATCCCTTAGTGTCAGTAATTGATTACTAGGATATCTCCCAGTAAAGCAGGTGGTTATATCTTTTACTTTTTCTTCTCTTCAGTTCAGTCCTCTTACGGTCCATTATGTTCTTTTGTCTCTTCTCCCAAGTAACAAGCAAGGTAAGAGAAAATGGCCTCAAGTTGTGCCAGGGGAGGCTTAGGATGATGGATATTAGGAAAAAATTCTTCAGTGAAAGGGTTATCAAACATTGGAACAGGATGCTCAGGTGAATGGTTGAGCCACCATCCCTGGAGGTATTTAAAAGATGGGTAGACGTGGTACTGGGGGACATGGTTTTGTGGTAGTTTTGGCAGTGTTAGGTTGATGGTTGGGCTCAATGATCTTCCAACCTACACAATTCTATGATTTTATGATCTTCTCCTGCTTGTTTGGCTCTTCCTCTTACAATCTTTTGAAAACTCAACAGTACATATACTCACCTTGTAGAAACCGTATAACTGAAAAGGCCCATTTTATTATTAATAACCTAATTAAATTAATGACATTCATTCTGTCATGGGCTTCATCTTGAGACCAGAGACAGTATAACCAATGACGGAATGAAGAAAATGTGCTTAAACCAAGCAGCACCAGCCCATGGGCACTATTAGTTTTTAGGAGACTTGTTCTGGACATTTAGTAATTCTAATTTTGTTTGGTTTGAAAGACATACATGGTAAAAGATCTGAGTGAAAATGATTTCCCTTTGGAATTCAAAATACAAGAATAACAATGACTTTCTTGGGCCAGGGTTTCCATTTTCCATTAACTCAGCAGTTACCAAGGCGAAGTTTTGCATTAGGTTTGTAAAAACATCATTACACGAACAACAGATATTTGATATTTCCTGAGTAATATCTCACATTGCCAATTAAAAGTAGCCTTTTTCAGAAAGTATCTTTTTCTGACTTGATTTTAATTCATTACAGTGACTCATTAAAATATATTGTTTCTGAAAACTCCCTAAGGCAGCAAATGAAATGTCGTACAGACAGATCATCATATGTAAGGCACTGCTTTGCAATTAATATGACTTTTATAACACAACTATGTTTTTTTTTCAACTGAACTTTTCTTTTTTTGTCCTTTTTTTTTTTTTTTTTTTTTTTTTTTTTTTTTTTTTTTTTTTACAGCATGACAGACAGCTCTGAAGTGCTGGGAATCACTCTGGGTATGTACAGACAGAGAGTAATGATGATGGGGATACATCCCATCATTTCCTCTCAGTATGTAAATACTGCGTGTCTGCGCTTGTAAGTGCGAAGATTCACCATGGGGCTTGGCGTATACAAATGTCAGAAACTGTTTGCAAACCATCATGGTGAGTTTAACATAACTAGCATGTGTAACGTGCTGGCTGACTGCACAGGTCCTTGGTGGGATAAATGACCTGTGGAAGTGGAAGGGCCTGGGCAAAGACATCAGAAGGTTGCAATGGTGAAAGCACTAGCCATAAAGAATGGAGAGAAAGATCAAGTTCAGTTTTACCCAGCCCTTGGGGGAACTTTGGTCCAGCTGTATCCCACTCAGCAATATGCCCTTCTACCCTCCTAGAAAGGCTGGAGCCTTTCATTCTCTCCTGTTCATGCTTTTAAATGCTCATTATATCCCTAGGTAAGCGTCCCAACCACAGTCATGGGGGAGTATTTCATATAGTGCAAAGTATAAAAAAGGTCAAACTGAAATCCTGCTAAATGAGAATATCAGGAGTATTTACTACAGCCAAACATCACATTTGCCTGACAAACCTAAAACTGTTTAAATCCCTCTATCACACAGATCATTTTATTACCAAAAAACAGAGGTGGGTTTGGTTTTCCAAACTGACATGGTTTCCCAATCTGTTTATTTAGCTAATAAACTGCAATATCAGATGGGGAATTCATCAAGGATGAGCCAAGCAGTCGGTGCTGAGGACAGGACCTCCAGATGCTCTGAAGTGCCCTGTGGGAATGTCACTCTTCCCTGCTGCCTCCGTACCCAGCCTGAGGAAATCCGCCTACTGGTACAGGGCTCAAAGCAGACAGGGCAGCAGGATGCACGCATCTTTCCCTTCCTATGGGTTCATGCCCTGGTGGGGCTGGCATCTCCCAGGAACTAAATCATACCTCTAACTAGGGAAATAATACACTGATGCTCTGCTAAGGCACGTACAACCTCCTCTTGTGTTAATAGCCGGGCTGGCTGAAGCACTGCTAACACCATTACTCCTCTGCTGGCAGATGTGCTTCCCTGACTAAGAAGTTAGTTGCTTGAGGATTTTTTACCCTGGCTGCTTTGAAAATCATTGCCAAGCAGCAACGCAATACCAACCGTAAACATTACTGTGTCAGGACAGAAGGGGTTTCACGTTGTGGTGGCTGGACTGAAACAGTCTGCTTACCCCTTCTTGCTGCCTGGCTGCTTTCTTCCTCCTTCCCTCCTCCCTCTCACGCCCCAACTCTCTTCTTTTCCCTCCTTTCCCTTATGAAAGGATAAATGTTCCCTCTCCAATTCTTTTTAAACTAATGGGAGGGCATTGCATCTCCCAGTTCCATTTAGTTCTTTGGCTCTAATCTAACCAAAACACACCCAAGGAGCGTTTTATCATGCTCTGGAGATCTTTATGTGACTCTAGGGACTAATAATGAATATTCAGCAGCTCAATTATATAGTATAGAAACAGAGATAGATAACCCAGGGGAAAGAGAAATAAAAGGCCTAATCAAAGGAAAGAGATAACTTGAAGATAAAATGCGATGGATCCATGAACCAGAGAAATACAAAAGACTCTTCCAGATTGCATAGGCTGTGCAGGAGAAAGCTTTCCCTGGCTAAAGATAAAACACTGTGTGAAGAAGAGTCACTGAGGTCAGGAAAAAATATTCTGGCTGGCATAG
This sequence comes from Thinocorus orbignyianus, assembly GCA_013400375.1. NCBI lineage: Eukaryota > Metazoa > Chordata > Aves > Ciconiiformes > Thinocoridae > Thinocorus > Thinocorus orbignyianus. The sequence goes on from VXBW01004976.1 coordinate 431,526, forward strand.
TTACGGGCCTCAGACTAAGGATACCTTTACTTGAAGTTTGTCCCATTAAGTTGGAGAGGTCCAGATGATGACCTGCTGTCAGTATCTGGCTCATCCATCCCACCTGGAGCAAGGACTACCCAAATCCCTAAGTGCCTCCTTTGGAGCCCAGGGGGTCTCTGTACAGAGCATGTCAGGAGCTGATCCTGCCTCTGCTGCCCAGAGAGGGTGAAACAAGGAGCAGACATCTGCTTGCACAGACAGCTGAGTCTCGTCTAGTTGAAATAGCTGGTTCTGTCACATCCATGGTATCTGCAAGGAAAAAGGAATACGCCCTTTCTCCCCAAATCTGCCCCCCACAAATAAGATGTTTGACCCATTTTTTGAAGCTGTTGAGCTAGATTAAATGGATTGTCCCTATCAAAACCAGCAACAATAAGTAAAATGCCTTCCCCGCTGAAAATCAGGTCTGCTAATTCCCTTTCAGTGCCCTTTGCTATTCTGTAAGGTGTCTGATTTTAATTCTAATTCCTTAACACATTAATAACGGGACACAGCCCCAGGCAATTACTCTTTGTTGCTGAAATGAAACTGGAAGTGTTTGAGCCTCCTGTACCAGTGAAGAGTTTTCTTGCTGGGTAATGGGGGACTGCACTGAAATTACTTTGCAGGTTTTTCTTGGTTTGGAATTTGTGAATGATCAGCGAGTGGTTTTCTGCCATCAATCAGGAGCTGTGTTTAATCTGAATTATTTAGATGAGAGACCCAAATTCTCTATTTCTCTTAAGCAAAAAGTGTGAAGGTAAAAGCTGCTTTCAGATTGAGATATGATGCTTCATGTTTTGGGGCTGAACCTGAAGAGCCTTGCAACACACATTCCTCAATCAGCTACAGATCTGGGGAGCATCCCCCATAGAGCCTTTCTGAATTTAGGAATTAAAAAGCAGAATCCATTTACTCAAGCAATTTGGACTTTGATTTCTCATAGCATCTTTTGGCTGATTTATGCTATGATTAAAATTTTTGTTGCTGATGATGCATTATGCATGCAATGTCTCGATGAAGTAAGATCACAGTAAAATCTAAAAATAGAGTCATTCAAGTATCCTTAAAAGCAAACCTGACATGAATACTAGCTCAGACATCAATGAAACTGAGCCGCAGAGGCACACTCCTCTTATCCGCACTTCATGCAGAATTTAAAGCACAGACAGATCTCCGTTGCGCACATTTCAACCATCGAGACCTCAGAGGTGATTTGATTTAATTTAGTTTAATGTAATGAGACAAGAAGGCTGGCAAGGTGTACACCGAGTTCTTCCATACCACAAAGGTTGATAGTTTTGCCCATTTTGCCTTACCCAGTTAATGTGGTGCAGTTGGCTGGTTGTAACTACTCCTCGGCAGAGCAGCAGGTGCCACCGTGAGTCAGGGGGAGCACTTCAAAACAGCTTTTATTTTCTCTCAAATAAAAGAGTGAAACAACTCAACCTTATCGACAGCAACAGAGGAAAACATCTTCCTCTCCTTCAAACGAAGCAGCCACAGCCTAAACATCTGCTCTCTGCCTGAATCATTTATTCTCTCCTTGATTTGAAAATGTGTTCAGGAAGGCTCAGGGCGTAAGGCTGATTCCTATAACCTGCTTATTGGTGTCCTAGTAGGAGGGTCAGCTGCCTTCTAGAGTCACTGGGAACATCGTTCAGCCTCCTCCAGAGTGGTGGGGAAGATAATGAGGAAGTGTTTGGTCGGCTAAAGAGAGCCACACACATGCTTTAATCTGTATATTCACTGAATGAACATGTCTCTATGGGTGAGATACAGTTCTCCAGCACATGATAGGGGACCCAGTCATCCTCGGGCAGCACATCATTTCAATTTTGTCCCCTTCACATAGCTTGAAAGGGGAAAAATAGTGTAGAGAGATCCTGAAAAGTTACAGCAGGGTATTCTTTCAGTCTAGGCACAGAGCAATATAACAGAGGGTGCAGAAGGCATGAACGACAGCTAGTGTAATGGAAATTTTTGGAAAGGGTAGGGTGACTGAAAAAGCAGTGTGACTTCTGGACTTTTCCCCTCCCAGAGCCCAAGTGATCTCAAAACTTCTCCAGCGTGTGTTTTAATGTTCACCTCTGTGCTGACATCACTTTCCTTTTCTCTGGAGTTAACCCTGAAGAATACAGGCATCCCTTTGAAAAATGCTTGGTGCAATTTATTATTTTGGTTTCAGTGTGATAGTGTGTGCTGTCAGCACGTGGGAATCGACAGCGAGCTTTGGTTTTGAACACAGCAGTTATAAACAGACCTGCCTGGAGAGAGCATGGAGCTGACCTTGCAAACATCGTGTACAGTATTGACATTGGCTTGCTCCTTAGCGAGGGGATTTATTTGTTTTACCTCTGTATCTTCAGCAGTGGAAGGCTCTGACAGACTATCAATGCAACGGGTTATTTGTCAGACATTTCAAGACAGCCTTCCCCTGAAATCGAGATTTCATCTCTTCTAGACTAGAGAAAAAAGCATTTTTATTTTGTTTTTGCTTCCCCCACTGCAGCACACATAGTGTCTCTGCCTGGATCATTTGAGGCACTTTTGCAGTATTTAAGTAAGCTTGCACTACTTCACACACAAAAAACATACAGGCTTTCGGTAGGTGTATGTAAAACAATTAGCCTCTTCACATTCAGCAGAAGAGAGATGACTTTAATTATTTCATTTGCTACCTCCAGTCTGTTTTGTTTTGAATAACACAGCTAGGGTGGCTAATGACTGCAGCACAGCCAGAGGAATCAGCAGTAAGGTAAGACGTGCCTGGCAGCCGAGATACGTCCAACCTGTCTTCACGCCGTGCTTGGTTCTTACCTTTTAAAACGGATCAGTTGAGGGCTCCACATTGTCTGCTAGCACCTCCATACCCGATATTATAAACAGTGCTTAATGCATGCAGATTTGCCCTCCCTGTGGTGAGTAACAGCGACTGTAGAAGCCTGTTATTAAATAGTATGTGACAGAATTGCTGCTTTTGCTTAAATTGTCCGGATCTGTACTTTCAGAGCTGAGAGCTCCAGGTTTATTCCCAGTTAATGACAGCAGCACTAGTGCCTGTGCACATGCATTATTTACATAGAAACGAAATTAAAACTTTGACAGTGGAGAATATTTTCGGTAGATTGTTTCTGCTTTCATGAAGCAGTGAAGCTGCAACTGAGGGAATAACACAGTTAGACCCAGCTTTGATACACCCAGAAGTGACAATGCAATTTTGCTGAGGGTCAAAGTATTCTAGACCCATTCCTAACTAATGAGCTAGTGATCCATCTCCCCAGCAAATAAGGTCCTCCCACACCATGAAATTTTGAAAATTACATGGAATCCATGCAATATAAGTACATCCTGATAATTTTTTAAATTATTCAAATCTATAGCAAAGATAAATCTCACAGCCAGAATGTAGTTTATTTTTCTGTGAATCTGACAACATAGTACATACAAATAGTATGCAGCTGAGACTGCAGTAAATTGGAGTGCTTGCTGGTTTTGTCCTAAATTTATAAAACTCAGGTGAAAGCTCCTTTCTATCCAGAAAAAAAAAATAAAAAAAAAAATCAGTTCTGTTTTTAATCTACATTCTTAAATATTGGAGGAAAATACTTCATTTTAGCCAGCTGAGACAAAAATAACAAATATCTATTGGAAAATAAATAGTTTTGGCTCCTGAAATGTTAATAGAAATATGAATCTCTCTAGTATCAAACTCCTGTAAAATTTTCAATAGTTTTAGAAGTAAAGCTTATGAGCGTGGTTACTGAAATGTCTAGTCTATTATTGTGAAGGTAAAAAAAAACATATTCACCCATGCTCACACACTCTGCAGATTTGTTTTTATATTTAGACTCGGTTCTTAAAGTGTAGCTGCTTATGAAGGTTTAAGGTGAAACTCCATTTCTGCTCTACTTCCTTCCTCCCAGAAAAATGGATTTTTCAAAACAAATGTTTTTTTAAGACTATCTATTTCAGGAAAGGTGGCATTTCCACTCAGTTGCATGAGACCAGTTCTACAGCAGTCCTTAGAGATACGACAAACTAAAGATTATTCTTAAACATACCTGATTCTCACTCCTGCCCTATGTTCTGAATATGATTTCCTTGTTTCTCCCTTCCTTCATTTCTGGGAAACGTCTTGAGTTTATCATGATGTGAATTGATACAGTTCTTCAGTTTCTAAAATGAAACATTTTGAATCTATTTCGATTTTACTGATTAAATCCTCATCTACCCAGGCAAGTCAGAAATTTGCTGTACTTCTAAAATACATCCTACAGCTCAGTGAGATAACGGCAGATATACGATGTATGATACAGTTCCATTTAAGGGTTAGGCTTGTGCTCCAACCTCATTGCACTTAAATGATCCCTGTCATGAATCCTCCACCAAATCTGACTGAGAAAAAACGAGAAGCATAATTTTCTGTTAAAAGGCAAAATATTTGGACTATTGAAGACGCACCTGGCAAGTGGATTCTGATGCCAGCTGATCCCCAGGGGAGGGCAGTGTCCTCTTTGATTCCTTCCACTGGAGCCCAGTATCTACATCCCTGAGGATCTCACCTCTGGCAGGAGGACATCAGGGGAAGATGGTTTTCTTTGTGGGTTTCAAGACATTGGTGGTTTAAACATCAAATCCAACACTTTGTACCCCAGCCTGTAAATGCCTGACAGCCAGGTCACAGAACCATGGCTTGGTGTGGTCCTAGATAGACTCTTTACCAAACTTTTTGGTTTTGATATACCTCTAGTAATGTGTGAGGTGCACAGAGAGAGAGTGGAAAACACTATCCTGCATTACGACCTGAAGGGTTTAACTAAAACCAGCCTGAAATAAGGATGAGCCTGTGTTTTAGCACTGCAGAAACACAGTTCTCCTTCTAGAATAGAACAAAAGGGAACATTTTCAAAGCTGATCTGGCCAAAAGAGCAAAGATGACTTAGGTATGGATAGCTGTTTCCAGGTCAGGAAAGCACCTGTGTGTGTGATTACACAACACCAGGTGCTTGGGAGTTGCCCTAAATAGGGACAACGCTGCAGATCTAAGGTCTCTATGGGCAACCAGGTTCCAACACAATGCTTAGCTCCGTGTTTATGAACAAAAAAAAGCAATCAGATATGACAAAGAGTAACAAATTATGTTTATCATGGAAAAGGAGATAAATTCACCTTTTATTCAAATCATACTTCAGTTTTACCAGGAGCTCAGCACAAGTGAGAATTACACTGGAGGGCAGAATGCTGCTGCTGCTGGATCAACAAAGCTTCTCTCCATTTGATAGATGAATAATTAAGAAAGACAGTGCTTCCATCAATCCTCTCTTAACCGTGAATTGCTTCAGTGCTATATTTACAGCTTTTACATAATCTTAAAGGTTGTTTATGACACAATGAAGAAACCCAGCAGGTTGCCAGTTTAAATAATATTTCATGTGTTTGTTAAAATGAGTTATCCATCCTTATTCATTTATGTCGTTACGGTCCTCAGACTCGGACGATCTTCATTTTGGTTTATTTACAGTATTATAATAAATGTTTCTGCAGTATGGAACTGAATTTTTTTTTAAATAATCATGCAGATTGGATTATTACTCAAAAGTAGAACAAAAAAAATCAACAGATGTAACAGATATATTTAAACTAATTACCAACACATAACAGCAGAAACAGGCACATGGCACGTGGATTCTTTTTCCTGTACCAACCATCTGATTCGTGACTGTGATCATTAATTTATCACATGCTGAATTATATTTTCAAATACGTCTCAAAAAAAAATAATAAAATCAACATGTTATTCACTTTTCAGATTCCAGTCATTCTGTTGTGGACACCCTTCATTTAAAGGCTACCTGGACCTTGAGAGCCAACAGTGTTATTTATCAATTAAACATTGAATTGCCTAGTTCTGCAGATGTTGAACTTATTACATGATGGTTGCTTCTTGGCAGCAATCACTAAATATCCAGAGGGAAATTTGTCAGCTGCCACAAATTGAGCAGAAACTAAAGTTTTATAGTAAGAGACAGGTGTGGGGTAAAGAAGGGAAGGAAGGTCAGAGCAGTGAGTTTGGTGAGCAGTAGCTTATGAGCAGTCTTTAAATCTCGTACCAATTGGATTTCTGGCAAGTCGCCAGTGAAATTAGGACAAGTGCAGATTGAACCGGGATTTGCACAGCTAAAAGCTGTGCTGGAGCTTAAGTTAAAAAGGTGTAATTCTGAAGAACTGGTCAATAATAACTCCCGGACAGTGTGAAACAGAACAAGTGAAATAAGAACAAATGTGCTTCTGTGAGCTGTCCCACTCACATTAGCGAGATGGCTCTCATGAGTCAAGTTACTTGCATTAGCAAAATGCTGTAGTTTGCCCCTTTTGTAGAAAGGAAAACTGTCTCACTTTCACATGCAGAAATTCCGTATTTTTACAGTTATTCAAGGTCCTCACAGATGAGGTTTCTGAGTCATTCAGCTTTTTATTTCATTAGCAGCAATATTACCACAACTGATGTTAAACCTACATGAAGAACAGCACAAATATTCGAAACACTAGCATTAGTGGGAAAGATAAACTTGTTGTTGCCTCGTGCCTGTTCTAGAGCCTCAAAAAGTCACTAGGTGGCTGTTGCTGAGGGAGATGCTCATGTTTATTTAGAGGGAGGTGGGTAGTTAGTGTTAGGCAGGAGAGATGGACCTTTCTAGCAATAGCAGATACTATTCTGTCTCTAAAGCTTCTGTGAGGCTCTGAACTTGGATCTCCAATGAAACCTAGCTCTTCAGTATTTTCCTTCCTTCAGCCAACACTCAACTCCTGAAGTGGTTGCAAAAAAATGGGACAAAATTTAGTACCACAGAGACCAGTGAGATTTTCTAAGGGTTCCTAATGCACCCGTAGTCAGTGGCATCACTGATAGCTGAAAGACAAAGTAAAATCCATAGTAACCCAAACAATGCAACTGATCTGTGTTTATCTGGCTTCTAAAATGACTGTAGTACTATAGACCCCAGCAACTTAGACTTTAACAAGTTGATTTTCATGAGGAAGGAAGGAAGAAAGAAATAATTATTCATACTTTATATATGGGAAATGGAGATATATGACATTAGAAATCTCAAAAAAACCCCACCACAATCCAAAACCAACACACAGTAAGAAGCAGATTACAAGTCTATTGTACAGAGCTGAAAAGATCTTTACATTGGGACTGTCCTACTGACTGCAGAAACTTGGCTTCTCCCCATCTGACTACTGCCCAAAGAAGCACCCGCCCCAATAGAATCATACTCTCCAGCTTGAGTGGGCACTATGGAGGGTGTTGGAAATGAGAAGGAGCTGTGTGTTTGTTAATAAAGTTGGGAATTAATTATTCCTCCATCAAACAGTACCACAGTACCAAGCTTCTTAAGATCACCCACTCTCTACCCCGGCTCTTCCCTTGGTGGCCTTTGAGAGGCCATCCATGGTCTGAGAAAGCAGGTGACTGCTCTTACTGCCTGCTCTTCAGGAGCACTTGCTGTGACACACTTCCCTGCCTCAGACCAGCACATCTGTGCTCTGCAGGTCCACAGCCCACATGCCTTGGGTATAAAAGGATAAGGACTGTGGGAGTAGGTTATTGTAGATCATCTACAGAGCTTTTCCTTCCCCTCAGCACCAAAGTATCACAGGAGCGATGCCATTCAGCCCCTTCCTCCACAGACTCTGCTCATCCTCTGCCCCTATTAATAAAGACGAGTTTGAGAACAGCAGGCAGGGAGGTGGGTGGCTGCTTGCGGGAAGATTAAGAAATAACAAGTTGAGGTTGTAAGAACAGTAGGAGAATCAAGTGTGAGAACTCTGATATTTTAAAGTACGGTCCACAAGGAGCCTACAAAATCATAGTTTCCCAGGCAGATGCATCACCCTGCAATCTTGTGCAAATACTCTAGCCTTTCTGCAACCCAGAGATAATTTAGAAGGAAGGTATATTAAGTATCCCAGCATTGCTCTTTTAACAGCTGTGAAAGCCTGTTTGCATCTCTTCAAAGAAGAGCTTCTTATATGGGAAAACTGAATAAGGTGCCTTTTGTTTTCCAGCAAGCTCTACAGCAGAGAGGCTGTGGAGGATCAAGCTGTGAGGCTAACAACAAATACCGCCTCCACATGGCTAGGCTACAAACATGCTAATGTGTTGGTATATCCATCTTCAAAATTCTGTGATACCTGTTAGGATTAAGAATCATAGAATTTTTGGGGTTGGAAGGGACCTTAAAGATCATCAAGTCCCACCCCCCTGCCATGGGGGGCTCAAAGCCCCATCCAGCCTGGCCTTGAACACCTCCAGGGATGGCGCACCCACAACTTCTCTGGGCAGCCTATTCCAGTGCCTCAACACCCTCATAGTAAGGAATTTCTTCCTAATATCTAATCTAAATGTATCCTCTTTCAGTTTAAATGTTACCATGCCCTCACCTGTAGACTGCTAGGATGTGACAGCTAAGAGCCGTTAAGTTTTTTACTGACAGAGTCCACAACTTTTCACTAATAGCCCTAAATATAAAAATCTCTTCCCTTCTTTGCATGCCATGCAGACTGATTGTTGGCCAGGTCCCATCCCACTGCACAGTGGACTTTAGCTCCAGGTACCAAGCACTTGCCTCAGTTTTCAGAGGAATTGTAACAGGACAAGGAAATGAGTAACAAGCAGCAGTTGAAAGGTTTGGGATAAAGAAGGGTAATGGGAAGCATTAACATAGATTGACTGTGCTCTTAATTCCCAGTCTACAGGCTGGGTGGCAATGCTGGTTTCTCATGACAGCTGCTGCTTTAAGCCAAAGTGGATTTTGAGGTGAAGCTGAGGTGCAGATAGGTTGACAGGCTTAAAACTTTTAAAATTATATTGATCTCACTCAAGGAAGATGGCAGAAAGGAACTTGGGGCAGAGAGGAGGATTTTAACCAAAAATTCAGCCACTTAAAGAGCAAAGGAAGGACCCAACCTAGCTGCTAACTGCTAGGGACAGGTAGGGCAGAAGTAACTGGAGACCTTTGAAGATCAGGAGGATAAACTGGAATATTTGCTTTAGGGAAGGAGTGTGTGAAGCAGACCCAGAGTAGCAAAGCAGGCTGGTAATTGCAGCAGCAATTGTACTGAGGGCAATACTGGAGATATCACAAGATCTGGACAGAAAGGCAGCAGGTCCATGGCAATTTGTCAGTCATACACAGCTCCCCACTTGCTGTTGCCACACACAGTTTGTCATGTTGCTGCCACCAGTGCAGCAACCAGCGCTGACAATGTCCTGCTTGTGCACTTAGACCCAGGACAGCGTTTGCAGTAACTGTTTCTGCTGCTGAGAGCCCATTCTGAGCAAAGTAAACCATTTCAAAATGCCAAGACAGAGCTGAATCTCTGGGTCTACTCATCTCCTCTTCTTGCTCTTCTGGTTTGACACAGGGCTGTGTTCTCAGAAGCAGGCTGCAGACAGCTTCCAACCAGATTATGCTAAGGTAAGTGCTGTGCCTAAAGTAAGACTAAATCGTTTAATAAAGCTTCTCTCCAGAACTTGCATTAAAAAAGGCTCTATGGTATTGTTAGTTCAGCACTTAAGGCACTTTTTCTCTGCACACACCCTGCAGCCTCTTCTTTTGACAGTCTCTGATACCCTCATTTGCTATTAGAAAATTAAATTATAACTTCATTGAGGCTTTTGGGGTTGTTTTATTTGTTGGGGGGATTTTTTTGTTGCTGTTGTGATTATTTTTTGTGGTTTTGGGGGGTTTGTTTTTCCTCCCGGTGAGGATGGAGAGCAATACATTCTGTATAAAACAAGACAGATACAATTCTTGACTGTACAGGAGAAAGGCAAATCTCCTGCCTGCAGCAATCCCTTGCCAAGGGGGTAGATAGCTGGTGCTAGAAGGTAATAGTGCTGATTCATTTTCAGCCTTGTTTTATTGGTGTGGGAGTTATGTGAGAAAAAATAAGCTAAAAATGCTTGGTTTGCTGTTTACTCTTGGAGACTTTGCACATCATGCTGGTTTGTTGGGTTTTTGGTTTTTTTTGGTTTTGTTTTGTTTTTTACTTTTGCCTGTGTGGACTGTGGTTCTGTCACCTTCTCCCCATTTTAAAAAGTAAATTCTTTAAAGGTGCTCTGTGTAATGTGTTCAGTAACACTATTTCAGTCAGGTGCCTTTGAGGCTATCTACTTACTACTGGGTTTACTGAAAAAAGACTAACAGCCCCTTTCAGACCTCAAAACCACATAATTTCAGCTGTGTAACTTAATGGCTTATTAGGAGGAAACTCTATAGTCGTTCTGGGAATGAGTGAAGGTCCCACAGCCCATCAAGGTTTGTCCAGCCCTCCTACTCCACTTCCCCTAGGGCAACCTCTAATCTGTTTTCAGTGATCCCAATATTTTTTGTCTCAACCACCTTGCTCTGGAAACAATGTGCCCATTTATGGGTCTGTTAACCACGCTCAGACTGGAGTTTGTTTTTTATATTTGCCTTTCTTTTAGAAAAAGCATCTCAGGGCAAAAGTCTCACTACAAAGCACACCGTGAACTCTGAGGGCAATCTTTGTCCATTTAGTGGCAGATTTCTTAACTCATGCAAAATTATTAATATCTCTCCTTCCTCATTTTTGCAGTTAAAAAAAAAAAAAAAAAAAAAGGAAAAAAGTTAAATTTTTTTTNGCAATGATATTTTTATGCTGCTCCAGCTTTTAAGAAGAATGAGTAGGACATTTGCAATTAAAAAAAAAAAAAAAAAGGAAACAAGTTAAATGTTTCTTTTTTTTTTCTTTCTCTTCTATTGTTATATGGTATCTTCATGCATTGGAAATCTTATGGCGCTGAGACCTAACCCAGTGCCCCAGGTCAGACCTGGGTGACATGCCACCCCAGGATAGATTTTAGAAAAAACAGTAGTATAGGAATCTGAAAGGGTGAAATGCTTTTTTTTTTCTGGGATTTGTTATTGCCTGAAATAAGTAATTTTACACTGAGCTTTTACGATTAGATGTTCTTTTCTTCATTACCAGGTGGATTCTTTTACGGGGCAAATTTTCCTAGAAACCCTTGAATTAAGAAGCAAATAGAAAAAAAAACAACCTCATTTTCTTGAATATGGCAGGTCTACAACATGTAGTCTGATAAAACCCAGATGTCTTACAAAACATGAGTCCTGGCAGTTTCTGTCTCCCAGAGGCTTTAAGGAGCTCTCCATTTGTCTTCGGCATCAAAACACATCCCACCTCATCTCCTTCGGGCCAAGCAACTTTACTGGGGCCTATTTTTTCTCAGATTAAAAGTACTCGTCTTAGAAGCTTCCTTCAGTTTAAAAACTGTTAAAAGCTGCTTCTCCCATAACAATAACATAACATAATCAACAGTTAAGAAGCAGCAGGACTGTTTGTGCCAGATAAACAAAACACCAATCGTATTTAGGATCAGGAATCTCCAATTATTTCAGAAGCATGGTGTGTTTTTTTCTTTGTTTGGGTTTTTTCAACACTGGTTAAAAAATACAGAATGAAAGAAGCACTGACAAGAAAGATTTCTGGGATGCTGTATAACTGTTGCTGAGAGAATTTTCTTTATTTAATGGAACCATTCAGTGATGGAGCCGTACTGTTTACCTTATCTTGACCTACCCTTAAGTGCTTTTAGTATGATTGCTAAAGAAAAAAAAAGTTAGTTTCACATTCCTTGAATGTCATACTGCAGGAGCAGTATAGAGGCAATTTCTTAGGCCAGAAACATCCAAAGCATTTTAACGAGGAGCTGGGAAGGAAGAGGGCTTAGCTCCACAGCGGTGTGTCCTCTCCATAATGTGATGCAGAACATGTGCCTCAGGTGACGTTAATGGGGAAGGCTGCAACTTCCTTCCACACTTCAGTCAACCCAGTCTCTTTATGTTTTCATAGGTTAGAACAGATGAAACTTCACTTAGAAACTGAATGCAGCCCATGTGCATCATAGAAAGCCACTGTCGGGTACTTACATTCGGGTACAACACTGATAGGAGGTTGTAGAGAGGTTAACTCTTCTCCCAAGTAACAGGCAATAGAATGAGAGGAAATGGCTTCCAGTTGTGCCAGGGGAGGTTTAGGATGGATATTAGGAAAAAAATTCTTCACCAAAACAGTTGGTCAAACGTTGGAACAGACTGCCCAGGGAAGGGGGGAATGACCACCCCCGAGGTATTTAAAAGACAGGTAGGTGTGGTGCTGAGGGACATGGTTTAGTGGTGTTTTTGGCACTGTTAGGCTAACAGTTGGACTTGATGATCTCAAAGGTCCCCTCCAACTGAGACAATTCCGTAATTCTCTAAATTCAAACCTTTTCCTGCTGCAGCATTCTCTGCAATGCAGAACAGTTGTGCACAGACCTGCTGACCAAGCTGTTCAAATGCAACAAAATTTTCACTGTTTCTTCCTGAACCTATTTATAAGGTTGGTTTATAGACTCTCACTTCTGCCTGTGTCTATTCATGAATCAGTCCAAGAACACTGCTGTTTTGTCTTGTGTCCATTCACACACTTAGCCCTTGAACTGTGGTAATTAGGAATGGTACTTTGTAAAGAATTGCTGTTTTCACCTTTAGCTTTCGGAGTACTTGAAGGGAAGCTAATGGATAAAAACTGGCTGTATGAAACTAGTAATATTTGTATAAACAGCTGCTTATAAAAATGAGATCAGCAAAAAGGTTTTAATTTGAAAAAGAAAAAGGTGGCAAGTCATATTTTCCAAATTTGGACCACATTTGCACTGGATGTATCTCCATGAAAAAACATTGGACTTACATCAGCGAGTTTAATTGTGCCTTTACCATGGCCCTGTATGTTTCTTTTTTGTCCTTTCTTGATTATTCCCTTGTTCAACATGATTGCTAGTTTTCAATATGTAGCACCCCAGTTGAGCAATTTGCATTCATTAACCTTTCAACCTGCATTTTGGATTTTGATTTGACTTTCCAGCTTTGGTTTTATTCTTTTTCCTTTCATTGCTAGATTCCTTCCCTCCCCCCCACCCCGTGCTTCTTCCTGAACTAAAGATTGTCAGAGACACACTTTGGCTACAAGGAGCGAAAGTTTTAAAAAGGAATTATCTGTGCAAATGAGCCCTCCAGATAAACCTACCAGTGTTTTTTTTAGTTCATTTATTTCTTGGATGTTGTTAGGCAATTCTTTGCACCGTTGCATCTTCCCTCAGGGTTTCCCCTGAGAATGATCCCGTATTTTTCTTTTCCCACTGATTCCATATTTGACTACCGACTGCAGAAGAATAGCTCAAGTTTTATACCACTGCAGGGTTCTTCAGACCAATGCAAAATGATGCCTCTAATTGTAGCTTGGACCTAACCTTTCAGCCTGGTTTCCTCCCCCAATAGTTTGTATCAGCTCTATCTGTTCACTTCAAGAAAGTCCTTGCTGTCTGGTCGAATGGCTCACATCAATTACAGCTGCAGGGACGTAATTGTCCTTGCCACCTTGTTGGACTTTGAATGCTTCATTGGCAACATGGAAAATCCACTAAGGCTGCATTTGGACTCCATGCAGATACTTAATGATTCCCATGGCCCTGATCCTCCTAGTTGTACCCCTATTCCCATTCATACTGCACATTCAGATTTTCTTCCTTCGGCAGTGTTTCTCACTTCTTATGTTCATATGGAGTCTCGATCATCTTTGTTGTAGTTGCTCTTCTGGCAAAGGACTTGATGCAAATCTCAGCTTGGTGGAGGGGTCCTGGTTCATGCATTCAGCACAAATCTGTCTCAGAGCTGATGATGGGTAACACGTGCAGCAGATGCACTAGTTCTGGAAATTGAGTTAGTTCAGGGCATCTCTTCCCTATGAGACAGTGGGCCGTAAGGAACAATGGGCTGACCCCAGATAAGTAACTCAATAGCAAATCACCTCAGTCCTCTAAAAAATTCCCCCAAATTTCTGATGTTCTCCTTGTCTTTTGTATTGTTTTTCTGTGTCCCCTGATGTACAAGGTGAAGGTGCCAAGACTGGATATTAATGCCTCTGATGACCTCTCTCTGGGTTGTTCCTTACAGACAGGGAAGAGGAGGGTTTTTGTGGGCAAGAAAGGAGAAGAAGATGGGTCATGAGACAGTAGCTGCTAAAACTTAGTTTTCACTTTGAACTGCCCCCACGCCCCAACTACCTTCCCCCTCAAACAACAAAAAACCACAAAAACCCCCTTTGGAAACCTGAAGGAGGGGATGTGAAGTTCAAGGGGTATTGACTGATTTCAAGTTTTCAATCTGTAGAAATGCATTCATACTCCATTCATCATTTCTGCACTGTAATTTCCCTCTGGCTGGTCCTATCTGACCTACGCTGGCAAAACCTCTTCTTTGATCCTTCTGAGCTCACATTTCATTTTTGCTTCCCTTTTAACGAATTGTGTCTCTTCCAGAAGAAAAGATGGTCTTTCTTCTGTATTCCTGTAACAATCCTCTTGTCACCTCCTGTGTGCCCTTTGCTGTTGGCGTCCACGTCGCTGTACTGCATTATGTCACTTGCAAATCTGTGGTAGGTACTTGCAAATGGCAACTTGGCACTTACTGCTCTGAGCAAGGTGCTACCTTGGAGTAAAATTCCAAGCCAGAGCAAGTGTTAAGGGATATATGTTAGGCAAGGATAGAAAAAAAAATGATTACTCTGGTTTATGTTTTCATAAAAAACTCATTTCAAATATTCTTCGGTGGTGCTAAAATGAGAGGGTATGACCCTAACTCCAGTACATCTGGATTAATTGCTGTTGTACACAGGATCACAGCAAAATTAAAAACTTTTTGGTATACAGTAACATGTAGTTTCCTTAGCTGGAAAATCACCTCCTCAAGAAAATGTCATGGCATAGGAAACCTGCATCAGAGCTGAGCAGTGTCCCTGTTGTTTCCTTTTAGCAGTGAAGAACACAGAAATGAGGATGCTGAAGGTTCAAACAAGCCTCAGAAGTGCAAAATTTCTCACCCAAGAAGGAAGAAACCAATTTAAGATAATGAGACTGGAATAAATAGCTTTTTTTTTCTTCTTTTTTTTTTCTTTTTTTTCTTTTCCCTTCTTGTTTTCTTTTTAATTTTTCAAATGAAGAAGCTTATTTTTAAACAGGCACTTAAATTCTCACCTAATCACACAGAGCTGGCACTTTAGGAAGAATGATTTAAGTAGCAGAAGGCTGAGGATATGACTCTGGATGTCATCTGTGTGCCCAGTATGGTCAGATCATATCATGCCCACGGCCAGGACCAGAGTTACAGGAACACAGTAGCCCTGTTGCTACTGTTAGAAGACGGGGCCATTCTGCCTCTTTGTTTCTTGGTTGTCTCCTGCTGCTGGAGAAGATGGCACCTACTGCCTGGCTTTCAGCAGTTCCCAATGCATGCTTTGGGCCTCCTGAGCTCTTCTCACCTTGAGAGTATTTAATGTCTCGTAGAAGAAAATCTAGGGACCTGAAATCTCTGAATAACGAAGGATAAAGAAGCAAATAAGTCGTATTTCAGACTTCTGTTAGTGGTTGCTCAGAACAGGAACTGTGGCCTGTTATCCACAGCACAGGGTATTATTGTTGACCTACTTCTGGATGGTGTCACAGGTAGGTTGGATAAAATGAGCAAATCCCTCCTTCTGAGTTACTTTGGATAAGGGGTTTTATGTTGTTTTTGTTTGTTTGTTTTAGGGTTTTTTTAGAGATAGAGATGCATGCTCACTTTAAATTTGCCTCTCTGCCTGAGGGTGTCAGCAGATGTTTGGAATTCTCCTGGGAAAAAAATAAAGGTGGTGATTGTGCCTTAAAAACAAGCTGCACTTTCTGCAGTCTTCTGAAATAAAGAACATTTCTGTATCAGCAAGTGTTTATCAGCTTCTTTAAAGTATTTGGCTGGGAGACCTGGAGGAATATAAGGTTTTTTGAAGGCTTGTACTGCCTTGACCTGCATTTTCTAACAGTGGTTCCCACTTGTCTTGCACACTAACTTTACTGATAGCTTGCACATGGTTTTTGCCATCCATGATAGTCTCCAGCAGCACAAGCTGTATCTGAAATTTGAACTCTATGGGTTATCTGCCTTTGGATGTCTTTGTCCTTGGAAAGCTTCTGTCTTGAACAATGATGTGATGGTAATGTCCAGAAAGATGAAGGCTGAACTTTTCAGGCCCACTGAGCTCCCACCAGGAATTTGGAATATGACCTTCTGTTTCTATAATCTTTTCGTAATGGGAACTGTTCCAGGTCACAGCTGGTGTATGGCTGTCTCTTTGTGATCACTCTGTAGCATTTATGAACTCTGTAACTAGTATGGGATTTCTGGCTCAGTTTTTCCCCACGTGGTATAAATGGCAATAGTGATTTCCAGACTGATACTTCCACATCAAAGTACAGCTGAGAGCAAAGGCTTTAGTTTCCAAAGGAGGCAGTAGTCAGGTAACTCCTCTTGAGATTCGACAGGGAGCTGTGCAACCTGCTTGACATTACATTACTCATCCTGAGGCTCCCTTAAGCCTTTTCTATGAGTTTTGCACAAAGACAGCAATGTCTCGGTGAGAAGCTGCTGGATGCACTCCGTTACTTGGGAAGAAACAACTTACCCTGGAGATAGTGTTGCTCAAATAGCAGCTTGGATTCCCTCTGGATGGCATCCCTTCCCTCCAGCGTGTCAACCGTGCCACCGAGCTTGGTGTCATCGGCAAACTTGCTGAGGGTGCACTCTATCCCACTGTCCATGATACACTGTCCGTGATACATTGTCAGCTTTTAAATCTGTGTCAATTCTTTCCAGGCATCACCCAAATAACTTAAAAACTTACCTGTGTGCTCCAGCCATTTCAGTTAGATGTACCTTGAAAAGTTAGAAAAAGCATTGACAAAACGTCTAATTTCACTGCAATTTCTGTAGAAAATCTGAAGTACCCTGTGTGCATATACCCTGATTCACAGCACTTAACACTTGAGAAATTGAGCTTCCTGAATCTCATAATAGATTTTTTGCTACTGTTGTGCTTTCATTTATTTTCTAATGGCAGTAACTTACGCATTTTTATGAGTGTAATTTATATGATTTTAATCTGAAATTTTCTATATTCCCAACTGTACTTAACATCCTTCTTCTAAACTAATAAGCTTATTTCTTCTCTGACAAAGTATTCAATTTTTCTCCAGATATGTGGTATTTGACTACATGCAGAAATGATTTCCACCTACATCAAGGTTCAAACTGATTCTTTGTGTTACAGTCACAGTGTTCAATATCGTATATTTATTTTACAGTTGGCTACCTTAAATTCGTGTAAAATATTTCATAAGATGCTCTTTCTCATCTTCTTTCCAGTCAAATGCACGAGGAAAATAGAAACAGTGCATCAGGTAGAAGTTCATAGTTTATTTTTCACGTTCAATTACTGGGATTGGTTCCGAGAACATAGCTCAGCTGCTTCCAGAAATAGTTGTTTAAAGTCATACTGAAGACCCAAATCCCAAAGTGAAATCTGAGAGATGCTAAATGAAATGAAAGCAAGAAGAGGTTTGCACACACCTCTGTGAATCTAGCCCATCACATTTCAGCCGGCTATCATATTTTCCCCTATGTTTCCACATCTTATTTATATTCAATATATATGTCTTGCTCTGCTAGACATTTTAATTCAGTGTGAAGAAATTCAGCTGGATATTAGAGAGAATTTCCTCTCTCCTTCCTCCCTGAAGGTAGCAGGGTAAATTTCTATTTTGAACCTATATGAAGCTGTTGAGTTCTTCTCTAAACAACTGTGAACAGAGTCACGCATTTAAAATGTGCGTCCCCCCAGACAGAAAATCCTACACCTTGTTATTTTTATGTGAACTGCAGCTGCTGCAATGTAGCCTATAGCTTATTATGGCAGGAGTCTGGGCTTTCTGTTGGTGTGCACACTGGAGGTGGAAAAGCGAGAAGAGTGAAAACAGTAAAGAAACTCTAGCCAGCAGTTACTGGGTGGGGTTGGTGTTCTTGGTCACCTTTAGCCGCTTGTGACTCCTGATGCCCAGTCATTCCCAGTCTTAGCCAGTCAGCTGTGCTTCTTGAAAGAAGTGTGTGCAGGGAATACCATTGTGGAGAAAGAGCTGTACCAGTAACATGGAGAGACACCAAAGGGCAAGGAGATCTTTTGGAGCATACCAACAGGGCAATGGAGACAAGACCTTGTACAAAATGGAATGCTTTTCTGTGTGAAAAAGCGCTCTAAGGTGAATCATTATCAGCTTTAAAGGTTGAGAGCATTCCTATCATGATTTCTGTATCTGTGAATGTATCATTACTTTAACAATGAGTGTACATTTGATATTAATTGAGTGTTGCAACTTTCGATAACAAGTAGGAAAAGCTGACAGGTTTGCCACAGCAGGTGAAATCACTTACCTGCCTTCCTTTTAGGGCCAGAATGGTGGCTTATATTTGTCCTTCACTATTGGGGCATCGAACGCACAGCAGTCCCACCACAGGAACTTGATGGCAGGAGAGAAAATCAACATGTGAGGCATGAAACATAAATAGCAGGATGTGCAATAAATGTTCCTCAGCGTTGCTAAGCAATATGCCAGGCGTGGGCAAAAGCGATGCCATCCTGGGAGCACTCCAAGTTGCCAGCCCATAATGGAATATTCTTCTGCCCAAAATGCCCAAAAGGCAAAGTGCATTTGAGAACTAGAGGAAGTGCAGTGGAGACCATATTTGGAAACTACTGAAGAGAAATAACAGCTTTAGAAGTTAATAAAACATGTGGCATAAGTCTGAAAAGCTCTGGTGAAGTCATTCCCAAAGGTCCCGATTAAGTTTATCAAGCAATTTCTTAGCTTTGACTAAGAAATATCTCCATGCCTTCAGTCCTTCAGACAATTTCCTATTTACTTCCAAAAAACAGCATAGAAATCACTGCACCTGGTGGTCTGGGACATGAAATCATGGAGCAAGATCCCCCAATATTCTGAAATGCCACAGGAAGCTACGAGCAGGA
Source organism: Thinocorus orbignyianus (assembly GCA_013400375.1). Lineage (NCBI taxonomy): Eukaryota > Metazoa > Chordata > Aves > Ciconiiformes > Thinocoridae > Thinocorus > Thinocorus orbignyianus. Next base: position 450,534 of record VXBW01004976.1, read on the forward strand.
CGAACTCTGTGATCTTCCAGACACAGCTTTTTGAGCATTTATTTCTTCTGGATGAATATCTGGTATGAAAAATGAAATACTCTGCTAGCCATGGGAATAGAAGGAACCTGGAGGAGTATTCTCTGATGAAAGAGCACCTGTATGAAAGGTATTAATCAAGAAACTTCTCAAAGTGAATGTGAAAAAGGCTGGCTGTTCATTATTTTCCATGACCAGTTTAAAGTGTAACTCTCATTGGCAAATTTTAGAAGTGTGGAGCCAGCTCGTATTTCTGGTCTCTTCATCCCAGATTTATGTCCTGGTCATATCCCAGCTGGATGTAAGGACATGGTAAGATTCTCCATTTCCTTGTTTCATTCAGAGCAGTTGTGTGTTAGGCCTGGCTAACAGCCCGACACCGACCCCAGCTACTCAGTCCCTGTTTCAATTTGAGGACAGAAATTAGAATAAGAAAGCTCACGGGTCCAGATAAAGTCAGGGACACCACTTGGCAGACTCAACTTGAGGAACTCAACTGCTCCAGCATGGGCCCTGGCCCAGGCTGCAGTCCCTCAGGGACACCCTGCTCCCACCTAGGCTCTCCACGGCTGTGGCTCCTGCAGGAAATATCCCCCTGCTGTGGCCTGGGTCCCTCCCGGGGCTGCAGGGTGGGTCTCTGCTGCTCCAGCAGGGTTTCTCCAGGGCTGCAGGGGATCCCTGCTCTGGGCCTGCAGTACCTCCTGCCTTCCTCTTCCCTCTGCTAATGCTCCCTCCTTGTCTTCCTCCTCCTCTGCCTGGGCTGNATGGGCCCTGGCCCAGGCTGCAGTCCCTCAGGGACACCCTGCTCCCACCTAGGCTCTCCACGGCTGTGGCTCCTGCAGGAAATATCCCCCTGCTGTGGCCTGGGTCCCTCCCGGGGCTGCAGGGTGGGTCTCTGCTGCTCCAGCAGGGTTTCTCCAGGGCTGCAGGGGATCCCTGCTCTGGGCCTGCCGTACCTCCTGCCTTCCTCTTCCCTCTGCTAATGCTCCCTCCTTGTCTTCCTCCTCCTCTGCCTGGGCTGCCTTCCGCCCTTTCCCAAATCTCTTCCCCCCCCACCTTCTGTACTCGGCACTGGTGAGGCCACATCTTGAGTATTGTGTCCAGTTCTGGGCACCTCAATACAAGAGAGATGTCGAGGTGCTGGAGTGAGTGCAGAGGAGGGCAACGAAGCTGGTGAAAGTCCTGGAAAACAAATCATACAAAGAGTGGTTGAAGGAGCTGGGATTGTATAGTTTGAGAAAGTGGAAGGTGAGGGCAGACCTCCTCACTCTCTACAACTACTTGAAAAAACACTGTAGAGAGGTTGGTGGTGGTCTCTTCTCACAGGTAATTAGTGATAGAACAAGAGGGAATGGCTTCAAGCTCCAACAGAGTAGATTTAGACTGAACATTAGGGAAGAATTTTTCACAGAAGGAGTGGTTGGGCATTGGAATAGGCTGCCCAGGGAGGTGGATGAGTCACCATCCCTGGATCTTTTTAAGAGTAGTTTCGATGTTGGGGGATATGGTGTAGGGGAGAACTTTGTAGAGTGGGGTAGATGGTTGGACTCGATGATCCCAAGGGTCTCTTCCAACCTAGATGATTCTGTGATCCTCCCAGCACCCCCAGCTTGGCTGAGGGGCTCAGCTGTGTCCTGTGGTGGGCCTCGGAGATGGCTGGGACCAGCTGTGTCTGGCACAGGGCAGCCCCGGCCGTTCCACACATGGGCTGTCCAGTAGCCCCACTGCCAGCAACTGGGCATGGATGCCCTCCCTCCATTCCCTGTTTATATGGGAAAGGAGTTTGGAAACCAAGGCTGAAGAAAGATAGGACAGAATTTTGATGGTGTCCTTGGGCTGGACAGTCAGGTCCAGGATCCAGAGCACTGTGTGGAGCCCACCTCCAGTGTGTCAGTGGCCTTTCCGGAGCTCAGCGTTCTGAACATATCTTGGATCACCATAGCTAGTGAAGAGATAAAGAGCCTATATGCATACAATCATGGACCCTCAGAGAGGCAACCCAGCTGAGGGTCAAACCTCCTAAATGGAGCACATCTGCAGTAATCACCACAACCCAACACCCAAAAATGTGAAAAATCTGCCATTTTTCTCATGAGCTCAGTCTGACTTTCAAAGGTCCTTTTGAAAGCGTACTGGGAATCAAGTACCTGAAGACCCACCTCTACCCACAGTTTTTTTCTGCAGATGAGTAGCAAGCTCTTTTTTTCTGTAAAATATCTCAAAGTCTACAGAAGAATCACATACCTGCTTTTCTATATAATCAGGAAATTGCCAATCATTTCCTTTGCCCTTTCATGAGAATCTGTTTTATCAGGAAGGTCAAATCTGCAAAGGAACCTGATACCCAAGCGGTTAAATGGGCAGAAAGGGATTGTAGGATTTGCTTCTGGCCAGCAGCAAAAAATTATGTATGAACAGGTCACTCCTGTTAACTTTTAATGTCAAACTGTACGGGAACAAAGTAGCATCAGTGATTTCCCAAGTCTCATTTATTAGCATATTTCGTCTATTGAAAGGGCTTTTCTTCTACAAAGAAAGCATATTTTTGAGAAGGCTGTATACACACGGATGTCTGTGTACTAGATAAAACAACAAATCTCAGTCCTGAATGCTCCCTTAAGTACCAATGTCTTCATTGATTATAATTTGACTTCAGCTTAAGAGTACTGATGCACATCAATTCAGTAGGACTGTGCAGTGACTGTGTTCAGATTTTTGTTTTAATTGTAAGTCTGACAGGTGAAAAAAAGCCCATCTTGGGTATTTGAAGCTTCTGTACTCTACAGAAATTAATGATAACAATGTAAAAAAAAAACGTATGCAGTGAAAAGGAGGCTGGAATTCAGTCCTATGTAGCAGAAACTGTATATGCATTTTGCATTAGTTACAGATTGAAAAAAAAAAAGAAGGAAAAAAAGAAACAATTCCCCACACAAACACGGACCAGGGCCCCAGGATTTCCTTTATTATAACAAAATTGTCTGAACATTATCCTATTGACTAAAGCTTCTGTCTGGGTTTTCTCTTTCTTGTTCAATAAATCTTGCAGTCATCACTGGATGGGGAGGTGGTTTAATAAGGATGGTCAGATACTCTCCAGCAATGAACTATTCACCTGACAGTTTACTCATGTATTCCCAGGGAACATAGATTTGGATCCCTGAGGTTGAGAAGTCTTGCTTGGGTTTCCCATTTTCCCAGCAGAGTATCCTAACCCCTGGACTAGCTTTAGCTCTATGGGTAGAAGGAGGCATTTCTCAGAAGAGCAGATAAAACTCAGAAGAGGAAACCAAGCTCAGAGAATGTTCCACTCGAGTATCTCAGGAGCTTGGATCCACAGAGGGGTGTCATGGCCCTGAGCACACCGATGGATTCAGCAGCCTCTACCCCCCTGTACAGAGTTTTGGCTGCTGATCCTCACGCCAAGCCCTACATGATAAGCTTGGATCAGACTGCAGTTGACAGGCCCGCCCCCCCCACCTTCATGAGCTCCAGCTCTGGACTTTGGATCCTATTCTGAGGGACAAGTGCCTAAAATGAACCTGTTACCATACCTAGCCCAGAGGAATTTCAGCTAGGGCTTCTGTATGACAACTGGCATGAAGCATCTGCTGCTGAGAGTTTAACATCTTCTTGACGATTTTAAGAACAATCAAATGATGTTCTTCAGTATGATTGTAACTGTATTAGACTTGCATTTGTTTCTCTGAAATATAGGAATTTTTTAATAAGTGGAAGTACTCAAAGAATTCTTGGGGAAACCTTAAAATAATTTTTCATAAATTGGAAACTATGACCTAAAACCTGTCTAAACTGGATGGAGTTGCACAGTATCCAAGGAAATTAATTTATTTCCACAGACTCCTTCATACTAATTTTCTTTAATGAAAATAAAATTAATTAATATATATATACTTAGATATATCCTACCAGCTAAGTTTACTTGTATACTTTCACCCCTTATAGTAGGTCTACCTGTTCAAACATAAAATGGGACCACATGCCTTTCTCCTTCAGTGAGAACTGGAAGCAGATCTGTGACTCCACCACACCGTGGAAATATCTAAGGCTTGTGCTGTCTCTTGACAGTTGATCCTCAGTAAATGATTCAGCAGAGTTCAATTTCTTCTTTCTTGCTTGCTTTCATGAGGGAGAAACCAGAGCACTGTGAGGCTGGAAGTCATAATAAGGCACAGCTTATTTACTGTTTGGGGTGTCCTCACCTTTACTCCCTCTTACATTCAGGAGTCAGGACGGTGTTATGAAGGTTGCACCGGGTCTATACTCTGGATACTAAGCATGGGCAAAGGACATAAATGTAAGGTAAAGGGCAGTTTTGTTCCCAGATCAGATTCAGCTCTTTGTAGTTATTTTTATTACAGATTAGTGCAAGGTATAGACTTTACTGGCTTTTAATGTGCCAAGGTCATTTGGGTGAGATCTTTTAAGAGGGGAATCATTCATTGATCTCATATTTATTCTAGGTCTGTGGTTACCTCTGCTTGTCTTTCTATTTATGCTCTTATTATATAATCTCAGAGTATGGTAGAATAGACGAGCTCTCCTTGCTGGCGCAAGCTGCCTTTTCCCAGTTCAGGCTGTCAGAAACTATTCAGTTCGTTTGACTTGTTGCCACAATTGCCTCGATTTAGCTTCTAGTCTATTCTTCATGTTGACCCATGTTCTTTGATCCGTAGACGTGCATATGATCCCTTTAGCAGGAGGTTAATTGGTTGTGTTTTGTTCTTCTCAAAAGAGGAAAAAAAAGGAAAGAAGGGGGTGAAGTTTCACAATGGTGACCAAATCTAGCTTAATTTTTAGATGAAATTTGGCTACTGAGGTGTGATGTCCCAAAGCTCCTGGTGTTAATACGAATGCAGAAGTTCTGCTCTGAATTCTTAGCAAGTACAGCCAATTCTGCTTCTCTGCAAGAGCTCTGTAGCAATTTTTTCCTTCTTCCCTACCTCCTACAGATGATTTATCACAGATATTGAACTATCCCTTGCCCCAACAAAATGCTTCACTTTTCTGCTAAGAAGCAGATGCTTGCCAGCTCACATTTATTATGTAGTAATGACATTCTGGAGTGAACTGAAAATGACATTCTGAAATATTGGAAGCTTTTTGCTTTCCATCCCTGTTTTCTCTTTCAGTAGGAATGACTATGGAGAAACTAAGCTTCACAGTTGTTTTGCCATGATGCTGTCCCATGAATAACAGACACGTTGGATTTATTCATGGAGGCATGGAGAATGTAGTAATAAAAGTGCTGGTCAACCTGTTTTCTCACTCAACAGAACATAGAGCAAAATGTGTATTTTTAGGTCTTGAGCATTGGTGTAAATTGGGACTTCTCTCGACATGGGACTATTGAAATCCAGGTCAGAATTAGGCCTTTGGAAAAAGGGAACAGTGCTTACAAAGTTGAATACTGTATCAGTTCACAGATATTTGTGAGTTCTTGGTTTCACATGGTTGTTCTAACCTGGGCAATGGCCAAAGTCATCTCCTGCCGCAAAACCTGAAAGGCCACTGTGCTGTCTGAAGGCTCCACACTCTTGGCTTGGAAAAACCTCAGCACACAGGTGCTGGGGGCTACAGCTAGGCTTGGAAGTGATTTGGCACAATGGAAGTGGATCAGTAAGTTGAAGTGATTTCTATTGAATCTTTACCATCTCTGGTAGAAACAGTTCTTGTACTACAAGAATGTAGTTTTCTACAATAAATTTCTACAAGAAATATCTATGAGTTAGTTTAAGTTTAGTCATGTGGGGCAAACATCATCACTGTGCATAGGGTGTGAATCTTCCTGAAGGGAAACCAACCCCCAAACCTTTCTTTCCTTGGGCTTAGGTTCATCTACAAATGACCTGCTTCTTGCAGGTGACAGGGGCTTATCAGAGCAGGTCAGCATCCCTGTCACCATCACCTACAGGGAAAAGATGTGTTGTAATCCTTCCTGTGGTTTACAAGTGACAATCCAGTACCTGTTGTCTTCTCCAGCTCTCTACTTGGAGTATGGATAACATGCACTACAAGATGCCATATGGGTGTAATGAAAAACTGAATTCTGTGTTTGAAGCAGCAGGATGGACTTATTAATGAATTAACTAAAAGAGCTCCCCGTTGCTCCAGGCCTCATGGTAACTGAGAAGGAGGATGGGCAGAATGGGTCCCAGGGAGTCCTTGTCGTCACAACTGCTTTGCCCTTGATCAGTTGCATGCTCTGGGTCTGGGAGACTGCACTGTCCTCAGGATGCAGGGAGACAGGATGCAGGGTGGATGCAAAAGTTTCTGCAGAGGAGGGGCAGCATCTCTGCTGTGAGCTACTCCGAATTTCTATCCTCATGTAAAAAGTTCTAAGCCCACTACCATGCTTGAAAATCTGGCTATATCACCTTGTGATACCTCACAACCCTCGTTAGCTAGTTAGTGGGTTAGCTTGCTAACCAGCTGTTAACTAGTTATTAGGATAGTCACATACAATCCAGGCTGAGGCGTCATGGAGATGCATGGGGTCATCTTCCTACTCTTTACCTTCATGTAGTGCATAGCTCTGATTAATCACCTAGCATTTTAGTCTCTCTGGGTTCCTGAGCTGTGAGAACACTGCTGACAGGGTTCATATTCCCACCTGGTGTCCTGCTTTTAGTGGCTAGAGATGTATAAGCAGCAGGAGTCACACTCTACTGTGGGGTCATGTGGTCTTTATGTCCTTCAAGTCAAAAATCAGCAACAAAGTTCTGGAATGCACTTAGAAGTACAATTAAATCTACCCTCACAATTAATGTTTCCTAGAATTGAGAAAGACATTCAGAATTAAATAAGACAGAAGAGTGCAGTTGTTATTTTTTGTTGTGTATAAGGCTTTCGGAAGAGCACAGACTGATAAATATCAACCATGGTGTTTATTTGTATAGCTGTCCCTGGCAGAAGAAGGAAGGTTTTTCCCTGTGAAGCCATTTGGTCCAAGTCCAAATGACAGCATTTCTCAGAAAAAAGCACAAAGCCATTTACTGTCTCGAGGCCACAGAGGCCATGCTTATTTCTGCCGTATCTTCCTGACAATTGAGCAGTATCTTAACAAACTCTTTTAGTGAGGACCATGAACAAAAATAAAGTAAGCAAACTTGTTACTTTCCCACAGCCATAGTTTGAAAAGAAATGCAGTTCTCAGTTATTTTGTTTCGTTCTCACCTGCTGTGAAATGCCTCATGAACCCCCTTAAAACCTAGAAAATGCTTCTGGGAAGTCTGGTGTCTCTGCACTTATGGGAAGAGTTAATGAACCGTTTCCTATCAGTCAAGATCCCCAGGACAGTGATTAGTGCCAAGATTAAAGAGAATATTTATAGCCTCTTTAAAAATATAAATATGTATAAATAGTCACATCCTTAACTAGGGCACAACAAAGAAAATCAGAGAGAGAAAAGATGGAGGTAACTCCTCTGTGCTGCTATATTGATGGCTGAATTGTAGGCAGCCATATTGTAGTTGGTAAATGTCACAGTTTTAGTGGCTTTATTTTGGTCCATCTGATCAGCCTCAAAGCCACCAGGGGCCTCACTGATTTAGGTGTGGTACAATGCATAGGAAAGTGCGCTGCCTCACCTGGGTTGTATGTAAATACAAAGGCTCAGGTTTTCAGGGTCTGGGGGAACAAATCTCCTGTTACTGATGCTGGAGGACATGAAGGGGAGAACTCAGAAGAATGCAGCTCTCCCAGGTGGCTGTCATGTTCCTTATCCCTCAACTACAGTAGCGCTCAACTTCAGTTCCCTTCTTCTTAGAGAAAATAGCCTCTACCTTCTGCTGGAGTTAACCATGGCATACCATACCAAAGACCAAACTATTTTATTAACTTTCTTCATTATGAATATTTGTTCCTGAAAAATAAAATGAATGATGATGACTGCTGCAGGGCAAAAATCAGGATCAAAGTTGTTTGTAGAAATATTAGTAACACAAGAGGCAATTAGTCCACTGTACATTCAGGGTCAGTATTAGCAATACAAGAGATAATGTCCATTACTAGACAGTTGCAGAATATTTAAAGATCTAAAGTAGACACCCTACTATAAATAGTCAAAGGGCTGCTTTTGGCAGTGCCAAACCAGGGTCCGCCGGCAGGTGCGTTAACCTCATTTCTCTCTCCACTGCTACACATTTTCATCCTGTCTTGCTGTCACACAGGCCTTGTGGGAGGATTCACTGATGTGAGGTTTTATATTTGTGATAATGGGGCAAAGGAGTACATAATACAGCAAAACCAGTCAGTTTGCTCAAAGCCTAAAACCCTTCCTCAGTTTTAGTTTTGTACACAGAATTCCTAGTCAGGAGATATACATATATATATATATATATTTCCAACTCACCTCATGACTAGTTAGTATTTCTATATCAAAATGACAAATATTATGTGCCTCCTGTTTGTGAATTCTGCAGATGAATTGATAGTCATTGCAGAAGAGATTACAGTAAATAAAGTACACAGTGCCAGCTTTTATACACTGTGGAGAATTGTGAGCACTCAGGAGAGAAAAAGGATTATGGACATGGAAAACGAAACATTGCTTTTTTCAGTCCTGACTTTTTCTGTTTGAACTGAGAATGAACGTGATGTGAGAAACTGGTTTATCCTTATGAATGAGAGAAATCAGAAGCTAAGAATACTACAAGATTTATAGATAAGTTGTCTGGTCCTTTGTGTTTCTCCTCATGCTCCACATCTGCATACTGCCCTCTGATACAAGAAAAGAATAAAAACCCCGAATCCTTGCATAATTAGCGATTCTTGTCCCTAGCAGAAAATAGGGTCACAGAAGCAGCAGAAAATTTCACAGACTTCTTACTCCAGAAGAATTTCCAATGCAAAACCCCCATAAAATTACATATGCTTAACACTGTAGTAACTTGAACCGCAGATAAAAAAGTAATGGAAAACAGGTACCTCTGATATTTCTCATATGGCCAAGGAATAGTCACTATTTGGTAAGAACAAAGATAGTGAGTATCAGTGGACATAAAGATACTGGCAAAGTTAGTGCCCAAGTTCACATCAAAATGCAAAGCATAACAGGAAAGGACTCAAATATAGCCATTCTGTCAAAAATATCTATGAAAATGCAAGCAAAAATACGGTATTTATGAACGTAACCAAGGGTCATTAGGAACTAAATTAGTTTCTGTGGGAAATGTTAGAAAACATTATTCCATCTGCAGCTACGAGTTTACACATTTGCATGTGTGAAAGAGCAGCTTTGCAGAGAAGGCTTCATTTTGTATAAACAGACACGCTTTCATCTTTGATGATAGCACCGTTAAGTTACTACGAAGCTTTGCTGGAAATATCTCTGAAAGATACGTTGAATAGAGCATCCCTGGACTATTCAGTTTTTCCCACAATGATTTTTATTGTTGTTAGATTTTGTACCATTGTCCCTGGAGAAACGTTCTCGAAAGGAGAACTTAATGAGTATAAAACAGATAGCTGCTATAGACAGTGGCTACTTTATAAGCTCCATAACTCTTCAGCAATTTATGGTCTTTCCTTGTGGTCAAAAGATAGGAACAACCACAGATTGAAAATGGAACTCGGGAGTTTTACCTTTAATCTTTCTGACTCTGTAAAGGAAAAAATGCAAGTTTTTAAAAAAGCCTTTTCTTTGCTCATTTTCTTCTGTCATTGTTAAAAAACAGGTTTTGTCAGCAAAAGAATGGCACCATTAAGGAAGGCAGTGGAGAACCTAAAGAAATACAAAGAATGAAAAGAAAGATAAAAGTATTAGAGAGAGGTTATAACTGGAGACACGGAGAGAGCTGAATTTGGTCTGTTACAGTGAAGATTCAGGAAGGATGTGATTGTGGTTTATATATAATTTCAGAGTAACAATAAATACAAAGAAGACAATTCTCAGAGGATGATATGATAATAAGCAATGGCCTGAAACTATAAACAGAAAACTTCAGGATAGATATTGAGGTGTATTTCTTAGAGAGAACGATAATCAAGGAGAGGGGTTGAAACAGCATCCTTATGAAGAATCTCACCTGGGTAAGGGTAACATCTTGTCCTTAACAAGCTTCTCATAGATTTGAAATATCAGACTGATATTAAATTGAGTGACACTGAATTAAGTCCAAGAGTCCAGCCACTTTTATTGAGAGCCATAATAAATGTAATGAATTCTCTGATTTTCTGATAAGAAGTAACAAAAATCCAAATGTTGTAGAACAGGTTCCTGATACCAGGAAGTTAATCAGGCATGAACTTCATGAATTTCAAAGTTTATCTTTGCCCCTAAAGTGGGACTTTTTTGAAGACTCACAGACAGCATTTAAGTTCCCAGCTCCTAGGACCCATCAGTGTCTCAGTAACTATTATAAAGCACACGAAAGCAGCGAAGAAATTCCCTTACTGTGTCTCAAAATTAATAAAATAATTCACATCACAGAATGTGCTGGTTCTTCAAAGGCTTAATCCTGCACTGAGAAAACAAATATGAGCACCATCTTGTTATTGCTACCAAAAAAGGACCTGAAAATACCTGAGTCAGGAGAGTGGAAGACAAAGATGCTGAGGCAAAGATGAAGATAGCAACTAACATCAGGTAGGAGAAAGCACTTTCCAGTGGATATCATGGTGTTACAGCATTCAAAGCACCTTGTCACTGAAATTTACAGGAGATAGCAATTTATAAGCTCTTAGGTAGGATAAGAGGAAATCTTTGACAGAATGTTTTAGAACTTGAAAACCATATTAAGTTCCTAGATGCCTTGTACCAGGCTCTGGTGAATTTAAAGGCCTAAGATCTTGCATTTGAACTAAAGAACAAGGTTTCTCCACCGGAGTTTTTATTGAACTAATTCGTCTTCCATGTGCACCAGCTTCCAGAGGAAAAATAAAAAAAATATATATTTCTCTGATATAAATGACAGCACTCAGAATGGATTTTGTTGATGTTTTCTCTTCTCTTATAGACTGCAGGCTTTTTCTAAGTTCTGATACATGCCAGTTAGAAGAAGGTTGCCCTTTCTTATAGAGAGTGAAACATTATGGACTGAAAAGCAAGGAAGAACGTCACATACTGTGGAAGATGTATCTTTGGAACTGCATCAACAAAAATGTCTGTTCACAAATCTGACCTAGAAGTGAGATATGGATGTGGAAGTCAGAATGGATATGGACATGGTTTGACTAAAATGCCGGAAAATTATTATAGAGTGCCAGTTTAGCAGAAGAATTTAGGAACAAACCGTGGAGAGGCTGGTTTTTTTTTTAAAAAATTTAGATTGGAAACAGACACACCTAATATTGATACTGTCTGTTTGCAATTTGTAGTGATTTAATGGATCAGGAATGATCCAGGGCAGTGGCAAAAGGAGCACTCTCAGGTAACCTGGAAGCTGAGCCTTTCAAAAAATGTGAAATAAAGACTTCATGACAAAGCGTTGTGAATACTGTGCTTAGTGTTACAGAGGCACCTATGGCTATCCAGCTTGCCTTAAGAAGAAAACATATGGTGGGATTGCACTAGCAATACATTAGCTAGGATGCTAGTTGTTTATGTGTTGAAAATGCTAAATTTGTAGAATGTTACATAATTTTCTGAAGATCAACAATTTCCACTGAGGATTGCCAGAATTTTGAATGTGACAGGAAAGAGAAACCAAGCAGCAAGGGTAGGAATTAGTGTGCTTGGTGGCATATGGTGTCTGCTCGTGTGGAATTTGCTGAATGATCCATCAATTACCCATACTTGTCAAGCAGTCAGTGAGAAAACTTGTTCCATGAAGGTGAATAGCTAAAGGGTTTTTAACGGCTGTAAAAATCATATCTGTTATTATTTCATACGGCAGTTTTTATCTGAAGAGGAAATAACTTGCTAAATCATAATAAAATATAAAATATAAAATATTGGCCAGTGGTCTGATCTGCAACATCTATGTTATATGTTATAAGTGATGAAAGTTTCCTTTGTTTATTTTCTATTCTTTGGATATTGTTATAATTTTGTGTCAAATCTAGAAATTTTAGTTTATTTTTTTTCCAAAAATGTTTCTAAAGCTTACAAAAACCTATACAAATACGATCCAAACTGCATCAAATCTCCTGTAGTTTACTCTGGTAGTTGCATATATAGATTTCATCCACTACAATGTTTCCTCTTCCAAAGAGCTATTCTGGGCTTTTTGTTGCTTCTAGTTTACATACTTCTGCTGGGATGACTCATTTCACAATCTAACTTGTGTTTCCATTTTTACTCTGGTGATAGTCATCCTAATTTTTTTCCGCACTCCTGATCAAAGAGCGACTTCATATAATCATGAAGACTAGCCTGCAAGAGAATTTCTTGCGGCTAAATTTAACTAAGCTGCAAACTTCTGCAGGGGATCAGGAGAGTGAGTGGGCTTAAGAAATTGATTCAGTTGGAACATGGTTCTAGTCTTTTAAGTCACGTAACAAGAAATTTTGACCTTCTGGTTCAGCCATGCTTTGATAGATGTTTTACTTTTTATCTTCTTCCCCTTCCTTCAGATTAGAGAAGGGGATTTTTAACCTCAAGTGCTGCAAAATATTTCATTGATCTAAAGGTGTTGCACATCAGTAAAATATGATGTGATGCACCTTCATAGCCTGGGCTAGACCTGAAGGTCTTACCAATAATATCAAAAGTAGTAAGTCAATCAGAGACTGGGATTAGCTGAAGTAGTGGGCCAGGAGGTGTTCATACAATTTAATCATTACCACAGACTGGGGCATGGTGTGGTCTGTGCCAGTGAGCTCTCTTGTGAGCACTGCCTGGGCATGGTTCTGACACATCCCTACCAGGGACCCATGTTTCTTAGAAGTTTTCATGAAGCCACCCTCTTTTTCTCCTGCTGGTGATGGAGAGTTTATCCAAATGGATGTCAGCACTGCTGTGCTACTTGGCCTTAGAGGCAAAGAATGAGCATTGGCCTTTTTTTTTTTATTATTACCACAAATGTAGAAACTGAGATCTACTTTGTGCATGATTAGGAAGGACAGAAGTCTGCAAGTAGGTTATGCCACTTCTCCTGAATGATGGTACCATAAAAGCAGGATTGCACTGCCTGATCCTTCCTGCTAGATGAATCCATGAAGACCATGAAACCAACTACCAGGCTCCTCTGAACATTTAAAGGTGCAAAATTAAGAAATTCGGGGCCACTCATAGATGAACCTAGAACCTGTGCAAGAAACCTGACATTTCTTGTAATCTACGTAGAACCTCCTGCCAGCTGTGGAGTGAAGGTACCTACACCATCACTGTGCTGCTTACAGCACAGAAGTTGTCTGATAACAGCATCACATACTTCGTTCATTGCTTCAGCTTGGGAAAAAGGTACACAAATCTCTCAAAACTCAGCTGTCCAATTCCCACAACTCATGTAACTCTGTTGATGTGGTCTATTCTACTGAGAAAAAATCACAGCACATCAAGGAGAAATATGTAGGAGCAGGAGAATGCAGAATCAACATCAGAAGTTAACTGATCAGGTGTACAAGGAGGAACTAATATCCAAATAAGGTTTCCTCAAAAGATGCTGGAGGAGAGCAGGGAAAACAGATACACTCTGTAAACTCAACTTGTTTCAGAGAAGACTAAAGTAAGATGGAGGAAGATCACAGAAGTGTCTATGGAACACACAAAAGGTGTTCTGGCTTCAGGGAGATAGTGAATGTACTGCCTGGGAACAGACAAGGAGGACTATCCTAAATTATAGTAAGGGATGTTTATATTAAACTTGAGGAGTAATATTAAGATAGTCAAACTCACCAAAAGGTTTTAGGATGAGACAACAAATCTCTCCCATCTGTCACAAGTGATGTCAGCATTATGAGGGTGCCAGCTACATGGCAGGGGACTAGATAGATGACTTCTTCAGGTTCCTTCTAGACCATTTGTTCAGTGATTTTTCTGGGGATGGAGTTGCCAGTGGCAAATTTGGTTCAGCCCTCATCCTGCAGTTACTGTAATGATGGCAATAGTGCTTTACAAAGCTAGAATCAAGAGCAGTTTGCCTTATACAAAAAGCAGGGCTGTTATTGTGAGATCAAAACAGGAATTCAAGCATGGAAAGCAGAATGGTTTGTAAAGGCAGAAAGATGTTAAAACACAACTTCTTTTACTTATAACCACGTCCAATACTAAGATATAGCGTTGGCTTCCTTTGGTCATTTGTTTTAAGACCTTCCTCTTACAGAAATCAAAGAAACGTGATTGCCACGAATGTGTTAATCAATAACAGGGAGTAGAGAAATGTCAGAGACCAGCTGGTAATGTGGTTAAAACAAGATTTGGATAAAGCTGCTCAAGGAATGTAAAGGCCGACACGTAGAACAGATCCTAGCTGCAAAAAAAGCAGCTTAGAGACATTGCTCATTTAACAGCCTTAAAGCAGAAGCTTCTTAGCAAAACAGCTCTTTGTTTGCATCTGATTCTAGGCTGAGGTCAGTGGAGAATGACAGGGATGATTATCAGAAGCCTCCAAGATGCCTACAAAAAGGGAAGAATTAATTGTGGATCCATCTGAAGCAGATTCAGAAGGGAGGTCTTATTGAAGGAGGCTGTGGCTTACCTTGCAAGAGGTAAAGGCCTGGGAAGGCAGAGACAAGATACATGTTACATCAACACACATCTTTTACAAGGCTTACACCCAAAGTCTTGGTGGTTCTGAACACATAAGTATGGGACTGGACAAAATTAGAGTGGTCAGTATACTACTATATGGCCCTCTCTGAATGTTTCTCCTTGACAAGTCTATGCAGAAGTGTGAAATGTTAAGTAGTCCTCGTGGAGAGGCTGGTTCTTTTGATTGGCATGGTTACCTAGGCAATGGGCTGATTCAGTCAAAAAATAGATACTACTGACAGCAGTTCGATAATGTCATGTTTTAGAATGAAAGCAAATGCCATAAGAAAAGCTACTGAGCTAATATTAAATAAGCTATAACTAAACCCAAATTATTATCAAGTTTTCACACATAGAGCAATTATCTTCCAACCTGCTCATTGTCATAGTGCCACGGATCTATCTGGATGTTGAATGGGCACATCTAATGAGCTATATTCTTCTCCTTTAAGCCTTCAATTAGCCACTTCCAAACACTTCCGTGGAAACAACCTCTATTCATACTGCCTGAGCAAGTCAGGGGAAACACAGTGAGCACAGACTTTCAACATGGAAAGGGAGGGCAGGCTCTTCCATGGCAAAAAAAGATGTGTCCATAGAGTTAGTTCTGAAGATAGATGACCCCTGGGTCAGACAGGCTGAACAATTGAAGTCCATCAGTTGGATCATCCTAAGTGTTCTAGCCTTGTTCTTCAGTAATGATAAATCTTAATGACTGAGAATCACTATCTGACTAGATAAGTGTTTCCAATGAGAGTCGTGCAAAGCCCCCTTAGCAAGTCCTGGAGTTGGGTTCAGGGCAGGTGTGTTTCAAGACTTGGCTCCAGAGGTTTGATAGGATCTATTGCCATATCTTGGCAGAGCCTGTAGGGCTTGCTGGGCTCTGTGATCTATGCTGGGGCCTTTTTGGGTTGGAAGTGAAGGCATAAATGGGATGAAAAGCCAGTGTGCAGTTCTTGGGTCTATGTTGTGTGCTGCTCATGTCCAGGGAGACAAGGAGGATAACTGCAGGTGGATGGGATCCATCTCACACAAAGCTGTTGCACAGAGCCTTGCATGTGATGAAGGAGAGGAGTGGAGGAATGGTTAATCCCAAGCTGACTTCATCAGAAAGTTTCTCGTATACTATTTATTGCTCAAACCATGTAAAACTGCCAGAAAGAAGAATCCAACATACAGGGCATCTCTTGTTGGGGTCCAATAGTGATGTTCAGCACTCCAGCAATGTTACCAGGAACTGGGGTTGTTGCAAGAAACTGAGCAGAGATGGGGTTCAGAAATTCACAACTCTCAGGATTCCTGCTTAGATGCTACACGAGGAGCTGCATCCAGTAAATATTGTGCATGGCATGTGCCAGCAGTTTGCCAGTGTCAGAGATGGAAATGCCCTGGCGTGCTGCCCCTCCTGTGTGGTGCTGGCAGGACCAGTCATGGCCCTGCTGCCCAAAGCTCCCTGCCCCTGTCAAGGGGATGCCAGCATGACGACACACTCTTCCTGAGAGCTCTTTTGACAAAGAAGCTGGTGGTACAGTGCAGCTGTTTCCATCCTAGCATGACTCATTCTTACTTAAAACATTATGATTCATGGAAGAGTTTTAGCTCCATGATTCATTCAGGTCCACTTTTCACTACTGCCCAAAAACTTGTAATCAGTGGGTGACTTGCCTTAGCCAAGAAAAACTAAAAGTGAGCCAAAGTTAACAGTGCTTCCAAGAGAAAATTAAGGTCTTTCTTTTTCAGAGGTAAACAGCCAGCACTAGGGCAGGATTAGACACCCCAAACTTGGGATATTCACAAATCAAATGTGTTCCAGCCTGAGCAATACAGCAGAGGGAGATTCATGAATAAATGGTTTTATTGTTGTGTACAATAAACTGGCATGAGTTGCCAGTTCTCCCTATTCTCCTGCAGATAATGCTCCTTCTGTCCAAGACGTTTTGCCCTGAAGTTTCCACAGCTTTTCTTCTCATAAATGTGTAGAAGAAAAGTTGTTTATTATATCTGTAATTTTAAACATAACAGATGTAAGAGTAGCCAAGGAAATTGGTTCCCAGTCTTTCAATCTCTTCTTTTCCTAAAGATTTTCATGTTTTCAGTTCTTCTGAATGTTGGATCAATTCTTCGCGTTCTTCTACTGATAAGGCAGAAAACTTCAGCATGGAAAAGGAAAACGGATGAGACAGAGGGAGGCAGAAATATTTTGAAATGTTGAAAACAAAGAAAGTAATATTCATCTGCAGGGACACTAGCTATAGACTGTGAACCATAATAATTCTTTGGGAAAAGGACAATTATCCGTATTTGCTTCATCATAGACATGCTGTTTACCCTGAGAATTGCTGACAATTCTACAGAGCTGATCTCTGTACTTAATGTTAAAGAAATGCCTAAGCCCTGATCCCACACAAATAAGTACTCCAAATAGTGTACTTTTCAGCTGGACAGGATTCAGAGGCTACAGCCAGAGATCTGAGCATCAATACACATGAGCAAACACAGCCATTGATTCTTGGAGGTGTAAGTATCATCACTGCTTTTTGGTGCAAAACTAGCTTCTAGCAAATGATTAGGGCCAAACCCATTCTTGGCTCGCATGCACTTGACCACAAGGATTACACCAAAAGTAAATTCAACCTTTTAGTCTGGTAATTAAGGAATCATAGCCATGGGGGATTTGAGGGATCACTAAGGTGATGGATTTGTGTCCAGTCAGCATCTTGTAACAAACTGCTTTGTGTGTATGACAAAATAACCTCGCTAACACTTCCTTAACGCTCTGCAGCCACAAGCTTACCATGCAGGAATCCCTCAGCTCCATCTTTCTGGGTTCCTGTGGAGGAAAGGGTCACTGTGATGCTTGAGACTTACAGAGGTTCAGTTGTGGTTCAGCACAATATGGATTAGTCCCAAGCCAGGGGCCTTGGCTCCTAGCACTGAGGAAGTTGTGTCTATTTCAGCTCCCATTACAATTGCACTTGCCACAGCCTCAACGGTGACCTCCTGCTTGTGTGTGTGCCTGGAGTGAACCCTAAATCAAGTCCAGATATGCATCTGATTGCTTCAATGGGTTAGAGCTCTAGGAAAAAAAACAAGGTGCCTGAAGCCATTGAGTGGAGACTACACTCCCAATTTTCATTTGGGGCAGGAGCAGTCACAGTCAATCAGCTAAAGAGAAATTAAAAGTCAGTTTGATGTCCTTTTCCAGAAGAAGTAATGGGGATAAACTTCCTTTTACACAGAATTGGTACAAGTGAACCACAAAGCAAGGGGAGTGACTGACTCATCTCTCTGAAAAGAACAGTGTGCAACAACAGTAACATCTCTCCTTATATAAGTTGAGCTTGGCTGGCAGCCAGGCAGAGAAGAAGTATAGAGAGGTATTTAAAGCTAATTCAGCTCCAGCTAGAACTGAGCCTGGGCTCAGCTGGGGCTGGGCAGGTTAGGAAAGAAGAGGCTGGAAACTGGTGGCAAACAGTTAAATGTTGCCAAGCATTGTACGTGGTATTAATTTGAATGTTCTGCCTCTTATAAAACCTGTACACGTAAGCGTCTGTCATAAAACAGAATGAGATTCCTCCCAGGTACTTGAAAAACAAGATAAAAAATACAATAGAATTTCAACCTGTGATACAGAAAATTGTGAATTTCCAAGAAATCAATTGGATGCAGAGATCATGCATCACCCTGTCCATAAAGATCTCTGTCAGTCCAGGGTATTACACACATGTATTGTAGACTAATATCTTCAGCTTTTTATTTTCATGCTTCATGAAAACATAGTATGGTGGATTATGCTAGTACAATGGAGTGAATAGCCTGTTAAATTCTTCTCTTGTTTTGCCACTCAGTTTAATTCTTT
Source organism: Thinocorus orbignyianus (assembly GCA_013400375.1). Lineage (NCBI taxonomy): Eukaryota > Metazoa > Chordata > Aves > Ciconiiformes > Thinocoridae > Thinocorus > Thinocorus orbignyianus. Next base: position 469,067 of record VXBW01004976.1, read on the forward strand.
ACTGAACATGTACATTTGTGAAAATTACTTTCATTAATTTCTTTTAAAAAAAGAAGTATGATACAATATTAAATTTCAGGAAAAAAATCTTGATTTAATAGATTTAAAATAGTTCTTAAACATCACAGGTACTTGTATATTATAGCATCCACACCGGGAAAAGGATCAAGCTTCCTGGTTTGTGATATCCGTGGTGTATCCAGGTTGGACAGGTCATGCACAAGGCCCTTGGCTTTCTCACAGGCAGGTGTATTCAGAGATGTGTATAAGCCTGGCACCTGTGTCCTATTAAGAAAAAGATGTTTCTGACTTACTTGTGAGAGAGCAGAGGGTGGAAGTGTCCCCTGTTGTCCTCTTTGCTACCAGCAGAAGGCTGGAGCAGAGACAGGGAAAAAGTATTATGGTGCCCTCTGTGCTCAAACCCTCACTTTTTTTAAGTGGAGACCTGAGGTCCAATGCCACTGCAGTAGCCAGTTCCCAATTCCAAAGGTCCAATTGTTTCGTATCACTGAAGGGATAAGCCTTTAGGTTTTCCCTGTACTCATCAGATGATAGTCATGTTGAGTTTCTTTGTTCGATTAAAACCCAACTAAAACAGAGTAATGCTAGTAAAGGATCGCAACAGATGTCAGTGACTATGGAGACCTTAGGGTAGGAATTTTCAAAACCAGCTTAAAATTTATTACAAATAATAGCTCTTAAACTGTGGTGCGTGTAGAGATAGGAATCTGAAACTACGTGAGAGGCATGAAGAGGCTCTTTTTGGGTGTTCACAGCCAATTCATCCAGGTAGGATTTAACACTGAACCCTGCTCTAACTCTTATTGATGTTGGTGAAAGTCTGACAGGACTCATTTTTTCTTGCGTCCGGAGGTGGAAATAGTGATTATATTGAGCTCAGTTTATTACAGATTTGTAGTAGTAAACTATTTTACTTACCTATTACTTCACATTTGTGCCTCTCCATAATTCATGAACTGAGAAAATATCTGAGCATTGAAAGTAGAGCAAACTTCAGCACAAAATTTGAGAAAGATAAGTAATAAATATTGAGGTATGAGCGTGGGGCCCTTAAAAACTTCCCCATCAATAAAGTCTGTTAAAATATTGTTTTAGTTCTAGTTCATTGTACTTATCACTGAGAAGACTGCAGAGCATAGAGCTGTCTGCAGGGAGAGAAAAGCAAACTCAAGAGGGATCTGGCTCTGAGAAGCCATTTGGTAAACACTTGGATTTCATAGTAGCCTGCACTGACCCTGTGTTGCGACTTAGCCCACCTTTTGAGGCAACCCATCTTAAAATTATTCTAAGTAGATTGGGAGATCAAACTGTTCCCAGGTATTTGCATTGCCTAATGATCTTTATTCCTTTAGTATTCTTCTGTAGTCTCCCAGAAACTTTCCTCTTTTAGCTGTGGCTGTTGTATTCTCTCAGGTTTTTTCCTTCTCACTTTTCCCCAAACTGCATTTAGAGTACTAAAGAAAATAGCCCAATGACAGGTAGTTTCTCGCCTTGAGCTGATTTCATTTATCACTGTAATGAGATCATTTTCCCAGGACCTTGAGAGAGTAGCATTCCCCCATTCAGGTGACAGCACTCTTCTGGGTTTTCTAATATGTGAATGATGTGATGGCAGGCTCCTTGAAGACCATCTGATAACAGTAAGGTCACCAAGGGCAGGGCTATGCGTTGTCACCCACTGGGAAGCTCCACAGGGATCTGTAATAGGAAAACTGTAAAAAACTGAGTGTGGGACCTCTTTAAGTAAAATAACCCTGCTTCATTCACATTTTTGATGCTACATTTATAGGCTTTTGATGAATTCAGTTTAATTTCAACTATAACCAAGCTGTCAGGTACTGCGACAATAAAAACAATAGAATAGATGTACACAAAGGGAGCTTTTTGTGCTCAAAAGTACATGTAACTGCTGCATTGCTTTGCGTCTGTTTTCATTAGGTATTCTGTGGTTTTGGGAATGTTGCTTATGCACATTAGGGCAAAGGAATGCAGCTGTGAATTCAGTGAGATGGGGGTATTCAGAACTGATAACTGAATATGCAAGTGACATTTACATCTGACACCAAATTTAGCAAATACATGCACAAGTTAAATTTGCAATCCTATACTCATATGATATTATAATTGTGCCTTTTAAAGGCAGGTGTTTGTTGAGGTTGTTTATAGGTTCATCTGACTTTTTTTTTTTTTTAAAGCAAAACAGTATTTTCCTACTCCTCTAATCCAGCCAGAAATGTCTTGAATAAATCTTGTTTAACTTAAAAAAATGATGAAATTACTAGCTGGCTGTAATTAATCATATTACTTTCACCCTTTAGGTGAGCTTGGCTCTGTTCTCAAGTCCTCTGCAAATGTAACAGAGGTGTGAGCAGGTTCGGATTAATGGATTTGCAATGAACTATACACATCTAATTCCATGAAAGTATTTGTAGGGCAAAGATATGAGAATCCAAAGGTTTGGAATTAAATTTGTAACCTTAACTACACCTGTAGCTATTGCTGTTCTCTCTAGAATCACCATGGCAACCCACGGATGCCACAAAGCTACAAACTCTACTATTCTGGTTGCTCTCACAAGACCTATTGTTTCTCTTTTATTTTATATGTGTGTGTCAAAGTCAATCTCTGGAGCTGAGTAGGTCAAACCATGCTCCACATACTAACAGTTGTGCAATCTTTGATCTCTGGGCGAAAGAGAGACAGAGAGCGAGGTGTATGTCAGGGTGTTTTGTTTATTGTGCCCTGGGCCAGATTATTACAGATAATTGAGTATCAAAGATGCCAATAACTGTATTGTTGCATATTAAAAGTCCTAAGTTTCCTCTAGAGGTTTCTGAAATTTCACCAGGATCATCATCCTTAAATGCCCAGTTCCATAGAAATCTGCCAGTGAAGGCACCATGCCCAATTCTAGGCATTAATATCACAACTATACAAAAATTAACATTTTTCTTCTACACTTATAGTCATAGAAGCAAAGAAACCCCATTTATGCCATCCTTTGAAGAGAAGGGTAAATTACTGATTTGGCTGGGAAGGGGTTGCAGTCGCCGCTCCAAGATGTCCTGAGGTGAATTACAGATATGGAATGCTGCATCTGGCTTTGGAGTCCTCAGCACAAGAAGGACATGGATCTGTTGGACTGGGTCCAGAGGAGGGCTACAAAAATTGTCAGAGGGCTGGAGCACCTCTCCTGTGAAGACAGGCCAGGAAGAGAGACTCTGCCCAGTCTGGAGAAGAGAAGACTCTGGGGAGACCTTGCAGCAGCCTTCCAGTATTCGAGGGGGACCTACAAGAAAGCTGGTGAAGGACTTTTTGACAAGGGCATGTAGTGATAGGATGAGGCATAATGGCTTCAAACTATAACAGGGTAAATTCAGATTAGATGGCAGGAAGAAATTTTTCATTATGGTGGTGGAGAGAGACTGGAAGAGTTTGCCCAGGGAAGCTGTGGATGTCCCATCCCTGAAAGTGTTCAAGGCCAGGCTGGGCAGGGCTTGGAGCAACTTGGTCTAGTGAGACATGATAGAAACGCATGATCTTTAATGTGTGTTCCAATCTAAAGCATTCTGTGATTCTGTGATAACCTATCCTAAACCTCTCAATCGTTCCTGGGAGAAGCCTAAACAAGTAAAACTGGTTATTTGACCTGTAAAGGGTTAAAGTGAGGTGAGATACACCACCTTTCCAGGTCTAATAGCATAGCCTAGGTTAGGCTCACATGATCCGGACTGAAACACAACTCCATGGTTCATATCAGCAGGACTCCCAAAAGGAAGGATGCTGTCATCAGGAAACAGCTTTCTGACACAATTTTCTCTCTGCTCCTGCTGCTGGAGAGGGAGCCATGGATTTTACCTTCATATGCTGTCTAATGGGTGCAAAATATCTGTCTGTGGGGATGCCTTCATGCTCTTCCAGCTTTTATGAGCACTTACACGATTGGAAAAAAATGTCAGGGATGGGGCCCAGTGCTTTCAGGCTTTTAATAATCTTTACAGTTTGGCTTCCAACCAGCCAGTTACGTAATCTATTCCCAATGAGAGGTATTTGTCCAAATATTTATTTAAAGGACCACTTAAACTCTTTGATTTATAGTCATACGTAATTAAACAGACACACCGAGTGCCTCACGTATAATTTTCCTTGGTGCAGCAGTTGATCTGAGTTTCAGCACAGATGCAAAAGGTAGCTGTTGGGTTGCCCCTTCTCCCCTCCCTGGAAAGCCCTGGGTCTCAGAGGAGTAACAATTATCCAGTGCTTGACAGTGGATGGATGACTGGGGCATCACATGTTACACTTCCTGACAGCATTTTTGTTATCTTGCTGAAGCAGACTATGCAATGGATTCGGCAACCAGAGGGCCCGAATCTGTCTTATCAGCAGGGGATAAATATGTTGCAATGACAGCTTTTTGTGATGGTGATTAAGGATGTCTGGCTGTCATGGTGCATTTGCATTGGCTGGTGTGACTATGCAGGTCCAGAAAAGAGTGTAGCATCTCTTTTTGTCCTTAGAGGCAGTTCAGCTGAAGCGCTACTGGGTCTGTTTGGTAAAACATCCATTTCAGTTTATTCCTGTATTGTATAGATCACTAAGAAGCTCTTTGTGGTGGCTTTGTCAGGGAGGAAATGCAATTTAGGAAGTCTGTAAAATCACTCCTGCCCTGTCAGGTCACAAAGCTTGCATGTTGGTAACATTGTGCCTTGTCCATCGTGTTTTCCTGCCTTCAAAAGAATTTGCAGACAGAAATATTGAGAGTAGCTTCTCTTTCTCTGCAACACACCGAACTAGCTCAACAATGTTGTATGTGGGAAAGAAACGCCTTCCAGGCACTAACCATGCCCAACATTCACCCTCAAGCATCTTTGCTTCCCTGGAGGTTGCACCAGGCTGCTAATAACATCTGCTGGAGACAGCAAATGGAATATTTCATGCGTCCTTACGACTGACTGCAGAGAACCCTGCGCACTGCATCAAGACTGATTTCTCCAGTGCTGTTAGAAACTTGGGAAGAGCTTCAGGTCATGACTAATGAATTTAGATGCCTAAATCCACATGTCCATACGAGTCAGACATTTCAGGTCCCATTATAGTCAGTGGAGACCTATTTAGCTATCTAAACTACTGCATGTGAGGTAACCACATGGGGCTGGTAGACCTATGGTAGACCTGTGCCTTTCTGAACCAGCAGCTGAAGTCCAGGTGGCATCTCCTGGGGCATCTCAAATGGCACCAATCTCTGCTGAAGCCAGTGAATCACATCTCTAGTGGTGGACACCTAAATCGAGGTGTGTATATGTTGGAGCTGAACCCTTTTACCCAGAACACTAACAACCCCAATTCACACTGGAAGTTGGAAGCAAACTGGAAGCTTCTCAGGTTTGCACCAAAGTTTGCAGAAGTTGATGCAGATTCATTAATGGCTCTTGGAACATGTCCTTAAAGAAAAGTGTGGTTCATGAAAACAGCTTTTTTTGGTTTTTTTGGTTTTTTTTTTTTTTTTTTCCACATTATCAAATGTACCTAGTGTACAGGGGACAAAACTTAATGATGTTACTTTTAATTAGCAGTGATATCAACTGACTCTGAAAATCATGCTTTCTTTCCTTTGTACCTTGTCACATTTTTCCACTAGATATAGCACATCCAAATGAGTGCACAATATTTTTTTTTCTTTACTAAAACTAGATTGATGTGGTGGAAGTGACTTAATAAAAAATACACAGATTTTTAGGTTGAAATGGAACAATACAGCCATCCAATCTGACCTCAAACATAGAAAAGGTCAGAGAATTTTACTAATGATGCCTTCAGGGAAGGAAACATTTCACTCTCTGGGGTGGCTTCCTCAGCTGGTCAGTAGAGGTGAGCAGGTAACTCACTAATCACCCCTTCTTCTTACAGCAGGTGGATGGTTATATGTTTATGACAGCTTAAAAATCAGGATAAGATGATGAATTTTACTAGAAGTCATAAATTCTCTTTAATAGCAAATTATTACTGCCTAATGAAATTAGCACTTCAGATTAAAAAGAAATGAATGGCTACAGCTATAGGTAAAGCATACATACATCCATTTTCCTGTTTATTATCCACATATTTTTCTATAAAAAGGAATGAACAGGTCACTAAGATTTTCCCTCTACATCTTTTTTTTTATTGATCCCATGTAGAGAGGTTGGCATCTCTGCCATTCTGTGGATGAGGTTAATCGTTTTGTGTCTGTAACAGGAACACTAGTTTAAAATTTATTTTTGGTTGGGATTTTTTAAGTACCTAGGTGAGAATTTTTGAAACGTCATTGAATTGCTCACTGAAAATTCACCTTGACGTTTCAGAGCAAACTACCCCAAAACTGTCACTGAACTTTAAAATGTCACAGTACCAGAATTATATGCTCTAAAAATAGAGAAAAGGCTTAAAGAGGAATTAAACTGACTTAGACAAGTTTAATTAATCACTATGCTTTGGGAAAAAAAAAAAAGAATGCACTTTTCTGTTGAAGTGGAGAGACAGTTCAGACAGAGATTGGGTTGCTCAGAGGCATTACTGGAAGACATCAGTGTACTAAGCAAGAGCGAGACCTGTTCTTTTCAGCTTCTGCTTTTGGAAAGTATGACAGAAGCCATTTCAATACAGCCCAAGTGATCTCAACGTACTTGTTTGCACCACTGTATCCTCATTCAATTCTACTAGAAGCTGATGCAAGCATCTCCTTGACCCAGTGGATTGGATCCATGCTATAGCATGCTCTCAACATGTTCATATACACACTTACCTTCAACTGTGTGACCAAAGATAAGAGCAGAAAAAGTGACCTGGGACAAGTAGGAAAGGAGAAGGTGTTTCTTGGCCATGTTGCTATGTGTTAGTTGGAGTTCAGGAGGAAGAAGGTGAGGCTGTTGGCATCCATGGGGCAGAAGGGAACAAGAGACAAAGTAGTTTGTCACCAGCCAAGCCACATCTCCTGCTATTCCTGACTGGGTTCTGATGGACTCTGGATCTGAATCATCACCTCTTCTTCTCTGAGGCTGTCAGTAGAGCTGGACATTGCCACAAGCCTAGCCCCACTGATGCTGTGGGACTGTGTCCTGCTGCTGAGGGCACAGTCTCTGCCTGTGCAAGGTCTCCTGACTTGCATCCCTCCTGGAGCAGCCCTACTCCTGCTGGTCCCCGATATTAGGTAATTACTATGTCAACACACCTCTCATTTAGCACCTCAAATACCTGGGTAGTCAAGAGCTCACTCACCCACTGTCCTCAGAATTGGCGAGAAACTGGGGGGTTTGGAGCTGGTTCACAGCTGAACCAACTCAGCCAGGAGGCAGCAATGAGTTTCATGAGTCCCTTCCCATGTCAGCTCTCCAGCTTTCATTCAGCAGTGGAGGGCCCTGCTTAGCTGTGCCCCAATTTAAGACCATTTGGAGTACAAAGACCCACCTTTTGGCATTGTGTAGGTGAACCCCAAAGCCCTGAGGAACATATTTTTTTTCTTCCTAAACTAATTGCACCTCACCTGGCTGTCAAATTCAGCACAGCAGTGAAATGCACTGAAGGGGTTCAGCTATACTGTGAATACCACAATGTTTTCCTACTACACCCTCTGCAGAAGAACTGTTAATATCAGTGTATTTTTTCCCCAAAGAAGAAATAACCAGTACGATCACTCACCATCTTCCCTATATAAATGAAGACAGCCAGGCACGGTGGAACTTCTTCTGCAGCAGGGCTACCTCAGCTGGACCTTTTCTCTGTTTGATTTGAGGGGGTCTCACCCTGGGTTATTCACTCAGCCTCTTGTGAACATTGCCAGCCAATGCCAGGAGCAGGTTCAGGCCCCTCCACTCTGTAGTCTACCAGATGACACAGCCATACCTTCAAGGACTTCAGTCGCTCAAGTGACACAGGCAAGGTTGTCTCTGTCGCCTGTGTGCAGCAAGGACTTGCACAAGCTCTTTGCCAGGCCAAGGCTTTCAGCCTTATCACTAGCCCATCCTACCCTTCCAAAAATCATGCAGAGAACTAAACTCAGAGTCTGTTCTCCTCATGGATCTGTAATCTTCTGAAAACCAGAATGTCTAATGGGAAAACCGATAACCCCTCAAGTCTGTCAGTGCTGTTGAGTGCTACTGTAATAAGGTTGTGTATATTCAATGCAAGGATAATGGATAATGTGGGATTTATAACAAACCTGTAACTCAATAGAGGGGGTTCAGATGATATCGTGAATTGCAACCTTGAAGCATGATTGATCGATGAGATCATTAGAAAGCTGAGATTGAATTACAGGTCTGGTAATTTATCACTCTAGAGCCTCAGCATTTTTTATGATATTTGAGGAACTCTTACAAATTTTCCTGCAGTTTTTTCCAGGGCCCTAATTATAAATAGGGTGCTTGCAGGATGCTTTTAAATCAGTGGGCAGTCTAGTGTCGCTGTCTTTCACTGTAATCAGAGTTGCAGGCATAGAGTGAACTTCCCTTCTCAATTATTTAAGACATAGATCATTGCAGAATTACAACATAGCTTTTTCTTTTTCAGTGCTGAACACGGCAGTGGAAAATTCCAGTGTAATAAGACTGGAAGGTAAATTTCTTTCACAGTTAATATTTTATTGTGCTCATTAAGAAGTAAAATAGAAAAAGATTCTACATTCTATGTAATTGCTAATCGCATTTCATATTAATTAATAAACACACACTAGTTAGTCTGAGGCATGAGATTTTTCAACTTTTTTTTTTTCAGATGGTTTAATAGATTATACTTGCATCTCTGTGCGTAATATCTGGCCCATTTCTTGGATGTGTTTTGTATATACATACAGACTGTCAGGAGCCATAATGGTTTGATAAAGTAACCAGGCATTTGCTTTCCGGAGGCTGAAAATTAATAGCCACGGGCAGACCTGAAAAATTAATGGATTCTTGTTCATTTTCTAGCTCTGACAGCTCCTAACCCAGAGCATTATACAGTAAAATGTCCAGGATGGCTGGCATCTTTGAAAACAGTCTCCACAGTCTGTGGGAATGGTGAGCAAATTATGAGTCCACTTGGGTGATATTTCTGGATCTGACTTTAAGAAAATGAAAAACAGATACGCCACTTACAGTTCATGTCTAATCAATTTGACACTTTTTGTCCCTCTAACAGCTGGAGGACAGGGACATTCTGTCTTGCCTCTTCCTTGCTTCTTCCCACACGTCTTGCTGCCCAAAGTCTCTACCCAGTGCTGACGCAATTATATGCTTTTCACTCCCTCGCTTCCAGCATTATGGCTTCTGCAAAGCACAGTCTGTGTTCATGCATCTCCCATGCCTGCAAGCCCCCCCATCTTTCTTAATTCTTGTAAGAGGGTTAAGAGTGATGGAGTTGTTGCAGGTCTCTGTCTTCCACTGATGTTTTAAACCCTTGTGATGATCTTCTTCATGTAGCAGAAGGAGAGTGATGTGATTCCCTTGGGCTTCGCTGATGTGCTGCTGCAAAAGAAGAAAATTATCCTTTTTTACTTCTTTTTTTTTTTCCTGTTGTTTTTATTTTGGTTTTGTTTTGGGGTTTTTTTTTGCCTTTTTTCTTTTTTAAATTTCACTGGTGCTATCCGGCAGAACTGAGGGACAAGCAACATACCCCATTCTCCTAAGAAATTTCTTAGGAAATTTCACCTAAGAAATGTGTTCAATCTGAATTAGACTGGAGTGGACAGGAACATTCAGAATTTTCTCTGAACTGGAAATTCCAAGGAAATTCTCATGTCTGACACACCAGACTATTACGTTTACAAAACAAAAGGTTCTCCTTGCAGCTGTAGTGAAATATGGACATTCTTGACCGCTGTCCTTCTCCTGTGGCTGCAAAGAGTCTGATGGGAATGGTAAAGTCACCATGGGGTGGTCAAGATGCTCAGGATCTGTGATTCACTCACTCCCTGTGCTGCTCGCTTGGGTATGTCTAGAATACAAACGCTCACCTCCACAGCAGATGCTCTATAGTCTTAAAATACTTGGAGACCTTTGGGAGTAAACAAATTTCCCTTGTCCTGATGAAGATCCAGGTGACAATTCCTTACTCAGAGCTCTGAAACTCAGTTTAACCAGCTCTTACTGACTGGCTAAAGCATGAACAGCAGCAGGGCAGTAGTGGCTTCTGCTTGCAAACCAACAAATCCTCGCAAATCTACTTTCAGAGTTGCTCACCTGTACCCTACATAGTCAGCAGTTTTGCATGTATTAATTTCTCCTCCAGTGTAAGACCCATCTTTCAGCCAGAATCCTGTAAAAATGATTATTCTGATCTGTCACTGACATAAACTGGTATCTTCAATATGCACATGTCAAACTGGGCTGGTTTGTGTCAGGGTCCACTATGGCTGCATCATTGTAATATTTTACACATTTTCATTAACATAGCAGTTATGTAATACTCTACATTGGTCAGATTCTTAAATTTCTGGTGCCCGCCTTGTGGAATGAATATCAATCAAAACCTGCCCTACTTAGGCTTCTTTAGGATATTTCTGTTGCTCTTCATCTAGATTACATAAGCATTTCACAAATCTTAATTACTTAGTCTTTGTAAACCTTTCTGAGATATGAAGACACAGTTCTCTCTATCTGACAGTGAGAAAGCACAGAGAATTACAGGTAAAGAAGCACAGGCTGATTTGGGGATAACCAGAGTGATACGGCTGATGCTTGTTTTTTCAGATCTTGTGCCTTTGCCCATCTCTCTGTCTCTCAGCAGCTCGGTTCCCCCTGACACAAAATGCAGCTCTGAGTTTTCAGGTAAGCTGCAAGTCATCCACTGCCTCCCAAAGCATTTTCTAGGGGAAATACTTACCCCTTTCCATGCCACTGCAAAGACCTGGAGGTCAAACCAAGCTCTCTGGGGCAGCTTTCAGCTTCCTCACCACCCTTCCCTTGTCTGTAAACCTGCAATTCCTTCTCCCCATCCTGTCCTCCATCAAAGGAAGGGATGCTGACACCGTATCAATCCAGCGTACTCCAACAGACTCTGTGTGCCCAGAGGCAGCCCCTGCATTACAGAATTAAATTCAATGCATGTACCAGCAGGGTGGGGATTGATTTATGGTGGCGTGGGGCAGCCGCCCTTCTGTTTTCTCCTCAGCCTTTTACACACAGGTCTTGGGAACTTTAATGTTCTGTTTGTGCATGAATGGGTTAGGGAGAGACCTGGCACTGCTGAGCAGATGGTGAAGCTGTCCCCTGGTGAGATAAGGACCGTGCCCGCCCAAGGAGAGCTGGGCGACCTTGCTTGTTTAGAAGCCATGTTTTTCTATTGCATTCCATTTATGTGCTTATGAAATGAACCATTTAATTTGAAACCACAGTCAAAATAGAAAAGCAAAGGAGAAGCCTCTCTAAAACACTCATTTATCCTAGGGAGGTTGGAGGATGGGCGGATTTTTCTAAGTTTATGGTTAAGTCATTTGTTATACTCTATTCCCATCTCAAAACCTGCAAAGATTTAGGTAGTGCTTATGTTACAGGCAGATTTTACAAGGCAGAGTTTCAGTGCCAGTGAGCGCAGCTCCAGCAATTCATGATGTTGACAGCTGGGTTAACGCTACCTTAGCACGGTGATGTCCCGCCAAGACCAAAGCCTTATTGTCCCTGACCCTGCACAAAGGGAGACAGGCAGCCTTCCTTTCCTGCACTAACCACTTCCTTTAAAAAGGCAGGTAAAGGTGGGAGAGAAAATGCAGGCTGAGATAAGAAATGAAGCCTTTTTCCTTTCTTTTAGCTAACCTATGTTTTCATTGAAGGTGGAGTAGTTGCAGGCTGAGCTGATCCCTGGATTCTGATCATAGCAGTGCCCACAAAGAGTGGGACCTCTCCCGTGTCTGCTACATGGCAGATGAAAGGCCAGAAAGCAGCTTGCAAGAACCTCAGCATGGGTCCATCCCACCACTGCACACATGATTGCCACAGATTTTATTTTCACAGGAAATGCAAAACCAAATTTCACATGGACATTGCTTGGTGGTGGAGAAACCTCTGTGGAACTTCCCAGGTTGTTCCAGTAGTTAATCGCTCTGGCTGCTGAAAAGCCCAGAAGGTCTGACTTCGTAAGCACTAATGGATGTTAGTATCCCTGCCACCTGCTCCCACAATGTGTTTAAAGACTCTCCAGGTCATCAGTATTCAAGACCTTCCTACACATGAAGCACTTCTCTTCATAATTTTTCTAGAGCTTATTTCTGAAAGTTTGGAGAAAATGCCATTGTTAGCATTATTTCCTTCACAACAAAAATTTCTCAATATTCAGATCTCTATAAATACCTCTGTCTGAATAGATGGCAATAGCTTTAATAAATTATTCTCAAATTTTAACACTTTTATATTTTAGATAAGGAGTGAGGTTTCTAATAGCAACCTAACAGAGCTTGCAGCTTTATTTTTCTGCTTTTTTTTTTTTGTTTGCTTGTTTTTCCCCCACACAAATAAGTCCATCCTTTTATTAAAAGTGTTTGCTATAATTACTTCTTGTCTATGCTTCTTTTGCTTGCTTTGCTTCCAGACCTGTCGGCAGCTTTGAGCATTTCTAATAAGGTTTCAGCTCAGTTTCTTTCTTGATGTATTATATTTTTCTCCCAAAGTAGGAAAACTGCAAATACAAATGCATTTGGGGGGGCAATAAAAGAGAAATCTATAGGAAGAGAGATTCGATTCTAGATGCTATTCCGTATCAGATCATGTGATGTGGTTTTGAAGCACGCATCCTTTTCTCAGGATTTACAAGCTTCAGCGTAATGCAGAGAATTTGGCGACAGAGAAAAAACATTTGCTTTTCTTCTCTAATTAATTAGATGGCATTAATAAGATCTAAAACCATCATGCTGTTACAAGAAACAAAACAAAAAAAAATAAACAAACAAAAAACTCCAGAACCTACCAACAAAAAAACACCAAAGAAATATTATGCTGATACTGTATTAGACGCTTGAAGTGACATTCTGAAGTTCAAGGTCCAAGTTTCAGCATCAAAGCTCAAGAAAGTTGTAGACTAACTTGGACTGGATGATGAAAATCTCAACACAATGTTCAGACCTCTAGAAATCATGACTTACAAGGAGCGATTGAATGAATAACAGCTGCTTGGTTTTGAAAGGGAAAGATTGACTGGATACACTATAAGAGCTTTCAAATATATTAAAGGCCACCACGAAGAATAGGTAATAATCTCTTTGCTGACATGGTAGGGATCAACAGAAAACCTATTTGATTTAAACTCTAAACAAAGGAATTTTCCACTATTTCAGATGAGACATTTTTAAAACTTTACAAGGGTGCAATAAGTAAACCACAAAGTAGAAAACCGGTTGTCTGAAGAATTCAGGTGTCTCAATCACTGGATGTTTTCAGGGTAAAAAAATGACAAATGTCTCTTGATTTATATTTAATTATATGTAATTAACCCTAGTTTGAAGCAAGACGATGGGTAAATTACCTCTTTCCTAATTTCATCTTTTAGGATTCAGATGAGAAGAGATTAATACCATTTAGGTTTCCATGGGGTTTTTAATGCTGCACTTTTAAGCACAAGGTGGGAAGGAGACACTTTCTGAATCATTCTGACAAGTTGTATATTGCAAAGAGGAACGGGAGTACAAATGTGATAAGCAAAGTGAGCAAACAGTTCATCACAGACAGGAACTTCAGCCAGTTTGGATATCATCAACAGAAGCAGTTCACCACTGCAAAATGACTCCTTGTTGAAGTATTTTGGAGAAGTGTATTTTTGTGGAGAAATTCCCTGTCTCCCACAGGAATGCCGTTTCATAATTTAAATGTTCTCTCCTGATGTGTTCAGAATAAATTAGATTTTTATTTTTCACCTAAAATTAGTTGGGTTTTAGTATGTATGTATAGTCAATTAAAATGGAAGAAATCGTGATGAGAGAAAGGTCTTTGACTTTTAAAAAAGAAAATATTTTTATTAGTTTTAAATAAAACTTTTATAAAAAAATCTTTAAAAATTAATCAGCTACCTTTGGGTTCTGCCTCAGAAGAAAAATAAGTGTCAGAATCATTCAATGTCCTGTGGAACAAGCCTTCTACTTTCCTTCAAACTTAAATAAAAATGATCCTAGAATTTTAGTAAAATTAGACTTTTTAAAAATATATATTTTGGGGAATCCCCTTGGGTTTTTGAAAGTATATATATATATATATAAAGAACTGAACAGTATCTGTATCTCTATGTTCGATCTACAGTTGCAGTATTTTGGTTTTGTTTGCTTTTTGTTATCATTCAGGTTATCTTCAGTTTTTCTTTAGGTAAATTATAGGCTCTATGACAGTATCACACAAATGAAGCTTATGATGAAACCTACAGAGAGAGGTTGGAATGGTGGCTGGTCTCTCCCCCATGAAAAGCATAAAATATTTCAGCAAAACCAGTTTTTATTTGAAGTACTAAAGTACTCAGAATATTTAATTTCATTTTAGATAGTTCATGAAGTATTAATATTCTTTTTTTCCCACTCAAACAAGAATGGATTTTTTTTAATAATGATGAGATAAACTGAAACCCATTATTTCCTTCTTTTTCAGATATACCTATATTAATTTTTTTGCTAAGCATACATTTATTAGTCTCCCTTAAAATGTATCTGAATTTTACAAAGGTAGCACCACACTGATATTATTTGACTGTCCAGTTTGACCTGGAACAGCCAGGTAGAAGAGACCATTTACCTTCTCTTTATTTAAAACACTCTGGCACAGATTCCTTGTTCTTGTCATGTTTGTAGTGAAATATGCTTTAAAGAAAAAAGGCTCAGAATGAAATTTAGAAAAAATAATCAATTAAAGAATTTCCCATGTACAGTAACTCAAAGAAACAGTCTCCCAACATGAACTAGTTGGTTTTATGAAAAATGGAAAATTTAGAGGCTTGAAATTCAAGGATATCTTTGAAAAACAATGGGAATATCTATGCCCTGTCCACAGAAAGATGTGTTGATCTGTTGAAAGTTTCTCAGAAAGTTTCTGGGCTGTGGAAGCTTCTCAGTAGTAAGCTTTGGTGAGTGATGCAGGGAGAAGAGGCTGTGACCACTGGTGGCTTATATGACGTTCTGCAAATGGTTCTGCCCTCAGGGGGAAGGGGCACGCTGTGCTCTATTACTTGCTACCTCTGTGACTTTTCCCTTTAACAGAATCATAGAATGGTTGGGGTTTGCAGGGACCTTTTAAGATCATCTAGCTGAATGCCCGTGTCCAGGCAGCATCAGCTAGACCAGATTGCCCAGGACCATGTCCAGATGGGTTCTGAATATCTCTGAGGATGAGGACTCCACAATATTCCCAGGTAATCTGTGCCAGTGCCCAGTCAATAAAAAGTAAAAAAATGTTTCCTGATGGTCAGAGGGAAGCTCCTATGTATCAGTTTGTGCCCGTTGCCTCTGGTCCTGTCACTGGGCACCACTGGGAAGAGTGTGGCTCCATCTTCTTTGCACCCTCACATCAGTGTGTGTAGGTATTGATGAGACCCCCCTGAACCTCCTTTTCTCCAGGCTGAATGGTCCCAGCTCTCTTAGTCTTTCCTCACAAGAGGGATGCTTCAGTTCCTTCATCATCTTTGTGGGTCTCACTCCAATAAGTCCATATCTTCCTTGTACTCATGAGCTCAGCACTGGACACAGCACTCCTGATGTATCTTGTTGAGCAAAGGGGAAGGATCACCTTCCTCAACCTGCTGGCGATGTTCTGCCTAATGCCACCTGGGAAACTGTTTACCTTTTTGCTGCAAAAATGCTGCTGGTTTATGGCCAGCTTGTTGTTCCCCAGGACCACCAGGTCCTTTACTGTAGAGCTGTTTACCTGCTGGTCAGCCCCAGTCTGTTGTGTGCATGGGGTTTCTCCTCCCCAGGTGCAGGACTTTGCTCTTCCCATTGCTGAACTTAATGAGATTCCCTTCTGGCTAAAACTGTGAACTAACTGAGGATGTACTGCGTCCTGTCATCCTTGGACATCAGGAAAAATTCCTTCACCAAAAGGATTCTCAAGCACTGGAACAGGCTGCTCAGGGAAGTGGTTGAGTTGTCATCCCTGG
The DNA here is from genome assembly GCA_013400375.1 of Thinocorus orbignyianus. NCBI lineage: Eukaryota > Metazoa > Chordata > Aves > Ciconiiformes > Thinocoridae > Thinocorus > Thinocorus orbignyianus. Next base: position 485,162 of record VXBW01004976.1, read on the forward strand.
AGGTATTTCAAAGATGTGTACAAGTTGAGCTTAGGGACATGGTTTGGTGCTGGACTTTGCAGTTAGATTAACAGGTAGACTTGATGATCTTAAGGGTCTTTACCAACCGAAATGATTCTATGATTCTATCCAGGCTATTAACTAAGCCTTTTGGGTGCTCTAGCTGGACTGTGAGCTTTTTGGTTTTTCCCATTGAAGGCCTCTTCTACTTCTCCCTGGTCAGGCGGTGTGGAGTGGAAATAGACCAAAACGTTGCAACCTTCTATCCACAACAGACTTCAGCTTTGCAGACATGTAGGAATATGCTATCAGTTTCTAAAAGTAGTTAATGTGCTATCTGTATTATACATCAGTTTCCTTGAAGTGTTCTTCTTACAAATATGCTGTTTTACTGAGCCATCAAAAAGAGATACAGTCCTCAAAAGCAAATATGAACTCTGCTACTTAGATGATGACTTTATGAAATTTTTAAGAACTGAAAAAGAGACCCAAAAAACCCCTTCTTTCTTTTGTTGTTTTGTTTTGTTTTGTTTTTCTCCATCAGGTTACTTATAAAAATAATTCTAAGCTTAACTTTTTTATTTTAATTGGTGAAATGAAACTGGAGATGGGAGGATCACAAATTTTCAGATAAGCATGTGAAAGAAGTATTGATTAGCTAAGTAGCACAGATCAATGCTCCTCAGCCTTGCTTAGCAAATGTCTCCATCTGAAATAAAAGAGGTTACTACTTTGAACTCTATTACAAAACACAACTGAGTCAGTTTAATGGTAGACTGTGTATGTCTGCTTGTGTGTCCTTGGGAGAGTGGCAGAAATCCCTGATTTTCTTTTCTCAAACTGTAAGAAAATCCCAAGTGCGCAATTTAAGTTCCAAAAATCACTGTCTTAAAACATTTTCAATCTTTATTTGTGATGAGTAAGTAGGCAGTCTAGAGCTCTAGCTTATGGAGACAGAGAACTCCACTTTTATTACAAACCAGCTACCATCTTCTAACTTAGCCCAGAGTCCCAGAGAAGAGCATTTAGAGGAGCGAACATGCTGCTTTTGACCAAGGGCAGCTACTTACAACTTGCTGTTGGGCTGCCCACATGGCAGAGATATGAGGCTACAACATCCCAACCAAAGCAAACACCAGAAGCTGGATGCCAGAGAACCCAAGAAATATTAATTCTATGTGATTAGGTGAGAGATTGACTCTGCCAAAGACACTTTACCTAACATTTGTTTTTCCTTGGAAAGCTTTGTATTTTTCTTGCCCAGACACCATTATGATTCACATAAAAACAATAATGACATGATTTCTGAATCCTAATCTATGAGTGAATCTTCATGGTGCTGAGCCCAGTTCACGAAAAAATTTAATTGTCTTTATGCTCTTTATGAGCCTTTGTCTAAACATACAGTTGCATATATGTACTTAAAGATGTTTATGTGCTCAAGTGTTTGTTTTCCATGTGAGCTCTACTTCCCAAGGTTGTGGGGTAAGCAAAGAAAGCTTTTTCTTGGCTCAGTCATATTGTGACTTGAAATTTGAACAGGGATATTCAGGGAAGAGAGAAAAGAATGTAACAGGCAGTTGAAAAAAGGTTATTCTTTTAAACCAGGACAGCAGCTGGTGGGAGAAGAGACATTTTCTGAGGCTCTTTCCATGTGCTGATCCAGAGCTTTGTCAGTAGGAGTGCGCTGAACTGCTACAGACCCCTCAATCTGGACTTACTTATTCAGCTGATTAAGTTTTTCAAGCTCTTTATTAGAAGAACTATTTATGGATCCTGGAAAACAGTTCAGAGATAGCCTCAATAATTGATGAAAATGTCTTGTTTTTTATCTCAGAGCCCTTTATAAATTGTATACAGGAATAACTTTGTCCACCACCAAACCAAAATGCCTTCCTTGGCATGAGCACAGCGGCTCTTAACAGAGAACAGGTCACTGAATAGCGGGGCTTGTGCGGGAGGTGAGAAGGAGTATGAACTCCTGGTGACATGTGAGACAGAAGCAGTGATTGCTTAGGCTGGAAGGGAAAGGGAAACCAGTACTAATAAAATTAGCACAGTAGAGCTCTGTAAGTGGTTTGCAGCGTAAGGTTTGTACTCTGTGAGTTCATCTTCTTTGGCTGTGCCTAAGATAATGAGGTTGGCCCAATGCCCAGAGCCAGCAGCTATCCCTACTATAAATCTCCCAGCCTCATCTCCTGGGGCTCATATAGCTCGACCCTCCAAGTTCTGCTGAATTCCCAAGTCTGAGTCTGGCTCCATCCTTCCACCTTCCAGGTCTAATTTCTTCTGTCACATCTGGGAACTTTGGAGGTGCTACTGGCACTGAGTATGGGCAGTTTGCTAGTAATAATTTTACAGTTCCCTCCTGTAGGACTCTCACTACCAACAGGTAGTGAGAGCCCAGAAGCAGGGAGAAATCTTGTGACTGCTGTCTAGGAGGGCCTCATTGATAACCATGACAGGAACATTAAGGTGTGACAGAGACAGGGGAAGGTGCCTCCAGGCTGAATGCAGGCAACATGATGTAAATATTTATAATGGGTAGTATATTTATGCAGAGATCCCTGGGACAGCTTTACCTCTTGGATGAAGAATAGTACTACAGGCACAGAGCCAGATATCCCCGCTGTAGCAGGTCAGAAGCCATCACGGTTCTTGTGTCCATAGCAATGTGTTAGCTGCTCTCTTACAGGTAAACCCCACTCACCCTACTGACCCTCAACAATGCAGAGTGTTAAAATACCAAAGAATACTTGCCCAGGAAAACAGAGAAGGATGGTGTGCACTACACTGTGCTCAGCACAGAGGTGACCTGAGTAGTTATCACAACCCTAACTCCTGAGAAAGGCTGGACTAATCTCATTGGGAGTTTTCTAGCATGCAACCCTCAAGGATTCAGACCCTGAGTAAAAACTTTAATTAGCAGGCTGTAGAAAAGTGGGGAGGGGGAGACAGCCAACAGCTGTCCAATGTGAAGTGCATAAACAAGGCATGAAAGATGACCATAACCCTAACACCCATTCAGCTAATCCACCTCCTGTGGTCTGACCACAGTGAGCCGGCTTCAACAGGTGTGGCAGGATTGTTACCCACTTGATATATCCTGGTGTTTAAATATGTGGGAAACGTGGCCTCTTTCTCAGGAGGGACTTCAGTCTCAGTTGTTGCTGGGTGAATGCTGCCAGCATCAAGCTCAAACCAGGAGATGAGTGATGGCAACTGCAATGTGAGTCCTGCTCAGTAATCTGTGCGCAGGAGAAAAGTGAGCACACAAGCTCCATGAAGCGTTCAAGTTCAGTTTTCCTTGGATGGTGTTGTCCTGCAATAAGCTGTGTTTCCTTTCAGCCATTTCTATGTGGCTCCTTGATCAGTCTTTGGGACCTTTGTCAATGGAATAAAGTACCTGACTCCATCACGCTGTTTCATTTGGTTGAAAAAAAGAAACAGCTGCTTTTCAGGTATCATATCAAATCAACTATTTCCCCAGCACAGGAAGTTCAAGATTTGGTCCTCAGCAAGTATTCTTGAATCTGTTACCGACACAATCCTGAGAAAATAATTTAACTTCTTTACGTTTGTGTTTCCCTCCTGTTTCTTCTCAGTCACTTGTTAAGGATGGGAGGTCCCTTCTCTCTGGGCCAACTAGGACACAAATAATTTTATAATGGAGAACAGAAAAGTAGGCAAGAAGAGAAACAGATAGAGGAAAGACTATGAAGGAAAAGGTGTCTGTTTCAAGGGAAGGAGTCCTTTCTTCCTTCCATTCCCAGATATTAGAGAATGGGAGAAAATGTCCTTAGAAGAGAAAACAGAAAATTCTGTAGTATTCTAACCAACTTCTAATTCACCCACACCCACTCAATATTCACGTCAAATAATCAATACTGGTAACTCTTAGCAGAAGCAATAGCTTACCATATTAATGGACCATTTTGGTCCAAGCTGGCAAAGTTTAGGATTCTATGGGGAAAAAAGCCCCTAAGTTAAAAAGCTGGTGAATTACAAGAGTTCCATCGGAAGACTGTAAGGGAGAAACAGGGAATAAGTAAAAGCTGGCAAGTTCTTCACTTGGCGCAGTAATTCCTCCTTCGCTGTTTTTCCCCTGTGTGTGACCAAGTACATGACTTAGAAGACCTCTCTAATTATTCACATTTTGGAGAGTCCTTTGTTCTGGAGAGGTGCTGCTTTGAGTGTTCATTCCATTTTTCTTCTTTCACTTTTTAATTAAAAAAAACCCCTGCAAATGCAAAATGTAGCAGGGAGATCTACAATGAAAAAGACTTCATTTGAAAAAGGATTGATAATGAGGGCTTGAAAGATGCATTTGGTAGTTCAGCTTCAATGCATTTATTTACATCTATCCTGACCAATTTTATTTGCTGATGCAAAAACCACTGTAGACACATGAGTCATCTGTTATAATTATTTTTAATCACTACATTGTTTTTCATTCACAGGAAGTTTCCAGTTTACTTTTTACCAAAGGGAGAGAAAATAATTTGTACTTAAAAATTTATCATGCTACAAATTTAGAAGCAGAAAATGGTGGAAAAACATCTCTGAAATCAGTCTTTCTGCTGGCATTTAATCTGTGATGGAGGTTTTAGTTGTTCTGGAAAGAAACAGATCTGACTTCAGGCATAAGAAGAAGCAGCAGTTGCCTGAATAAGGAGACTGCTGGGAGCAGCTGACCAGTCCCTCTAGTAAGTAATTGTGGTCCCAATTTTCACTGAACCAGTGCCTTGACCTTTCCTCTCTGCTTGACCAGCAGGAGAGTGTGGAGTGTGGGAGTAAGGAAAGATGGAGTTGATCCTTTCTGGTGGAGCAAGGAGGAACCTACTGCTTGTAAGGGCTGGCAGAAGGATACATGACTTGACAGATTTTGGCAACCTGCTTCAGGAAATAGGTCTGCTGTCCTTGGGAAACAAAAGGGCAGTTGTTTCACAGCCAGAAGATACATGTGGGAGAACTGGTGATGAATTTGGGTAGTGTGTAGACAGAGACAGAAAAAAAATGCTGGGAATACTGGTTTTCAGAAGACATGCTATTGATCATGCAGAATTTTTCTGTTCTTTAGTGTTGCAGGTTATTTGAAGTCTGAGCTGCTAGATGGCAGGAGAAAAACCTGCCATCTGATAGCACGACCACTGGTGAGGGAGCCTGTGGGCCAAAAGGTCCACCAGTGTGTGGCAGAGCTGCAGAACTCCCTGTCTCAGGATGCCGTGGGTGCTAAATTTTACATGAGCTCCAGACCTGCTGGAGGCTGTTGAAAGCAAAGACAACTCTCCAAGAAGTCTGCGAGTCATTAGTGATTTGGAGGTTGGCAGAGCACCCTGGAGAAGAATCACTGCATGATTGCCTTTTTCTTATGCTCCTTCCTTTGTATCCCCTTGCTGATCCTTGCTGGAGGCAGGATGCTTTGGCAGATAATCTGACCCCAAATTGCCTGGTCTAATACAAGCAGCAGCCTATCTCATGCTTTGAGTGATGATCCCAATTGTGCAATGACGTAACGTCCTGAGCACACAGTTAGCTGCCAAAAGCCATAATTATTAGCCTCAGCATGTGATCATATGCAGGGGTGGCTCTTACCTCAGTGACAGAAGGGCACATCCTCACCAGAACTTTATAAACATCACAAAAATATTTCCTCTTTTTTTTCTGACTTAAAAGCGGCGAGCAGTGGTGGCAAAACACAAGGGTTTAGGAGAACAGTCTTGTACAAAACAGCAACAGTACCTGTTCTTTATTGCCAAGAAAATACCAATGGGTTGAGAATGTTTAGTAGTAAAAAAAAGGTTTGCTACAATATAAAGGACTTTGCAACTTTATCCTACACGCCTTTCCTTGAGCTCAGTCTCTTGTTACATTCCTACCATGTGTGAGGTTGGCGAGAACCAGCAAAATCCCCAGTCTACAACAGGGGAAGACACGTGACAACTGTCCATATACCTATGTACTGATATATATTTAAGGTTTTCAGCATTCTTTTCATCTATATGTCAGCAAAACAACCCTCAGAAGAGATTTCCCAGCTGTCCCGAGGTGCATAGAGGTGGGCTGGGCCCAAAAGGGGTCTGTAGGAGAAAACCGTGAAGTCCTTTGTAGGCAATGACCAGATCCTCAATCTTCCAGTCTATAAAGAATAAATATTCTCATCTTGCTGTTTGTATCTTGCCAAAGGATAACCTCTACCATTCTTGCTTTGCATGATAACTTTCTCTTAAGCCCACATAGTGCTATACACATGGTCACAGACTCATGTCTACTGTATTGTTTTATTGAGATCCCACCAGCTAAAAAGCACTGGTGTGATCAGTATTTACATGGATGTTGTAAAGAGGTTTCAGGCCTGAGCCAGTACCTCGCGCTACAGTACTGGGGAGCATGGACATATCAGCTGGGGCAGCCCAAAGTGAGATACCACTTCATCATTTCACAGCATGAACACAATTATGAAAAATTGTGTGGTTTTACCTAATTCTGTCATCATGTAATTATTAATATTAATATGTGCATTGCATTACTATGGTGCTCATAAGGACAGCATAACCTTTGCATACTTGTTGTGTTTGTCTAGTAAACCCATCTTGCCTCCTCTTTTTCACACGGGGTGATCTGCCTTTTCAGACCAGCACAGCAGAGACTGGCAAAATTTATAAAGTGATGGAGAAACCATTGTTCTGTCTGAAATGCTTCTTACTGAAATATAAAATGCAGCTTGCACATTGTGTCAATGTATAAAATATTTCTATGGGGGTCATGCCTAAGGCAGAGCAAAGAATTTTTGGTTTTGTTCATCTGAACTTCTGGGGGGGAAAAAAAAGGGGGGGGGAAGAAGTAATTTTACTTTTTTGGGTTTTGCCTGACAAAGAAAAAAACTGAAAAATATTTGGGCTTGGAGTTGGTAGTATTTTATTCCCTTTTTGTGTCACATAGAAAAGAGAGCTGTCACAAAGGAAAGGCTTCATTTTGATTTGGGTTTAGTTAGCCTTCTCGAGTTACTTATTCATTTCCGAAACTTTAAGAAATAAAAGCATCAGTGTGTAATGTTGTGTCATCTTCAACAAAGGATCTCCTCTTCCTTGGCTCAAACTCTCCCCTGAGCTTGTGAATAGGTTCAGACCTCATAGCTGTATTGCTCAGCTATGACAAACTCTTTGCCAGAACATTTTTCCAAGTTCTATTTGTAGTTTAATTATGATCAGCTTTAACGTTGCCCTGATTTATTACTTGTAAACTTCGTTGTTTTTCTACAACCTCATATGCAGAATTATTTGTGAAAGCAGGAAATATGTCTTATTAACTCCTAATCATTTTAGATATAAGCTGTCTGGATGTCTTTCAGCTAATATATCTAATTATCTCAGTCTCTGAAAGGGTCTTACCAAAATATGGGCACACCTAATAGTAGATAATTAATTATATTAATCACAGCTAGTAATTTCAGATGGCTGTCTGAATGTGACACATACTAATGCATCACTTAAAAAGATGCCAAGCCCCCATGCTGGGATCTAATAGAAGATAGATAGATCTACAATACCACTTACACTTCTGAGTATAAATTATGTAGATCACTAACTTCTTAATGACAAAATTGTAATGACTTTTCCTGAGCAATAATATCCTTCTAGAATTACTTTCTCTTTTATTTCTCTCTCTCTCTCTCTCTTTTTTTTTTTTTTTAAGTATGTGGGTAAACTACTGTCCAGACAATTCAGTGTTCAATGAGGCAAATGTACTTCAAATGAACTGCCAGGCCATGTAACTTAGTGAAAACAGGTGATATGAGCAGAAGAGGTGACATATTGAAATGGCTCACATGTGACTTGAGCATAGCTCCTGCGTAGCCCTTGTCAAACCACAGTGCCTCTCTCTCCTGAGACCAAGGAACTGTGATATTGGATGTGATCTGACTTGCCCCTCTCAGAAATGCCACTACACTTTACATGATTTCTTACCTGGAGGCAAATTTCTGTCCCAAACTCTCTGTGCCTTTGGTACCGGTGCATGGGAAAATGTTGTTAAATGTTGTCCCAAACAGAATGGAGTAAGCACAGCCCATAAAGTTTAAGCTGCCACTTCTTTCTGTACTCAAAGAGGTGGAATCTGAAATCATGTGATCATTCCCTCCATAGCATATTATTTATTCATAGTCATTAGACCCTCCTGCATATAAAAGACATGTAAAGAGGGCAGCAATTAGATCTGAAGTTCACATGAATAATATGCTAATTTAGCCACTTTTTCTGGGTTTTTAGAATATTGAAAAAACAGATCCTCACTTTCTCAACTAAACTTGCTATTAGAACTTAATTAATGACTATTTTTGTCAATATTTAGCTTTACAGACTGATTTGGTATATTCAATGTCTGAATTGTACTGCTGACTCAGGTAGCAGACACAGAATCATGGAATCACAGACACCTCTCTCTTGGGCTGCTCCTGAGTGGACACAATCACTGCTGCCACAAATACTGACATGTACAAACTACATGTCTAAATTCACTTTCCACGGACAGTAAAAAGCAATTACTTGCATATTTGCAGAGAGGAGAATGGAACTTGCGTAAGCACAGATGAAGCGAGTTAATTTTGAACTTATATGGGATATTCACTGATAATTCATTCTGTTATTCACCAAGGTCTTCATGCAAAACAGAGAGAAACAACACAAATCATCTCGCAATGTTTGCTATTGCTTTTCATATATGCATGTTAAATGGTTATAAATAAACATCCTCAGAGGATTAACAGATACCTGCAAGTGGTTTAACTACTTCACAAGTCTAATAGTGATTTTAGAGAATGTATTTTGTACAGCAGGTGGGATAGTGTGTGAAAATAAATATCAAAAGTTACTGCGATTTGGCAGGTGACTGGGAGCTCGTTAAATTGCTGTGACACAATTACTTGTGTTCCCCTGGCCGTTCCCTAATTCTCAGCTTCCTTGGTAGAGCATTAGCCCAGGAGCAATCATTGTTTTCAGCTCTGGGCTATGAAGATTTGTGGGTAAGTTGTTTTTCCTTTTTGCTATAAACCTGCAAATTTGAGACTCACTTGAGAATTCATGGGAATAGTAAGATTAATAATGTGCATTAAAGTAATGCTCAATCTTAAAAAAATCTAGGCTGTGGAGTGCTCAGTAACGGAAGAAAAGGTCTGCAGTGAGAACATTTCCAGTTCAGGTGAGGATAGAAAGGTGAAGGTGGGGAAAACAGAGGAATGAGTGGGGATGACAGGTAATCTGTTAGAAGTAAGTTTAGTAGAACAATAAGGTTCTTGGCTTGTTTTTTTCCAAAAATTAAAGTAGAAACAATTGCATTGTTTGAATTGGGTGTACAAACTGTGCTAAACGCCAAGGCAGCCTGCCTTCTAGTGAAGCAATTGCCTTTTTTCAGAACAATTTTTCCTAGGTTCATTTGGCTGGTTATGGCCCAGGCATCAACATACCCCTCAGTTATCCTGGACAAGAGGAACAGTGTCTGATGAGCTCTGGGTTTCTGCAAGATGATAAGTGCTCTGTGTGCCCAGCTCCATCACATTAACCATACTTTGCTCGTTGCCACGCCGGGGCAGACAACAGCACCCACTGCCATCTGCCACATCCCAGGAGCAGGTGAAAGTGGACTTGGATCAGTCGCTCCCTGGCAATGGGAGACACGGAGCTGGAGATGAGCAGAGGAAATACAACTGTGGCAGAGTAACTCGGCAATTGCCAAGGCCTCAGACAAGTCTTAGTGCAGAAGACTCGTTCCTGTAATCTGGCCTTGGACCATATAAATATTGTAAGATGTTTCTTGACAAACAGAGCATTATCCAGGTCATGGAAACAGCAGGCAAAAGATAAAATGGCACTTATAAAGAGAGCAGATCATTTTCTAAAGGTTTAATCTTTCAGCAGGTACTTGGCTGCTTTGTCTGCGGACAATTGAAGTCAACAAGGCATTTTCCATTCTTTTCTCTGCAGAGAGCAGCTTCCTTTTGTTTGCTGCCTCAGAACAATTTAACTTCTGCCAATGTCCCTTCCATCTAATTTCATGAAAAGCTCTGAACTGCAATGCCAAGCAGCCATTATTGTGTGCAGCTGCTCCATGCTAAACCACCCGTTATGATGGATAGGCTGTCTTCCTCTTCAGAACTTCTATGAGTTATCTACCTAGTAAGGTTTGATTTCTCGGTGTAATCACAGCCTACCAAAATCCATAGAAAGCTTCCTGTTCATGTCAACAGGTGATTTTCATCCTTGATTTTCTTTAAGTCAGGACTTAATCCCTAGGGTCTGATCTAGTTTGGAGTCCCTCTGAAGATTTCCCCATGAGGAGTTTCTGTTCTGAGATAAGGAGTTTGCTGGGGCATGGATTTTTATTTACTTTATGCTTGTGTATCTCCTGCTGGGAGAGGAGGTTATGTTAGTGTGTGTTGTTGCAGAATGTGTAATTAGGTAACAGAGAGGTGCTTCACAGGAGATGTTCTGTGCCTCATAAGGTCTTCACATAACAACACTCTGCAAGAAGAAATACTGTTCAAGGAAAGTGCATCCTGATCTGGCAGCTGCTGACGATTATCTTAGGAGAAATGGCCACAACCTCTCTTGATTAGGGCAATCATTCTTTTCATCTTAATTAAAGGGCCTTTTCAAAGTTTCTCTCTGAGATCCGTAACTGCCTTACCACTGAGTTCATGAATTAAGGTCGCACGTGGCGATTAAACCTTACCCAGCCGCTGAAAGTTGTAACTTCAAGTCACAAAATCACTGTGTACCTTTGAGCAGTTCTCATGCCCAGTCTAATTAATTATATTCATTGCTTTAGGCAAAGGGGAAGCCTAATCAGTTACAGTGCTATGAATTCTTCAGCTAGGAATGAAACTGAAATTATGTACCAGTCACACTAGTCTTCATCAGAAAAGCAAAAAACACTTTATAAAATAGGTGGCTGGGTCTGATAGGGATCTGATACCAACTACATAGGGGAAGTAAGTAGATTTGAAGGAGTTTGTCAAGTTTGAGACCTGTCAGTGTAAAAGTCCATTCTTGGGCTATTTGAGAGCCACAAAATTACTGAACTTTAGAAAATATATGTCAAAAATGGATGTTGATACCTCTTTTTATTCATAAAATCTGTCTTGCAGATGCTTTTATATTGCATACTTCCACACATCCTTACAAACAGTATCTCCAACTCTGTAGCTTCCTCAAGGAGCTGCCACTGAACACAACACTATTATTTTTTAATCCTTTCCTAAGGAAAGGAGGCAGGATTTTACTGTGTACTGTTTGGGTTTTATGTCTTCAAATTAGTGTATTTTTGGTAACAACATTTTTTTGCAGTTTGAAGAGACTTTTTCTCAACAAAATTGTGTTCTATTTCAAGTGAAATCTTTCTAGAAAGTAGATTTGGCTTACCTTTCTTAATACACTGCAAGGGTTTTAATATAATTTATTTAAATCTTCAGATACAGTGCCAAAAAATACATGGGAATAGATTTTCTTACTGGTTTAAGGTAGAAGATAGCATGGGAGAAAAATTGAGAGCAGCCTTCTGTAAGTGTGAAGGAGGCAGAGATACTGGATTTGAATCCCTTTTGTTTTCCTGTCCAAGTAGCCAGACCCACAGCTGGTTTCTCCTGCTTCATCTACCTCACAGAAAGCACAAACCAAAATGCTGTGTCACAAAAGAAGCAACACTCTTAAAGCTCAGCATAAATACTACAGGATTAACAAATTCCTTTAGCAGGGAAGCAAATGCAGAGACTGACCTCGTTCTGATCAAAGGCTTGAAAGGAAAATAACTTTTGGGCAATGCTGCCCATAATGAACATGTTAACCTCAGGGGCCTCACACTTCTTCTAAAGAAGCGCTATTTCACACTCCTGTGCTGTCCAAGTGGGGTTTTCGTGACTGCTGACATACCCAAATAGCCCTTAGCTGAATCACACTTGCTTTTCCTCAATGCCATCGAAGTCCAGCAAGATGCCATATGCAATTAGCTACTTCCACATCCCCGGTTTCTGGAGGCTGGAAGACAGCGAGAGAAGATAGCTGTGTTTTATGTCTGTTTGGGCTTAAAGGCAGTGAAGTGACCTGAAAGAGAGGTGGAACAGGGAAGGGGTGAGAAGCAGTGGGCTCTGCTGAGAAGGGTGCTGCACCAGGCAGGGGAATTCATTAACAAGTGGCAACTCGCAGAAGCTTTCCAGGAGATGCAGTGATGCAGATATGGGCTCTGAGGTGTAGCAAAATGCTTGGAGGGGAACCTGGGGGTGAGATATCAGTTGAGGATATACCTTCTCCACTGGCCATTGATTAAATCAATATAAACGTATTCCCATGACAAACCTCCAAGTTCCACTGGAAATTAATGTCAACTAGGTGTCACATTTACACTAGTGCCTATGAGAACCTGCCTTTACAAAAACGTCAGAACCACCAAACTTCTTCAGTTGATTAATCCTTCTTACAGGCAGAATGTACTCACCATACTTTCTCTGTGCTATAGGAAAAGCCTCTGGATGGCAATTGAAAGGATGCTCCAAATTCAGGCTTATCCAGCCTCTCTTTGTTAGTTCCTTTCACATGATAATGCTGCCTTTGACAATTTCCATATTAGCTGCCCTATAAACATGGCAATAAAACAGCTTTGAAAACAGCCCATTTGTACAACTCAGATAATCTGTACAGGATCCAGTTACAGTTTATTATGAGCAGAGACTGCCTGTTGGCCCTTGCCCTCTCCCCCCGCCCCTCCACACAAAACAGTGAGAATAGATTTTGGGGGAAAAGAACTGCAGCTGTCTGGGTCCTTGAGTGATTATTTAGACAGTCTCCATGTTCAGATATGCTGACCTTGTCTGATCCATTTTTAGAGCCACCCAGTAAACAGGAGTCTGCAGCATACTTTGTCACTCAGCGTTACCATCTTCATACATGGCATTCTGTAGATGGAGTCAGTTTTGCTACAAATTATTACTGATTTCCTCTTGTTCTTTTCACAGAGAACACGAAATACAAGTTTTTTGCATATTTGAAGACTACTTTTCCCTGATCTCACTTCTTTCTGACTCTTTCATGGGTCATGTTTACTACATTGCTTGCTATCCTGTTTCTTTTACTTTCTTCACTCTCTCAAATTTTTCAGAATCATTTGTAGCATGTGGTACCTGGAACTGTTCACTGAATCCTGGTTTAGGCTCCTCTACTACTAATTGCAGTGGCATAATTATGACTAATGTTTTACATAGGTTATACATGGAAAATAATTTCAAAATTGCATTTGCTTTCTGTAGCAGGAATCAATGTTAGAATCATAGAATGGTTTGGATCACTACAAGCCTTGGTAAAAAGTCTGTTCCCATCTTTCCTATAAGACACCTTCGTATACTGAAAGCTCTCCCTGGAGCCTTCTCTTCTCCAGGCTGAACAACCCTAACTCTCTCAGGCTGTCCCCACAGCAGAGGTGCTCCAGCCCTCTGGCCATCTTTGTGGCCCTTCTCTAGACCCACTCCAATAGGGCCAGGTCTTTCCTGTGCTGAGGGCTCCAGAGCTGAACACAGTCCTCCAGGTGAAGTCTCACCAGAGTGGAGTGCAGGAGCAAAATCATCTCCCTCGAGGTGCATCCTTTTGATGCAGCCCAGGATGGGGCTGGCTTTCTGGGCTGTGAATGCATGTTGTTGTCTCATGTCAAATACTTCACCCACCAGTACCCCTAAGTCCTTCTCAGAAGGGCTGCCCTCAATCTCTTAATTCTCCAGTCTGTATTGATGTTAGCGATTGCCCTGACTCAGGTGCAGGACACTACACTTGGCCTTGTTGAACCTCATGAGGTTCACCCGAGTCCACTTCTCAAGCTTGTCCAGTTCCCTCTAGATGGCACCCCATCCATCAGGCATGTCAACCCTCACCACTCAGCTTGGTCATCTATAGACTTGGTAAGGGTGCATTCAATCCCACTATCCGTGTCACTGATGAAGATATTAAACAGTATTGGTCCTAATACAGACCCTTAAGGGACACCACTTGTTACTGAGTTGAATACTGTTATGTTGAATACACCTAATTTACTGAAACATTCCTTATTCTTACTCTTTCTTACTCAAACCTGGATTCTTGTTCTCTTCTTATCTTCTCTTCTATCTCTAAAGAATACATGTAATACTCCAGTTTCATTTCATTAGTATTTGAAGACTGAAGATTAATTTAACTTTCTTGTTCTTCTGTTATTTGTTCTTCCTTCTAGCTAAGAAATAGATTTGCATTTCCTTTTGTCTTTTTTTTTTTTTTTTTAAACTCCTGATTTGTTTGTACAATCTATCCTGATTGCTTTCCTTTATTCCATGACAGCTGTATGTGGTTTTGCAGTTTAGCCTTTCTGACTGTAATTTTCACTATCACTTCAAGGACAAGAAGGGCAAATAACTCTTTTACTGAATAGATTAAATCTATGTGGGTAGTGTTACTCTCCTAAAAGGATTATTCTGTCCAGACATTTTTTGTATACATGGCTATAATGAAAAGTTTTATCATTTGACTTTATCACCTCAGAGATTATCTCATGTCTACAGTATCTTACCCTGTCTTTAAGGACATGGCAATTTATCTACTATTAAAAATTTTGTCAGGCAGAATAAGTGAATGATTTTGGTGACTTGATACCGCAAATTTCAACTGTTGCTGCAGACACTGATTTATCATACTCAGTTGCCTTGATGAAATACTATAACCAAGATTTGTTCTAAGATGCTTGTATAATATATAGATGATAGCAATAATTCTGTACTGAGCCATGCTTTTAAAAACCAGAATCAATTACTCCTTCTGACACAGGAAAGCCATAAATCATCAGCTGAAGACTGATGAGCTATGAAACACCCTGACTCATTAGATACATGAGCACTGCAAAAATTTTGGAACAAATTACCTGGCTTGCAATGATAATTAATAATATTTATATAGCTCTTTTCATCCTGAAAGATACAAAGGCATTTCTTAGACATTCAGTAGCCAACACAGAAAATAAGACATAAAAATCAGCTGTATTCCCTCAGGAGTAAATGAGGGAATCGCAGGTTGCTCAAGGCAGAATTGTGTTATAGCTGACAATTAGCAATTGTCAAAGGAGCTATATGCAAAAATTCACTATCACTCAGCTACTAGCCTTCTGCTTCACTCTAGGCAAATTTTCCAACATATCTGACCTAACATTCCTATTTACAAATTACCTAATGTTGAAAGCCATGTAGAGACCCTGAGGGGTCTACTAGCATAATCAGAGCTTATGGTTCTCTTGCTGTCTATATGTAAACAATATGTCTTCATCAGTACGGGTTAAGATTATATCGTTAAGGCACAGCTTGTTGGATTTAATATTTCCTTAGAACTATATAAACATGAACTCATTATCTTCATCTCTCACAAACCGGGTGGCTGATTGTATGATCTCTCTTTCACAAGTCAAGAAACTAAGGTGGGAGGCAAAGCACACTAATTAAGCTACCACATGAGACAATGTAAGGTGGCATCAGCATCTTTATAAGTTGTCCTTGGGTTTGTGGATAATCAATGAAGCATAGGGTCTGACTCCTAAAGTAGGGACCTAAGTTTGGTAAAACGAGTCACCCTATGCTTCACTGAATCTGTGAACTTGTTTTCTATTAACTGCAAAAGGATCACAAGAAACTTGCTCAGATGTCGACGATTACATTGCTGGGTACGAGATTTATGTAGGGAAGTTTGGGGAAACTAGGAAATATGAAGCCTGCCCTAAAAGCCACAAGGGAATGCAAATAACACATACATTAAATCCACTAAAAACAGGCCACTCTAACCTTTTTGTTAGACTCAAAATAATATCAGTAAAACCTGGATAAAATTTCATGCCTCTCTGCCATGACAAGATGACCTGTAGTCACAAATCACAGAAACAATCCCTCTACCATGACTGTCATCTCTCTGCTTTTAGTACATGTGAGAGAGTACAGTGGCAAGACCACGGGGCGAAGCCAGCAGTCTGCTACCTAAAGCTGCCAGATGGAAGCTTACTGCATGAATGGTGGAGAGCCATAACTGGGCTGGTATATTCAGTCATTTACTACAAACCCCAGATTTCAGGGATGTGACCGCTTCTCTCCATTGATCGCACAGACTGTCTGTGTGTGAAAGTCTGCAGCCTGCATTACTTTTGTAAACGTCCAAGGGGTGTCTTAGGAGTCTGAGGTGCCCTAGGAGATTGAACAATGAAGGTGAGTCCTACTAACGTTTGGTCATATTGGGAATTCTGGTGTTTGGATTAAAAAAAATGCATACCATAACCACAGCTTGAGAGACTGTGTGGCTTAGAGACTAATAAATAGGTGGACTGACTGCTCTCCAGTCCTGAGGGAGCTGGCGGACGAAGTTGCTAAGATGCTTTCCATCATATTTGAGAAGACATGGCAATCTGGTGAAGTTCCTGCTGACTGGAAAAGGAGAAATATAACCCAAATATCCAAAAAGGAAAAAAAGGAAGACACAGAGATCTACAGGCCAGTTAGTCTCACCTCTGTGCCTAGCAAGATCATGGAGCAGCTCCTCCTGGAGCCTCTGCTAAGGTGTGTGGAAAATAAGGATATGACTGGTGACAGCTGACACGGCTTCCCCAAAGGCAAGTAATGCCCAACCAATTTGGTGGTCTTTTACAATATTGCCACAGCCTTGGTGAACAAGGACAGGGCAAAAGATGTCATCTACCTGGACTTATGCGAAACATTTGACACTGTCCCTCACAACATCTTGATCTCAAATTGGAAAGTTGTGAATTTGACAGATGGACCACTTGGTGGATCAGGAGCTGGCTTGTTGACTACATTCAAAGGGTTGTGGTCAATGGCTCAATGTTTAAGTGACAGTGAGTGATGAGTGGTGTTCCTCATGGTCACTGGGACCAGTGTACTAAAACATCTTTGTTGGAGACATGGACAGTGGGGTAGAATGCACTCTCAGCAAGTTTGCAGACACCGCCAAGCCTGGTGGCACGATGGACGCTCTGGAGGAAAGGGATGACATCCAGAGGGACCTGGACAGGCTCGAGAGATGGGCTTGTGCAAATTGTATGAAGTTCAACCAAGCCAAGTGCAGGGTCCAGCAGGCTGGAGTACCTCTCCTGTGAAGACAGGCTGAGAGAGCTAGGGTTGTTCAGCCCGGAGAAGAGAAGGCTCTGGGGAGACCTTAAAGCAGCCTTCCAGTATCTGAAGGGAGCTGCAGGAGAGCTGGAGAGGGACTCTGTCGGGAAGTGTAGAGATAGGACGATGAGTAATGGTATGAAACTGAAAGAAGGGAGATTTAGATTAGATATTAGAAAGGAATTCTTTACTATAAGGGCAGTGAGACATTGGAACAGGTTACCCAAAGAAGTTGTGTATGCCCCATCCCTAGGAGTGTTTAAGGCTAGGCTGGATGGGGCTTTGAGCAACCTGGTCTGGTGGGAGGTGTCCCTGCCCATGGCAGGGAGTTTGGAACTGGATGATCTTTAAGGTCCCTGCTAACTCTAACCATTCTATGATTCCATGATTCTGTGATTCATTAGAAAGCAGCTGGGGAAGAAGCAAGAATAGAAACTCAGGAGAGAAACTAGTTCAGCTTCTTTTCATGGGACATATTTGCTCTTTACAAAGAAGGCGGCTTTATGTTGTAAAAGCATTTCCATTCCTTAAGTGCATTTCAGATTTATTTAGGGGGACCATGTGTAATGTCCTCAATGCTTTCAAGGTTTCCATTAACCATATGGTTAATTAAAAAACAAACTCAACAAATGATGACACAAACAGAATACCAGTGGCTAGCACTTACCCCATCTATCAGACACATGCTGGAGCATAAACATGGGGGTATATTAGCAGTTATTTGTGCCATCTGGTCTTTTTCTTATTCTGATTGTATAACAGTTTCTGCATTTTAACACAGCCATGTTGGAGGGAATTGATAGTGAGAAATAACAGCCGTCCAAGCACAGGAAATTTAAACAGTTAATGATGCGGAAAATGCGTGAGAGAAATGAGGTTGGAACTTTGGCATCCCAGCTCGTAAACAAAAGGTAACAGCAACCACAACAGCAACAAACAACACATCTGTCGATTTAAACACTGAAGTTTTTCCACCTAGGAAAAATAAAAAAAATTACCATCTGGAGACTGGAAACAGTACAAACCTCCATGACCCAGAAGCACATTTAAGAGGAAGGGAAATTCATCCAAGCTCATGGCTCTTCTGAGCTTTCTGCAGGATCAGGGAAGGTTCACAGACACTACGGGCTGAGGGGTCAGAAGCTGTACACAGCAAGTACATCTGCAAAATAGGCTGCCCAGAGTGTGCAAGGCAAAGACACTTCTACTGTGTGTGTTGACAGTGCTTGTTTGTAAGACACAGTAGGTTGAACTCAGTGAAGTATACACACTTGTGCCCAACGCTCCTTTCACATATGACTAAGTATATTGCTACATGTAAACCTGGAGAAGAACTGTAGGGTACAGCTATCTTTGCCTGGGGAATGTTTTTTAAAGATGAAAATGAGAAAGTTCCATGTAATTTCAGGATGATAATACTTTTTTTCACATTTAAAGAGCAACGTTAAACCAAACCATAAAAAAATCCAGCTAACTGATCAGCTACAGCAACCAAGAGTCAGAGCCCTTCAGGACAGACTCCAGCTGATGGCTAAGTCCAAGAACCTGTGATATGAAAATCTGCACTCACACTTAATATCTCACTCTTCAGGCTGTCTTACGTTCTCTTCTTACAGCTGTTTCATCCATCGTAAGTAATGGAGTATTAATTGAATTAGGTATTTGGCCGGATTTTCCTATATCTTAAGGCATTGTGAGACTAGCTGCTGTTTCACTCTGGTTTTGACTAGAATTTCCATCTTGGATCTGAAGATTCTTTTCTGACCAAAGTTTCAGCCAAACTCTTGTAGTCACATGAAAAGTTGCAACAACTGGTAATTTTCCAACAAATAAATATTTTGCCAGAATATTTCCACACAAGTCTATTCAGTACCCTGTGTGGATGTGTAACACTTGTGGGCTGATGTGGACAGGACAGAGCTTGGGAACCCTGCAGCATCTGTGCTAGATTTCCTGAGCAATCTTGCATGAGTTACTTAAACTTTTGTGCTTTGCTTTTATCCCCTCTTTTATCTAGAATTTCTGTCGTTCTTTCTCAGTTGTAAGGAGAATGGCAGAATCATTTTGGGAGGGTGGTGGGTGATGAAATGTACTGTGCTTAGTGTGAAAGAAAAGCTTTCTCTCCTTTTAACTGCTCTATAAACTTCATTTGCTCTGAAAGTTTTGATGCTTCCGTTGCTCTTCATCAGCTTATCACAAGTTAGCTGTGTCATGTCCAAAGAATTTATCTTTTCATTATTTTCTCATTCTTTCAACACATAGTTCTTCCTAAATGATACAGCAGCAGAAGGAAAAGAAAATAAACACCTGCTGTTCCTGTCTATGTTCTGCAGCTAGAGAAAATGAGTCATTAGTTCAGTGGCAGTTTCCAGCCCACTTACAAAATCTGTGAGCGCTAACCTTACATTTGCCACCCTGGTAGGTTTTAGGAAAATGTCCAGCCACAGAGCACCCTCTAGTAAGACAATTAGCACAGATTTCATGAAAAGGAGCACTTAGGCTTATATCTGCTGTAAGCAGATGTGGGAGTGTTTACAGATCATGTTATCATTTATTTTTCACTCATATAACTCTAAAAGTATTCCAGTGCAGACCTCTACATGGGAAATTGGATCCAAATAACAATAAACTTTCTTTTCTTAGCTATTTTATATGGAGCCTGTGAAAACATGTCATTGGTTGTCATTTCTCCAGTCCTCTTTTAACAATCCTTTGGCGATCACAAAATTATAGTCACTGGTGCCAAAGAGAATTAGTAAAGAAGAGAACCTTTTCCTTGCAAACACAAAAGGCTGTGGATATGGCAGTTAGTGCATATTTCTCGTCTTCTTGCTGTTCAAAACGGGGCAGTGCAGTGTGCAACCACGTTACCAGAGTGCTCAATGGTGTCACACCTGTGTAGGGTTATTAGGCAGACCAGGGTAATTAAATGCTTAATACCAGTCTCTTCATGAGCAAAAGGACTCTGGGATGAATATCCTGAAGCCTTTTACATCCCCAGTGGGTAAAAATGTGACTGTTTGTCAGTAAGTTACTAGCTTTTTTGATCTTGCTCAGAGTTGACCAATCTCTGTCATAGATTTTTATCTTTCAGCATCTTTTCATGTTTTTTTTGGTGAAGAAAAACCAAGTGTTACCTGGACATAGTTCTGACCTGGCTTTGGAAGCAGATACTGGGCTCTACAACCTATGCTGAACCTGACCTCATGCTAAAAAGATGGACCAAAACCTGCTAAAGCCAATGAAATCTTGCAGCAGTTCACTCCAAACTTTGAATAAAAAAGGAGGGAGAATGGCAAAACTGGAGAACTGTATTTATTCAAAGCACAAAATGGAGGAGGGGAAGCAAACATGCTAATTTCCACTGGAGCATTTCTCAGGATGTCATTACATTGTGAAATCCGATGGAGCAATATAACAGCACCAAACCAATAAACTGCCACTGTCTTTCTCCAGTTTTAAGAACGGTGCAATGCACCTGTCTGCTGAGGAGAAAAGCTGTAATAGCTGCTGAGTGGCTGTTTCTGTAGCTGAGCGGATGAGGCAGACCCCAGCGCTGGCCCAACACAGTCACTAAACATCTGCATCATTCACAACCTGCATATTTGTTCATGCTTAATGTTCTTTTCATATCACTCCACCGAGAGTTTGACTGTAACAGCAAAAATGCTTTGCAGTTTTAAGACATATCTCCCCAGAGTGCTTCAGAGTCCTCCACAGACACAAATGAATACAGCTTCACAGAGCTCCTGGCGTAAGACCTTATTCTACTGGTTAAATGGAGGGGAAAATATTGTCTGTTAAATTAAAAAAAAAAAAANTTGGGACCCTGGAGGCTCAGGGACATAGTACACTATGATACTTCAAATAGTAAAAATTTCAGGAGCCATCTGCAACTGAAAACACAGATTGAGTTCCTTGCCTGCCCATACCTATGTCTGCTGGGAATCACTCATCTGCTCCTCACACAGGTGGGATTCTTGCTTACTTTACAACCAGGTGGGAAAATGACTGTAAGGATCCTTTTTAAAATACTTCATTTGTTTCTCAGGTATCTCTGCTTGTTTTCTATTATTATCAGCACTGCAGAGCCCATTCAGCTGTGGGATGATTAGGGTAATTTTATCCTTCTCCTTTTATTTGGCCAAATGTTTTAATCCATATACAGAAATTTCGTTAGAGTCCTTATACGCACTGAATGAAATGACTCAGGTAAACAGGCACTGCATTTTTTCAGAAAGGTTGGATTTCTAGATCTGTCCTACAGCCACACAATTTTCAGCTGAGGTCCAGCTGTGGTATATCGTCATTGATCATCATCTGAGGTGTGACTTACTAACTGGGTGCACACATATTTTACAGCAGTAGGTCAGAAGTTTGATTTTAAATCACTACTGCAAGGGACTGAGGCAAAGCCATATCATAGAACCACAGAACAGCCCTAGTTGGAATGGACCTTGAAAGACCATCCATGTGGACAGTTATTTTTATCCTTCTTTAGGTGGATGGTACATTTTCACCTTTCCAGAGATAACTGAAAACAGCATGGGAATTATATCTTCCTATCAGATAAGAATTGTAAGAATGTGGTTTTCTTCAATAATTTATTGGATGAAGTATTTAAGCAAAAATTCTAACATCAGATAGAAAATAATACAATAACATCCTTTGGTTTAGAGTACCAAAGGTTACGAGATTCAGTGGACAGAAAAATCTCTCATTATTCAGACAGTATATAGGAAGCACCTTCTATTCTTAAATCTACTTGTATGTGTCACTTTTTAGTAAGGATGGATAAAAGGTGACACATTTTATCATAGCCTGAATAAATGCAAATAGCTGGAGAAATCCAGGCAAAAAAAAAGTTATCTCAATGTGGCCAGTGAAAATTTAGGAATACAGATTCCTTATATTTCTCTTGGATACTCACAAGAAATATGGAAATCCTAGTGCTTCTATCAAGCTTTTGTAATCTTTTGTCTACACCTATGTGTTGATGATTTTTCTCACCTCCCAAAACAATTTCAACACAACAGTGGAACTAGGGCATGAGTTCCAGAATCCTGGTCTAATTGCTTGGCTATGAACGCAAAATGTTATTAGTTTAATAATAAAAACAAGTTATTAGTTTAGTAACAAAATCCTGTTAATTGAACTGAGATATTTCTTAATTCTTTGATAATAAACAACCTTTCCTTTTTCCCTTTCCCGGAATGCTCCTAGTCATTAGGGTCTTCCTGATTAAAATATGTCAACTTGTACTACTTTAAGAAATTGCAGATGACTTCCAAAAAGCACAAGAGGAAGGGTGGTCTTAAGCGACTATCAACAAGTGTTTCTCAAGTGTTGTACTGGTATCTTGGCCTCTCTAGGATTGAGTGTAACACACACTCTTCAGATCAGCACTTCTTCCTGTAGAGGGTATTATGATTTAAGCCGCTAACCACTGGTCAAGTGAGACAGAGGAGTATTTAGTCAATAAAAAGTTGGCATGTATGCTTATTTCACTGTGCAAGAAGGACAGAATAAATAAGTGAAAGCTGCAAAGGCAGGGTGTTAAGTCAAGAAATACAAGGAATACACAATGGGGGGGAATTAATTCCTGACTTGGAACACTGTTCCTAATAGCTCAGTCATGAAGTGGAAATATTGTGCTTTATAGGAGACTTTTGTTGATCTTTTCTTATGCTGCATTGTGCACCAAGTAAAATCAATACTGTTTTTCTGTTTGCACAACTGGAACAATAACCATTAAAACAAACATACTCTTGAGAGAGTTTATAATGAGAATGCCCTCACCAATTAGACAGAGCCCTCTCATCAAGCCTTTTACTCCCAGGATTCAGTATTGGTCTCCAAGTGAATCTAGTGCTCTATACTCCATCCAAAAGAAACATGGGAAACTTGAACAGCTGAAATGTAATGACACATAGCTAATCCTGCTATACTTCTATCAGTGTCTCTGTGCAAAACCCATGTCCCTTACTGCTTGTCTCATCAGCCACGTCCATCTCCCTGACTAATTAATTTTGTTTGGGTTCTTAAACAATAATGATTCATATTTAATGCATTAAAAAAACTGCACAGAACCAGGTTTTTAGAGGTATGGGGCTAGCTCATACCAAAGGGATCTTCATATATACCGTGCCTTAAAAGACACTATTCACCACCCAAGTACCTGGTGCAGAGAAGAACCGTACTTCTCTGGGGTTACTCAGGGTCACTGGGTTGCTCTGCAAGAAGGTGCAAAGAAGGAGATAAAATAATTAATATCTTTTCTTTCCACTTCAAAGGGTGTACCAAGTCCTTGTATATGTCTGCACTGAGTTTTCTCTATATTCTGAAATATACTGGACAACCGCTTATTTTACTTGGATTTTCCTGAAACTGTATATAGGAAATCTTATCTCCTCTTACTCAAGAACTATGTAAGGGCACCTGCAACAAACTTAAATTTATCAGCTGGACAACTACAAACTATTTAAACAAGAATTAATCAATACTGCCATAAATGCATTTGAAAATGCAGTTCTGCAATGTTGTTTAGCTAATATCAACTTGTTTATTTTTCCTCTCTACTTTACATACTTATCAAACCCGTCCCTTAACTACTACAGGTTTTCTGACAGGTTTATCTGGAGCTGAATTTTGCTGTTGGAGGACATTTACCATGGAAAGATAAAGCTACCTTATGCTGGCACAAGACCTCCCTCCTGGACTCTTCCATCTGCTCAGGTTTCAGGAGCAGATGCCAGGATGAATTTCAGACCTGGGAAGTGCAGCTGAGTGAAAGAATGGCTTGTGGCAGCAACAGCTTCCAAATTAAGAAGAAAAGTTTTAAAAAAGGAGAGAAAAATAATGCTTAAACCCAGATTCAGTGAAGTGAACCGCCATGATGGGCAGATAATTAATCTGTAAAAAGTCTCTTGCAAAGGTGAAGGAAGAGGACATTACCAGACAGGGGGAATGACATCTTTCTCAATAATGGCTTGTGGTTACTTCAGAGAAATTGAAAGGAAGCATTTTTAAAAGGCAAAAATACTCAAAGCAGAGCTGAATTTTTAAAATTAAGCTTTTCTTTTTAGTTAGAAAATCATTGCAAGGTTAAAACGCTGAAAACCAATTAAGGGCTGGGTATATTTTGATAACAGTCCTCACAGGTTTAAAATAGCAGGTTGTTTCCTCCCCTAATAAGTAAAGTCTGTGTGTCACGTATGAAATCTTCAGACGATGAAGTTTCCAGGCTGGAAATACTTTAAAGTTAGCCGTCTTTTTTTTTTTTTTTTAACTAACATCCTGCTCTTCCACAAAATTTTTAAGCAGATTCCTTTAAGGGTAATAAATCCTCTAATTTTAGCCTGTAATATGAATCCCAGGGGATCTTGCCTCACAACCTGTAACAACAGGTTTGTCTGAAAACTCACAAAAGTCAATGGATTATTTCCTTACACTTCAAATCAGGTTCTGCAGTGCTTTTTTTTTCTTTCTTTCCCAAGTCTTGAAATAATAATGAAATTATGCAGTAATATTATAATGATAACTTCTCTAGATTTAAATTTAAAATCAGCAAATGTAGTTAGGTACTTCTCTAAGTCAGTTGTTACTTACTTAACAGAGCATAATTACTCGTTTACATTAAAATAAGAACTTTTTGAATAATTTAATTCAAATACTTTTTAAATGCTTTTTACTTTCATTAATGAGTTCATGGGTGAATTTTTTCCTTAAATATTTCTACCACTCGGTTTTAATAGTGTATTAAATGATTTAAATAGAAAGTATGGGAAACATATGTTGTAAAACAGAAAATATAAATCATTTCAGGGGAAGCACTTAAAAACAAAACATTAAAAAGTCACACATCCTTGATTCTCAGGTTGTAACAAGTATTTGTCTGTCATCATGGAACAGATTAATTCAACAGTGTTAAGAGAACTTCCACATGTGACCTCAGGGACCATTGATTATCTAACATGGATGTCAGTCTTTTATTGGTTGGACATTGTGGACTTCAGCCATAGCTCACTGAAACTCTTTGAAAGACTTCTACTGAGTTCTGTGAGCTTTGAGTTGAACTCAATATTTTCACAATATTTTTTTTCTTCCTCTTAATGAAGCTTCAGATCAGTAGGAGCCGGTGAAATCTTCATCTGCCAGGAAGCACAGCTTTCCCAATGGACAAAAATGATATTGCTGTCACCGCATTGATGAGAGGAAAACACAGCAAGGAAGAGGATGGAGCAGTGGCATGACATCTATAGGCTCCAAGAGACTGAAATAAAATCTCTTACACTTATAATGTCATGAAACTAAGGCAGGAAAACCTTATCAAACCTGTTTAGGTGCCAGGTTGCCAAAATGTCCGAGGTTACCCCCATCTGCAATTGGAAGTGAAATTCTCTATTTTCAAGAACAGAAAAGACAGTATTCTCTAAACCCCAGTCTCTAGACAAAATGGTATCTCTTTATTTTTTGAATGATATTTTTTCCTTTTCAATAGAATCACACTGCAACTCTGTGGGACAAGTCTTTAGGAACCTCTCATTACACTTGGTGGTTGATACAGTGAGTACAGCTGGTGAAGTCAATGAGACTGGAGCTCAGTTCTCCACTCTGTAGTGGCATTCAGTTGCAAATCACAAATAAACATTAACTGGTTTAGACAAAAGAAAATTCATCTAATTTCATGCACATGCACATGTCCACGCTGGTCAAGTTGAGAGGGTCAGCTAAGTCTCATTTTTCTGTTTGCATAAATCCAAATTTCAGAAGCATGTGATTGACAATGGCTGAGTGAGGAACATTCACCTCAGTATTTTTTGCAATGCACATTACTAACATCATAACTTTAGTGTTATCTTCTAAAGGAGACCTTGTGAAGAAAACCAGGAACATTTCAAGTGAGATTTTAGGGTCAGTGTTATCTAGGATGGAGGAGTATTTTCAGTAAAATCTTTAATTTACTATTCAGTACAACAGAATGAATTCATAAACTTCTCTTGAGTGAATTCAAAGAGCATAAAATCAGATATTTTGTGAGTGGAAGAACCTCAGGAGTGGGGCATTGCTGGATTTTTTATTGACCACTAAGATCTTTGCTCGTGACATTCAGCATATCAGCAGACACTGTACTAACTAGTGTATGCTGATGTCCGAGGCACAAGGCTGGAGCTGGAAGGTGTTAACACTACTGCTGGACCACAGTGCTGGCCATGGAGCTTAAAGTCACTGACGTCCTAGACTGTAGGGTATTTAGGTAACAACTCTTCAGTCAGGGGGCTTGGCCCTTGGTGATAGGGGAGCGTAGCCATTAACAGACAAAATCCAGGGCTGCAAGACAATTGTCAGCACAAGTTTGTTTTATAAACTGACTTCTGTTCCCAGTTTATGGTTTGTAGGTTTTTCGCATATGTAAAACAGTATACATACTAGCAAAATGATGTACACTATACTTTAGAGGAAATAACAGAGCAAGCAGATCAGGCCTGTGAGAGCTTTAAAGAGAGACCACAATTATTAGATGTGCTATAGAAATTTGTTTCTGGATATCAAGTAATGAAGGAGAATGTTTTGTCATTGGGCATACATGAAGGTCATCTCCTCTCCTTAATTTGCCCCTTCCAGTAGTCAGCAGCCACAGGGTTGTCCATTATATTCTTACTTTGAAAATGTCATCCATCATTTCTTCTGGACCTGGAATGAGAAGATTTCTCCTTCAGCAACCTAGCCCAACTACAGCAGCATTCTTTAACTCATTGACAACATAATCATACTAAGGCCTGTCAAGGTTTATTTATTGCTGATTATTATTCTGTCTTTCCCTCTACTTTCACCTCACATGCCGTTCACTCCTGGTTGCCATGGAGATGCTACACAGTATTAGTCTAACTTTAGATTAGCCTTGTAACCTTGCATACTTTAAAATTCTTTATGTTTCTTAGCAACTCAGCTGAATGTCTAGATATTTCAGCTATTCTCCTAGACATTGGAAGAATGAATTTACCACCCCTGAGCATAGGCAGTACCTGTGAGCTTGGGACAAAGGAGAGGATGATGCTTTGCCTACGTGCGGGTAATCTATATCCTTTCTTATAGATCTGCTGGTGTTCACTGATGTCATCTGAGCACGAAGGGGGAGTTCTTAGATAAATAAGTCTTTCCAGACTGAAGTCCTGCAAGGATTTGCATTGCATCACTTTTTTTAATTTTTTTTTTTTTTTTCCCCAGCAGGAACAAAAGCAGAAGTTGGGGAAAAGATAAATATATAAAGTGGTAAGAATTTCACAAAGAAAAGCTTGAAAAAATGGAAGCTTGACAAAAAGATGACATGGATATTCATTCCTAGGATTGTAGGATTGAACCCCAAAGAGTCTTTCATCTATAAATTATCTAACAAAGAAACATGGAAAAGTTGTTAGGACACTGACTGTAAACTGTCCTTGGTATAACTAATCAAGAGGAGAATCAACTGTAATGATTCAGTGTCACGGTAGATGTTCTCCTTGCAACAGAAGGAAAGGAGGGAATTCTCTAGGCAGCAGCATTCATCCATTCATGTCTAACTGAGAAAAACCCCAGCACTCCCAAGTGTTAAAAAAGACATTTGGAATGAACAAAACTGCAGCAGTTCCCAGTCACAACATACCTACACCAGTGATCCTGGAGAACAACAATCTCCCTATATTTCCTAACTGCTCATTTATAGGTGACGATGAGGCTATGTCCATTTAGTTCAGCCTCTTCAGGGCCATATGAAACCTCATATATTTATAGAACTAGTTGGCAGTCACAGAACAACAGACATTTAAAATGAAAATCACAACAAGGAAGTTTTGCCTATTTTAGTTTTTACATTGTGCAGACCTTCCTAAGGCAGGCTCAGTATATTATAAGTACCTCTGGGAAATATCAGAGTATCTAAAACAATTCAGACAAAGTATTCCTAAAGGGAAACAACTGGGAATAAGCTTTATGCATTCACATCTAGTGACCACTCTATCTGTCATGTCTCATTTAGCTTCCTATTAGTCCTGTACTTTTCCTATCCTCTATAACCTGTGCTCTGTTTTGTAATGTGCAAAAAGGCAGCAAAATGCTGACAGAGAAACTACCCTGCGTGGCACTCCTGACTTCTGTCTCATAGAGGCTGCCACGCTGAAGGATGCCTCAGGGAACAGAAGCGGGTAGCAGTTCTGCTGCTCTCCTCCTTGTTTGAGGAATAGTTGGGACATTTTCTCTGGGACCACTTCTGTAGCCAATCCACTGTGAACTTACCTGGATTTCACGCGCACCACAAGGGTAGAACCAGGCCTGTTTAACTTCTCCTCATATGTCCTCGTAGCATTAGTGGGGAAGAAACCCTAATTAAACAGATCGAGAAAAATAATCCTAAACTTCAGGCCACGATTTTTACTCCTTTTGGAATAACTAATTTCATATAACTCCAACATCTGTCCTTCCTCTTTGGATTACAGCAAGATGTTTATGTTTACCTACCCCTTCTCCCCCAACAAAAGGTTGACCCTGAGTATTCTGGTAATCAGCTAATTGGTAAATATCATCAGGAATGGTGAAAATCAGAGCCACATTTTCTCTGACTAAAAGTAAATACAGAAAAAGCAAGTTATGACTAGAGCAGCTGTCCAGAAGTCAGATGATGCCACATATGCGATTACTTTGTCCATATTTTTTGGAGGAAGACGTGTCCTTTTATCAGAATCAGAGTTTGCTAAAGAAAACTGCTAGATCATTTTAGTACCTTAGTTATTAGATTGCATGACCTGGGAAACCAAATGCAAATCAAGGAGATTCTAAGAAATATTTGAATTTATGAACAGTTTAGGATGACATCAAGTTTCAATGCAATGTACGTAATATGAAGAGAGTTAGCTCATTTCTAAAATTATCACTATTCTTTACACCCTCACTGAAATACCCCTAATGAAACCAGTGGGAGTTTTAGTTAAAAACATAGATTAATGAAAAGAAGAGGATGAACTGTGAAAATTGTAGAAGAGGAGAAAATTGCTGATTAAATATTCAGGTTTCCCATGCCTTATTCTTAGTGAGCTCTAAATTTCTCTATTATCAGTAAAGAACACACCTTTGACTTAGTCATATTGTACATGGCATGTAAAACACCTTAGCTTTGTTCATTTAATACCAGTCAAACAAAATTCTTATTCTGGAAAGAGAAGTTGCAGAAAAGCGTGCAACTGAAGTAATAAAAAGTTAACCTGAAATCCTATTTAATATCATTTCCATAGATGAGCATGCTAATGCAACCTCCTCTTGTAAACAAGATTCAATTTACTGTTTTAGTTGAGTAATTGCACCACATTCATATTTACTGAAAATTGCTGAAATTCCCCTGAGCTGGATGGGATTGTAATTGCTAATACCAAATCTGAATATTGAGTAATATATCCACACAGAAAGACAGACAGTAGACCAAAATTATTCTTCCTTTCATTTCACCAATTTCCATAGAGTGAAGCTCCGGGCTAATTTACCTTCAAGTTACGTTACTGGTATGCAGGCAAAAAAAGACAAAGCAAAGGGTGTATTAACCGAGAAGGAACTGTGTCTCTATAATTAAACAAGAATCTGAGACCTGTGACAAAATTATAACTATACCTCAAAATAGCAAAATTTCAGTTGTTTTTCTTATAAATCTAAGCTCAGAGGAAGGATTATCAACAGGTTGACTCAAGTGCAATACTATTCAGTCATGCCTGAAACAAATTTGAAGGCTACCAAACAAGTTTTTGAGCTTAACTAAACTCTATTACAACTAAGAGTGCTGTTAGTATGATACCAGCTGGCTTAAGTTAAATTTTGTTTTATGCATTTGTGCCTCTGCATCCGAGAGGCTGAGAACATCCATGTAGTCAGACAGTTTGTGTTGATCTGGAAAACTTTAGACAAAGCAGAAGAGATAGAACAAAGCCAAGGTATAATTTTTTAATGTCTTGGCTGTTTAGTATTCAGTACTAAGCTTCTGTCAGCTCTAATGCTATAGGGGTGATGGCCATTAGAACTAGTGGAAATAACAAGCAAGCTCATGGAAATCACTACAAATCCGTGCACTGCATCATGTGAAGTGAATCAGGTCCTACTCGTTCTGAAACTGTGTGGACCCAGGTTTTACAATGCAAATGAACATCATCTGGGCCATTGTCCATTTCAGAATTTTATTTCCAAATGGATTAGGCCAAGATAGACAGAATGCAGAAACCAACTTTGCACAAGAATACTTAATCTTTGTTATAAGTGAAATAAATGCAAGTACTGTTCTCTGAACTATCTTCCTACTGTCAGGAGCACAACCAGCTATTTATCTTCCCAGGAGACCACCTCCTTTTTACTGAGTGCCATTCTATTTATATAGAGAGTATGCTTGGTAAACAAAAGATCTATTCATTTTTCAGGAAAGGGTCCACACTTCTCCTAGGCACAAATTCCATCTGCTGTCAGATCCATTTTATCAGCTAATAGTTAAAGACAGATGGGAGATGATTTTCTTCAGGAAACCAAGCCTGTCTCACTACAGGAGATGAGCGTAGTTTACAAATGTTCAAGAGAATTAAAAGCTTGTTTCAGATCTTTCTTGAAGGGTGTTAATTCCTGGAAGGGATTTGTCCTGCAATATTTTTGACTGGAGTGTATTTCAGGTTTTGATCCAAGTCCTGCAAGTCATGACTCTTGAGAATATGTATACACAGAGGTCCTTGGCTGGTTACATCGGGAACTACTGGAGGGGTGTAGCAACTTGGATTTCTTTACAAACTGAAAATGCACCCAAGAAGACAGGTAAATGCCATGGCCCCTCGCTGCCTGGGCCTCAGCCGAGCCTTAAGTGCACCACTGCCAGGTCTTCAGTTGGTGGTCAACTCAAATAAGCTGAGTTTGTGCCACAGTCACAACTACCATAGAGTAAGTGTGCTTGGGTGCTGCTGCCCTACTCCTCGAGCTGCTGCTGGTGAACTGATGTGTTGGGATGGCAACAGGATGCAGCAGCACAAATACAGAGAGAGATTGGTTTCATCCATCCATTTCACTGGCTGTAAATCTAATCTCTTCTTGAGAGTTCATGTTGTATTCTAGTGTGAATGCCCTTGCTTGAGCTAGTTTACCTTGTCTGGAGTCACTAGAGGCAACGTCTTCTCTATGTGGTGAAAAATGATTCAGAGATGCCAGCCCTACCTTTAGGCCAGGAAGCTGTATAAACTAATCAGCCTGTCTCTGTGTCTGAAGTTATTAGTTCTGATGAAGGGCAGGACCTGCTGCTTTGTCTGTACCACCACACTGCTCTGACCTTCTCTTAGACCTCAGCCAGAGTTTCCTGTACTGCTTTTATTTACCTGAGTCTTCAAGGATAATATCTTTCATTAGCAGCCCCCGTGATGACAAACCCAATACCTGACTTTAACTTGAGCTGTAACAAATAGCTGTCGAACTGCATCTGCCTTTGCAGTAGAAGTAATTTAGAGCAAGAACTCAAATTGGGCTTGGTCCTGAGAGGCACTAGCTTTAAGCAGCCTTGAGTGAGGGAGGAGGGGACCTGGCATTTCATCAGGCACGGTTTTTGTCAGAGGCATGTGCATGTGCACACACACACACATATACAAACTTGTCTCACTCATATGAAAGCAGAGGAGACTTCTTTCTGAGAGAGTGGCTGTACTCCAGTGCTGTCACCTTCTAAAATTCCTATTAAAATTCTGCTTTAATTAGTCTCAACCAAACTTACAGGACATTTCTTATTAGGATGCATTATATTTATCTCCTGTTGTTTTGGATGTCACATCCATTGCACTCTTCACTACGCTCTGTAAACACGTTCTCTTTTCTTGCAGACAGGTCAAGACCCCTTAATTGGATACAGTTCCCAGCTACTCATTTAGATTTCCTTGAAACCGTTCCATTTAGCTTAATATCAAATTCCGTGTGTGTCTTCACCAAATATTAATGCTGAAAAAGTAATGTCAAACTTCTCAGCTCTTGTAAACATCTTCGTGTTTTATCCATTTTTGTCCACTAAATTGTCCCTATGTATCTTCACGTCGCAGTGCTTGATTTTTATTTTATTTTTAATAATGCTAGACCTAAGCTACATTTTTCCTTTGTTTTGTTTCCTTTGCTAATACTGATTTAAAATATGCCACTTCACTTTTAATTGCTACCCCCTTGGCAATGTAATATATGAAAATTTCATAAAACTTTCTAAACATTAATGATTTAACTTCTGTCTCATCCTCTTCATCTAAGTCTGAGAAGGATTACTGTTGCCCCTTGTAAATTGGGATATAAAAAAGTAGAAATTAAAACCACTTGACTAAATTCTTACAGGATTTCTGTAATACAGCTGTAAATAGCACAGGTCATCTTCTGTTACAAAGGAAATATCTCTTTGTAGGTGAGCATATGGAGACATTCAGCTGAGTTGCCTAAATATCAGCTTCTTGTACCCTTTGAGATTCTGCAGGCTGTCCCAGCTCCGAGGAATCTTGAGTCACGTAAAGGTCTTAGGGAAGATCTAAGCCCCATGTGGATGTCTTGGCTATCTGAGAGTGTCTTAGATGTCAGTTGGTGTTTATTGTTTGGCAAAAGAATTGAGTTGTATCCGCCTGTCCGTGATTGAGGGTCAAGGATTCAGCGGAGATCCAGTCCTTACAGCTGGTGAAGCCTAGAGAGCTGTTCAGGTCACCTTCAGGTAGCAAAATCTACCTATCTTGGTGTGTGTCTGCAGACATCTGGGATGCCTGAGGGTGCCAGGTACATCCATAGAGAGATGGAATATATGACACTAGATCTATAGGAGATTTGTGCTTTTCTGGAGTAACAGCTGGAGGACAGCTAGGACAGCCTGTGGCATCTCCAAAGGCACTGAAAATTTAAGCTCTGGAACCTTAACTGAACTCTTCATCTTCTCTGAACAAACTCAAATAGCACACAGATTAGTACCTGCAAGATGATACCTGAAGTCCCAAACCAAATCCCATCGTCTGTGTCAGCTGCAGAGCAGAAAATCATAACCTTGGCTGAGTTGCGGTGTGGAACTGACAAAGGTCCCATATTAATCTTGTTGAAAGGACCAAAAAAAAAAAAAAAACCACAAACAAAAAAAACAAATTGGAAAGAATTTTCTCAACATGTGTTTGAGTCTTGCATGACAGTGTTCCTCTGTGCTGTGCTGTGTTTGGTTTGTGGAGTGGAGTTGTCTTTCTAGGATGATGTGGGTATTGATCTGTTTTGAGACAGACCTGCAGAGCCTGAGTCTTTCCCAGCTTCTGTTTCTATGAGCTGATACCTCAGATTTAGTATTTTTGCACTGAATTATATGGCACAGCTCCAAATCTCATAGCCTGCAGCAGAAAAACAACTCAAATTGGAGATTTCACTCCAGTGCACTTGTGTACTTTCTATTCTTGAACAGCTCTTGATGCATCAAGAAGTGTGTACTCTGTAACTAAAATCTTATTTAACAAAAGGGAGAACGTATCATTTAGGCTTTACTTTGTCTTTTATAGGGCTTAGATAGTCAGTCTTCTACTTTTCATTGTCTATGTTTTTGCTCACACAGAAAAATCAAACTGTTTTAAACCCCATATGTGCTACAATAGGACAATTTTATCCCTAATAATATTAATTAAATGGCACCACAGTTCAGTTCTGCTCATTGCACTGAGTTCTCCCCAGAACTTCTGGGTAACTTTGTGCCAGTCCTTGCACCTGGCAGATTGTTCAGACATTGGATGTCAGGATGTTTGGTCCATCCTCCATCCTCTCTGTGGTATCCCTCAATCTGTGTTAGGAAAAGCACCCCAGGTGTCCCTGACTGAGGAAACAATGGTGACATACAGTTTGGGAAGGAGAGAGCTTTATTTCCTCTCTCCACTGCTCTGATTGAATGCTGCACTGCTCAGCAGGGTCTTCTCATGACCGCATTGCTTGCTCTATATTATATTCTGCTTTCCCCCCATTCTTCCCCTCCTAAATTAATAGCCTGCTTACTTCTGCATAACTGTTTTCCCTTGGGCCCTGTTTTTGATGATCTGAAGCTTTTATCTGGTAATCTTGGCCTTTACATGTGACTGCTGGTAAGTGAGTACCCTCATTTCAGTAGCTTTGATATTTTTACCCCAACTTGAATTCTTGATACTCATTTCATACTTTCTATCTCCTAGTTTCTCCATTATTATGTTATTAGTTTATCTCCAGGTTAAAGCAGGTGGGGTTGGCCACTTGCTTTCCCCCTTCCATTGCTTGCAGTGGTAAACAATTTCACTTTTAATCTACTGTGCTAAGCTCAGGCTAGGCCCGGCCATTTGCATACATGATTTAACTACATTTCGATATGCGTTACAGTCACTTTCTTTAGAAATAATTAGGGAGAAAATAAGTAAGGCAGAGGGAAATGATGCTATGTTTAACTGAGAAATCTAGTGGCTTGTAAAAAGAATTGATAATAGCACAGATTCACAAATTAGATGTAGGTGCCAGAATGCATCATAAGTTTCCGCTCCTGGCTCCTTAAGAAGCCTTTTTAATCTTGTGTGAACCATTGCAACTTGTTGAACTTTGCAGCTCCTGTGGCAACACAGATGCTTCCTCTTCCCTCTGCACTGAGCAACTCTCATTGAGACCATCGATACCAGTCACCAGGAGGCTTCTTGCTCTGGCTTCAGATAGGGTTACTAAAACTGAGACTTCACCCACCTTGGTGCTAAAGTGCTGGCTCACAAAGTTCTAAATCCAGCCTGGTTCTTGGCCTATTTCTATGTGGTATGCTATCTCCTGTTGAATGAAAAAAATTTAGAATGCCTACCAGTCACGTCTGCATTGGTATCTGTGACCAAGCCCTTTTGGGATGACTTTCATGACTGTAAGAAGACATTTCAAAGACTGATGAGGATCTTGGAGCTGGCCAGGACACACCCCACAAGAGGCAAGGAAGACAGAAAGCCAGGTCTCTCTGAGCCCTGGATGAGATACCCACTTTGAAGCAGTGCACAGAAGGTCTAGAGCTGGGTACATGTTCTTTGTAGTTATTCTTTGCCTACTGAGGATACCCTGGAACAGTGTTTTCGCTTAAGCTGAATGTGCCTAGGAAAATTCTCAGGCATTGAAGCCAACTGGCATGAGTTTTAATAAGCTCTCTTAGCCTCCAAAGCAGAGTGGCTCCATACACATTGCATATTGGGAATAGTCCCCGGACTACTCTAACTTGCAGACAGTGCTCTGGAGCTTTTGGGAGACTGCTAATAGGCATAGGCTAAAATTGCACCAGGGACTCTTCAAACAGTTTCATAATACAGTCTGTCACATTTCTGTGACTAAGAACATTCCCCAGCCCTATCTAATTTACTAGTATAATCACTCCCTATACAGCTTGTGTAGTAATGCTGGCCTCCTGCAGTACAAAGCACTCCGAGCATTTGTATACGCCTGTGCCAAGGCATCCTTGGAGGTGGATTCAAGAAAGCCAGACCTTGAGAGGGTGCAACATGGTCATTGAACATGCTTGGATTTGGGTTTGGGTCTGATATAATTTTTGATGTGTAATGTAGGCATTGCTCTCATAGACTGGAAATAGGCAGTGAAAACTTTATCCTCAGCACTAAGCAAAGTAAACATCCTGCCATTAGTCATAAATCTGGGACACACTCTCTTCTTTATGTAGGAATTGGGAGATTTCTGTCAGCATCATGGAACACTTAAAAGATATCAGGCTGTCATGGTACTGTATATATTTAAAAAATAGATTCAAGCTAGCAGGGAGAAATCTAGCTTGCAGAGTTGAAGAAATAAGCTTGCAGAGTTGCACATACTATTAAATAAATGAAGTATCTGAATATTATTTTGTCAGTGAATCTCAGTCTGTTCAAAATATTGTAACTTCTGTGACTTGTGAATCCCAAACAGCTCAGTTCTAAATTATGAAAATAATATATTCATGCAGATCTGTGGGAGTTAAAATGACATCAAAAGCAGTAAAGACATGTAACTCAATTTTACTACTGTAGGGGGAAACGTAATTGAGAGGAGACCTCTGCAGAAAGGGTTAAATAGCCTCCGTGGATTCCACAAGCTTCCACAAAAACAGATGCTGCCAAGCTCAGTCACCTGCTATCAGCAGATATTCAGTATGAAATTCTCTGTGACCAACAGGGAGAACCTTGTGAAAATAGTTTACCCTTCAACTTATTGTGTCCAGCTTTCTTTTTTTGTCCATACAGCCCCCAGGCTAAATCTCTGTTGACTACAGTAAGTCCCCAGAAAAGCATTCCTGCAGATTCTCCTTGCCGTGCTGCCACCCACACAGCAACCTGCTGCATTCTGGTGAAAACACTGAAACTTTCATTGCAATCATTGCTCAATTTATACTACAATGATATCAACACAAGGCAGGAACTGAAAACAGGTCTACGACAGAGAAGCCATCAGAAAACTGGCCTCTGAAAAATTTGAAAAGCATTAAAAAGATGCTGGAAATTTATCACAAAGCTAAAGTTTGTTTTTGCAGGAGTTTTTGACTTCACAGAAAGGACAACAGAAAAACTTTCTGAAATGCTCCACGGAAAATCTGTTTGCAACCCTGTGANAAAATATCTAAACGTGATCCTTGAGAAGGAAGAATAGTTACATGACTTCTACAGGAAGCATAGTGGTCAACAGCTCAATGTCCAGATGGAGACTGGTGACGAGCGGTGTCCCTCAGGGGTCTGTACTAGGACCAGTACTGTTCAGTATCTTTTTCAATGACATATACAGTGAGATCAAGTGCACCCTCGGCAAGCTTGTGGATGACACCAAGCTGCGTGGTACAGTTGATTTGCTTGAGGGACGGGATGCCATCCAGAGGGTCCTGGACAAGCTCGAGAAATGGGACCTCATCAGGTTCAACAAGACCAAATGCAGGGTCCTGCATAGCTGGGTCAGAGCAAGCATTGGTATCAATACAGTTTAGGGGATGAAGGGATTGAGAGTAGCTCTGGGAAGGATTTGGGATTATTGGTCGATGAAAAGCTGGATATGTGCTGGCAATGTGCGCTTCCAGCCCAAAAACTCAACCACATCCCAGGCTGCATCAAAAGAACTGTGGCCAGTAGGCCAAGGGAAATGATTCTGACCCTCTACTCTGCTCTGCCAAGACCCCATGTGCAGTGCTGCATCCACGTCTGGAACCCTCAGCACAGGAAAGATGTGGACCTGTTGGAGCCGGTTCAGAGAAGGGCCACAAAAATTATGAGAGTGGTGGGGCACCTCTGCCATGAGGACAGGCTGAGAGAGTTGGGGTTGTTCAGCCTGGAGAAGACAAGGTCTCTGGGGAGACCTTATTGCAGCCTTTCAATACTTAAAGAGGTCCTACAGGAAAGACAAAGACAACAAACTCTTTAGCAGGGCCTGTTGTGGTAGGACAAGGGGTAATTGCTTTAAATTAAAAGAACGTAGATTTAGACTAGATATAAGGTAGAAATTTTCTGCACTGAGGTTGGTGAAAGACTGGCCCAAGTTTCCCAGAGAGGTGGCAGATGCCCCATCCCTGGAAACATTCAAGGTCAGGTTGGATGGGGCTCTGAATAACATGGTCGAGTTGAAGATGTCCCTTCTGACTGCAGAGGGATTTATACTAGCTGACCTTTAAAGGTCCCTTAAAACCCAAACTATTCTATGATTCCATGAAGAAGGAAAGAAATATTTTAACAGCAATGCCATAATTTGAGTTATAGGAGCACGAACAAGTCTTTATTAAATAGAATTAAGCATAGGATCAGAAAGATATTTAGACATAAAAAAAATTATAATAGATCCCGTGTTTCTCCCTCCACATCTTTTGTTGTTGATTCTTTGCTTTTTTTCCTCGGATGAGATGGCAGAGTTTAAGCAGATAACTCTGTTCTGAAATAGCAGTACAAGAGCTAATAGTCTTCACCAAGGACCCATGAAACACTCCTTCAAATGCTAAACCACCAGTGCAATGAATAGGTGGCAAATGTTTGTAAAAGTCTGCTATGGCTCATGTAACAGGGCTGTTCTTAGGGCCCGTGAGGGTACCTGACCTCTTCCGGGAACTGAGATAGAAAAACATTCATAATACTTAAATTTGAAATGAAATGTGGTTTTGTGAGTTTTAAGTTCAGGGTAACTGTATTATCAGGACATCATCCACTATTTCTTTCTTTGTTATGCTTAGCAGTCATACAATGAAACATAGAATCATAGAATGGTTAGAGTTGGAAGGGACCTTAAAGATCATCAAGTTCCAGCCCCCCTGCCATGGACAGGGACACCTCCCCCCAGACCAGGTTGCTCAAAGCCCCATCCAGCCTGGCCTTGAACACTTCCAGGGATGGGGCATCCACAGCTTCTCTGGGCAACCTGTTCCAGTGCCTCACCACCCTCACAGGAAAGAATTTCTTCCTAATATCTAATCTAAATCTTCCCTCTTCCAGTTTAAAACCATTCCCCCTCGTCCTGTCACTCCACTTCCTGACAAACAGTCTTTCTCCAGCTCTCCTGTAGCTCCCTTCAGATACTGGAAGGCTGCAATAAGGTGAACTCCAATAATGGACAATGACTCTGCGATTAGCAGACTTCTCTTTCCAGAATTTTATATCCTTAGTTTACATACCAGCTTCTGAATGGACAAGTAAAGCAGATGTCTCCAAGTATAATATCTTAACTATTGCTTACACTGTTATCAACCAGTATTGATAGTCCCAGAAGTCACAATAACCAATCATCCTACCTTGTTGCATTCTGCAGAGCAAAGGACAATCACACTGGGAGATACCAGACCAGGGTGGAGTGGTCCTGCATCCCATTCAGCTCTGCCCCAAAGTTTCCATTCGAATACGGGTAAATCACTTAACTCTGTGATGCCTGTAAATATTCACAATCTTGCCTCCCTTCATGGCTCTCTTGTTTCTCTGGGCTAGGACTCTCACCAGCAGCTTGTAGGAGGCTCAGTTCACGGGGGCTCTACCGTAAACTTGATCACCATCAAACTCAGGAGGCAGGTGAAATGATCCCAGCTGAGGAGCCCAGGGACCTAGGAAAGAACATCTACATTTCTCCTCCTGCTTCTTGTTTAACAAAGGTCATTCTTTCACATGTGCACATTTCTCAGAGGTATCTGACAAGTTCTACATGCCAGGGAGCACACAGAAGAGTTGTGATTAGCAAATGGCTCTAAAATCTTGTACTCATCCATGACAGAGAACTCCAGTTTCCACCAGTCACTGATTGGAAGGGACATGATTTTCAGGGGCTGCCTGATCTCATTCTTCATGTCATATAGGAAAAGCATGTGGAGGGGACCACTATTACCTGATATCCTCTCTAAGAGAAGTTATGTCAGAGGCTGCAATTATATGTAGACTAATCAGAGCTCAGTCTGTATCAGACTTTCTTTACAGCTGATCTGCCTACCCATGGAGCTATTGGTCCTTTTTTGGGTAGCAGTCAATGTGACAAAATGCAGTACCATAATAGCAGTGTGCACAGCTTTGTCCGAATTGAGAAACAGCGGCTCACAAGGTGAATGGGCAGTCAATCTTCACAATGGCTGGCAGACAGAGCAGGAACTGCAAAGAAATGTTTTATGATTTCATCCTAGCTGGGAGCCCAGCTCTTCTGCTGCTGCCCTTGTACTTCCTGAACTGGGCTGTGTTATAAATCAAATTGTATGCAAAAAATAGAGGCAACACAAAGGAGACATAATGCCTAATAAACACAGCCATGGACTGCACACAATGGCCAGACAGGACTTTCTTTTGGCTTTGATTTATAACGAGCAGAAAAGCAGTGACCTGACCAATTATCCTTCTCTCTGACTATGCTGTGCTCTTTCTGCCACAGTGATTTTTTTGCTAGAAGACACATAGTTATTTTTACATTTTCTTTTGTATATAGTCAGAGTCTTGCAACCTCTGCTGTGACGGGTTAAGCAGACAGCTGTGCCTTCCAGTGAAACTGCAACCATGACTTGCAAATATTTCTAGCTTTACTGTTAAACTGCAATCTTCAAGGATGAGCAATGCAAATTTCTAGTGTTTCTTTCTATCGTTCCTATTGGGATTTGAGGGAATTCAAGTCATCAGAGATATCCAAGGCAGAACTGAAGGGGTCTGTGAGGTTTTAAGATACTCCTCAATATCTTAGGATATTCATAGAGTGGAGAGCTGCTTCTGCTATCTGTAGTACAGGACTCCAAAAAGATAAATGTTCTTTCTGTCCTTGCAGGAATCTGAAGGGAAAAAATAAATAAATAAAAAAGCGTCAGTATCCAAGCTGGCTCTTCTTTCGTGATGAATGTACAAACATTTATTCTAGACACTGTAGGCACTAGACACACAAACTGAAAGTTAATGCTTGGTAATATTCTAAGCACACTTGTGTGCCACTGAGCAGTACTTGCATACATGGGAAATGCAAATTCCATCATCCAATTAAGCCGTGCACTGTTAGGTCTCACCTCATTGATGTCAACAGTAATTATGCTCATTCATGCCCAGGCTGAATTGGACCTCTAAAATCATAAGATAAAACCCAGATGCCCTTATACAAGCAAGACTCCCACAAACAGCAGCATGGCATTTGCTCTAGAAGATATCAATGGTTTAATCCGTTCCTCTTTTCACCAGGTTTTGTGATGGAATTCCCCCTATTCTCTTATTGTTTATCCACATCTCCCTACTCCCCCTCACTGACAGGAAGAGTTCCGTGGTAGTCAGCTTCATTTTTCTTCCACTTGGTTTCCTTACATCACTTCCAGTCAACTTTAACATCTTACTTAATGCAGTTTTTTAAAAAAATTTTCCACCAGAGTAGATACAGAAAGGGCTTTTAGAAGACACTAAAATGAAAATAGGATCCCAAATATAAAATAAGGGGACTTGAAAGTTTTTTATTTCAAACAATTAATATTGATAAACGTAATGAAAATAAACATCTTAGCTCTCAAAGAAATCTCTTATGAAAGGTTCCAGACCTTGTCAGAAAGAAATAACTGATTGGCATAGTCTGTAACTCTAACTGCTAATGAACCAGCTCCTGTCAGGACTTCTGTGTGCCATTCTCTGTGCAAACAGCAAATGTAGAAAACATCCTTCTAAAAGCAGACTTGATGATGTAGAGCCATATCTCAGCTTTTGGTCTTTAGCTGAAAGATGTTCTGAAAGAATCCAGGTTGCCCCAGAAACCTGTGCCTATCAATTATAATTGCACTGCATATTTGTTGACACTTCCTCAGGGGTACATCCTTTCCATTTTGTTAGGCATTACAAGAATTTATCATCTCATTCAATTAGCAGCTGATGTCACTTAGAAGTCTGAAGATTAAGCTGACCTCGATGAAATTGATGTACATTCCCTAACTGTATACAAACTGTGTGCAAACAAACAAACAAACTATCGGTTATTTTATCTGCATGGAGATGATATTGCTACCAAGTACTTTCTCCCAGAAATCGTTCTGGCTTATTTGTTTTCTTGGTGGGGCTTGCTATGATACATAAACAGTTTTAAGAGGATCTCCTTTTCTTGATTTTAAATTCCTGCCTGACTCCTTTCCATAATAATAATAAAAAAAAAAGCTTAAAGTAACTGCATGAAGATGACTGAAAAAAGAAACTATCCAAAGTGTTTAGTCTGTTTTTCTTGAAAAAATACATCATATTTGTAAGTGGATGACACCACGGAAAGGAAAAGGAACAGAGAAATGGGTACAAAGAATAGTTTCCCCATTTTTAGGGAAAAGCAGAAACCAACATCTACAAAACTTAGATTATTAAAGGAATTAATGAATAATTTTGATACAGGTTTAAGAAAAACTTTGCCATGTCTAGATGATGTAGGATTGTTTTACTAATATGAAGTGTTGAGAAGCTTTCAAAAAATGGGGTCTTGAAAGATACTGATAAAAAATACTAATGTAAGTCTTTTGCTTTGACAATCAGAAAATACAGACTGAGTTTCCCTTTTGCACTGCAAAAGGTATGAGAGAATAAATAAACAAAGTAATTTGCTGAAGAAGGAACTCAGAAACCTGGCATTAAGTGTGCTACCTGTGCCTGTACTATGAATATTAGACATTGACTTGGGGTTTCTTTCTTAAATTTTGGAGTAATAATTAATTGGGGATTTTACAGGTATCTTGGGTAAATGAATGTATTTTACCTCACTGGAGAAAACAGAGACAAAACCTGAAAACTGCAGAGGCAATACCTCCACAGATCACAAGGATGGTGTGACCACTGATGACTGATTCTGGAAGAAAGAACATGAGTTACATTCAGCTAAATATTCTTGCAATCACTCTGGCTTTTTCACAGATTTATTTAGAACTCTGATTATTGAAGTATGCATAAAACTAAGGGAAGAATTCAATTTTATTTCTTTGCAAGCATGAAAATTGGATCTCAGTGTAAGTAATTGCCTAATGCCCTAGCGCAAAAGTATAAATAGCTACTCCAATCTTTGGGATTTTTTTAAAAAGGGAACGATTAAATGAAATTTTACTTCTGAATTATAATTTTTGTTACATATTGAATGAAAGACAGTTCTTTCTGAGTATTTTAATCACTAGGCTTGAGATTTTGCAAAGGTAGACAAAATTGACAAACATATAAGAAATGAACATCACATTGATAAATATTAGCCTACAGGGATAGTAATATATTTTACCCAAATATACATTCATTTAATCATTGGATTCTAGTATGATTTACTGTTGAATTCAACAGTAATATAGATATAGACATAGAAAAAATAATTTTGTTCTATTCGTATTACCACCCCCTGTCTTTCTGCTCCTAAATCCTTTCTCTTAACACAATTTGGACTCACCTGTTGAGGAAAAATTGCTTACTTCAGGGCTGTATCTGAACTTTAGTTTTTGAAGCTATTCAGGTCTAATATTGTATTGGATGTCACTGCTGTCTGTTGAGAATAAGGAAAGTAACAGAATTAATGCAAAACATATTTGGCTCATTAGGTGGAAGCATGAATAATAGATCTCTTACCAATTAATCTAGTTTAATGAACTACTCCATATGTCAGGGAATTTAAGAGTTTTCTGTATCATTATCTGTGCATCTCTATATCTACATAAATGCCTAGGGTTAGGGTCCAGATGAGTTTTAAGTTAACCTTTTCTCTTCTCTTGAGCCAACCTCTCAGAAATTCTACATTTTAAAATTAATGATAGAGAAATAATGCTTTAGAGTTCCAAAGGGTAGGGAGACATTTGTTTTAAATGCTATGAAAGAAGTTCTATTGGGAGCTTGAGACCTTGAAAAAATGGCAGTCATCACCAAGGAAAACCTAAACCACTGTTTTAATTCTAGGACATTTATATTTAACAAATGGGGAAATTAGAGGCTGAGGCCATAAAGTCTACTGAAATTAAAGAAATTCTATAAAGGATTAACTCTTTTGTGGACAAATAGTTTTAGGTTGTGTAAACCAAACCTTTTTAACCATAAAATTAAAATTGGGCAAACTACATATAGCCTCAATTCACCACAGCAAAACAACTATTTTTAGGAGGCATTGTCTCAAATATCTCCTTTAGGTGGCAGAATACTTTCACAAAATATATCAGAGCTGAAGAAACACATTCCACGGACCTGGGGCAGCAGATAGGAATATGCAGTGGAATTGGCATTG
Source organism: Thinocorus orbignyianus (assembly GCA_013400375.1). Taxonomy (NCBI): domain Eukaryota; kingdom Metazoa; phylum Chordata; class Aves; order Ciconiiformes; family Thinocoridae; genus Thinocorus; species Thinocorus orbignyianus. The sequence goes on from VXBW01004976.1 coordinate 528,999, forward strand.
TTGGTATAGTGTGTACAACCAGTGTTGTAATGACTAATGACATAACAAATAAGTAAATAAAGCACAGTCTTCTGCTATTGCAATAGTGATCACATCTACTTTCAAATTTCATTCATAGATTTGATATCTAGTCACATACATTTTATTTGTTTTTATTAATAAACTAAAACTGAGAGGAAACCTTACTTCTTGCTACAGTTATCTAACGGGGTCGTTATGCTGAAGATAGAGTCATACTCCTGCAAGTGCACAGTGACAGGTACAAGCGGCAATGCCCAGAAATTGCATTTTTCATTAGTTATAAGGAAAAAAATCTAGAAGAGTGCTCAGACTCTGGAACAGTGCTGGCCAGAGAGGCTTGGGAACTTCCGTCTCTAGAGGAGATGGGCCTGTATGGACTGTTTGCAAATATGGTTTTTCTTTTTCATCTTTTGTGCACATGACAAAAGCAGTCAGTGGATTTCCAGGGTAATGAAGACTGCAGCAACTGGAATATACTTGAAAGAGACTGGCCTTTCTGTTCTGTACCATAACTTGTTCAACTCTACCTGCCTTTCTTTAGATAACACAACTATAAAAGGCTGATCTCTTCTGAAATAGTACATTTAATTTACTGTGAAATATTTAGGAAACCAGGCCCAAAGGAGGATGAAGACATTATCTTTTCTACCATCAGTAATAACAAGAATTCTACAGAGGCACATCCAGAGGGAAGTTATTTACAGCTTTACCCTTATAAGCCTCCCTTGCTCTGCTCAGCCTCTGCTTTTGGTGGAAGCTGTGCATAGAGAGAGCTTCAGCCGATATGATCTTTCTTAAATTCTCCAGCTCTTGTTCAGACAAACACAACTGCTTTACCAGATCCTAAAAAGCTTATGTATCATAGAAGAAAAGTTTCTAGTAAAATTTCTGACTTTTACCATGTTTTGGTTCAATTTAAAATCTGTTTAAAATCTTCACGGCTGCAAATTTTGCTTTAAATGTAGTGATGAGTATTTTCAGCCAAAGGGAAAGGAAGAATCTTTTCTCTGTGTGTCATAGGATCCTAAGAGCATTCATGTGTTGGATGTTTAGAAAAGCTCATGGGAACTTGTTCATCCCTTTTGAACAGACTTCTGCAACTTATGCAAAATATGGCAATATTTGAAAATAAAGTCTGAACTGACAGATTTTGCCACTTTACATTTCACAACTAGGATCTAGATCTTATTTGTGAAAATCCTTCCTCTTCAGTTGACTATATCCATCAGTCTGACATTTCTGTTCATGTCCTAGCATACTGCTGTTTCCTTCCTCCCTCCCTGCTCTTCTTCCTCATGATAAGAAGGGGGATGGAAAGGCCCACAGGCATTGGCCAGGAACTGCATTACTTAGACTCTGGCAACCAATATGATTACTGTTACTGGAAAAGAGGCATAAAGCCTTTCTGGTATGTAATTGAAAGCTGGTACTAGCAAAGAAATCACTGATTCTTTGAACATAAAGGTTCCTGTTATGCTTGAAGGTGGATTTCTTTTGGTAGACAATTTGCGTAAAAAGGAAGTGATCTCTATTCTGCTCTGAAGAAACCACTTTTTTGCCAGTACTGTTCTTCATAAGTCAAGAGCTGATCCAGTATATTAAAGATTAAAATGGATGATGGTACTTCTTGATTAAAAACCTTTCTATACAACAGTACAGTCTTGCCCATTCTGCTCAAGAGAGTAATAATGATGAGCCAATCAGCTGCCAAGTGGAAGCATCATCAACCTGTGGAGGTCAGATCCTCCTTTAAATACATTTGAAATATGGCACAGAAAACAACTTCGGGGAATCTTACTGAAAACCATAAGTCTTTTACAAAACTACAGCTAAAGCATGTCCTTTCTCTGCCCTTTTTTTTTGACTGATAGATCTGGCTCTGTGTGATCCGAATGTTTAGTAGCTCTATTCTCTAACACTCTCTAAGAAACAGACTTGAAGGGTTTCCTGTTTTCATAGTATTTTATGCTCCAAAATGTGTGATATGTAATGAAACATAGATGTTGGAGATCTAGATACTAGACAAAATGTCAAATATCATCATGTTGAGTCTGCTGCTACAGAATACATTTTACTTAATTTTATTATTTTTTTAGTAGTTTTCAGCTAACCTTGTTTAACTCATAGTCGCAGATTTAATAGTTTGCAATTACCTGATCTTCCATTTGTTAGAATTGAACTTGACCCAATTTTTATTGCGTTATTACTCTAGATCATCTCATTTTACGAAATTCTCAATTTTACTGTGTTGACAATGTCTCTTAGCTTGACCTCCTCAGCAAATTTCATTACCTACTCTCTTCAGTTTACTAAATTATAAATGAAAATATTGTTGAGGTACTCCACAGTGTTGTTGATTTTGTGTTCAGGTTCCCTTTAGCCTAGTGTTTCAACATGATTCATTATCATCTTCCTTTAAGTTAAGAGATCTAACATTGAGATTCCACTCCATTCCAGCTTAGCTAATTGTTGTGATACTGCAACTACTGTAAAACATCAATTAATGCAGCTACCCCAAATGACACATAGAATTTTAAGATTTTTTGAGATTTCCTTTGCAAGGCCTCCAGAAAGTCTGAAGTGGGTCTGTTCTGTCACAAGTGAAGGATGCCCATGTGGGTCTCTTCTTACCTTGTCTAAGATGCCGAAATCTCCCTATAGCAAATAAATTGGCAGTGGATAAATTTGGTCAAATGACCAAATCCTACTCCAGTGCTGGACAAACCAATTTCTGCTTCTGTCAAGGGAGTTTATTTTGACTGAGATGCCTACTGTTAGAAATTCAGATTTAATCTGACAACTCCTATCACAGCTTCCTGAAGAGTAAACCTTACAATTTCTGTAGTATCTTATATTTTAAAAGTAATCTAGATTTAAATGTTACTGGCGATCAATGCCAAAAGAAAACTGACATCCCACCAGCCCACAACCTATGGATTGCATAAACCAATTATTAAAGTTTTTTTCCTTTGCTTATTTGTTCAGTTACCAGTGGCTTAGACTGTAGGATTATTAGATTGCAAAAGCTTATCTTTAAACATGGTATGGATTGAAAGAAGGAACAGTGATGTCCTTGATTCTGTCATCCGCATTTGGTATTAGGTACTTTGACTGTTGTAGAGAGGTTAGTTGCGTAAATCAGTGGTAAAACTGCAAGGAAACACAAGCATTTATAGTTCTTTTTCTAGAGATCAACAGACAGATATAATCCCCACAACATCTGTGCCTGCCAGCGGATTTCCTAAAATAGGGTTAATAGTGCTTACAGAGTCCAAGCTGAGAGGCTGAGTGATGAAGGCACCAAGGAAACTGGAGCAAAGAGATTCTTAGGGCTAAGGATGCTGTTGAATACCTATAACAACATTTTTTCTAGCAAAGAGATTTGTAATTTTCTTGGGAGTGTTGTGTGGGATTTATCGTTCAGGGAGAACCATTCCAGACATCTCTGTGTTCAAAAAGGTGATGTGCTGTCTCCCCTCTAGCATCTTAACAGAATAGGATGAGCCTTCTGGGGCAGATAATGATGAAAAGTGAGAGCCAGAGGAAGGTTCAGCATGTGTTTGTGAAGCCAGAAATGACTTCCCTAACGCCTATGCAACCAACAACAAGACTATGAGTACAGGATCCTCTGGAATTCCCCAAGGCAAATTAATTTGTGGGAGATGTATTTAAAGGCCAGAGAAACACATAACCTGATGGTTTTCCTCAGAAGCACCTTTTCCATCTGTCATTGCCCCAGAGACTTAACAAGTATCTTCTCCTACCTGTGGGAAGTAGTGCCACTCCTCTGTGAAACTTAGTCAGGTGGATTCCACCTCTTCTCTGCAGAGAAGTGCTTAATTCACTTCCCATAAAGTGAAACTCCCATTCTCCTCCAGGTGAACATCTGAGGTCTAGGCTAGGCTCTCAACTATGCTAAGTACTGGTAGAAGTTCTGTAACCTTGACTAAGACTGTGAGGGGCCATGTTCTTTGCTTTTGGTGTCTCTGCTGTATCTACAAAGCAGAAAAGTCTAGAAACAGCCCTTCTGTTTGCAGAAGAGGTAGCTCCTATTTTGTCCTAATGCTCTTGGCCTTGGTGACAGCAGGATGTTAAAGGAATGGACTAGGAGGAGGCAGGGATGTACCAAAAACCAGCTGGATCTTCTCCCTGAGAAAGTCACAGAAGCAGGAGGGCTACCACTTGTGTTGTCTCATTCTTGAGCATCTTGAAATAAAGAACTGACACCAGTACCCAGGTACCTGTAGCTAAGGGAGAAATTGTCATTGTTTGAAATATAAAACTAATAGAAATGGCAGAAAAGTGTGGGGATGCACATTGAAAAGGAAATGCTCTTTGCATAATACACATACCTCACCTGTTTTCTACTGTCTGTTGAAATCTCACAGTCAGAAGTTTTGCTCAACTGAGAAGGACATGTATTGGCTTTGAGATGAGGTTTAGGACTACCCTTTGGATTGTAACTGCCGTATCATGAGGATTTTTTACCTGATTGCAAGGATTTCCAGGCTTGGAGTTTGAAAATCCCCTAAGAAGCAATTAGTTAATTGCCATGTGATGAAAAAATCTTTGTGATAGGCAATATGATCTCCTGAGCAAGTCTGAGCATCGCAATTCTGACATGACCCCTTTGGAACTTGAAAATTATTCAAAGTCTTTATTGGTAAAACTGCCCGAGTCATACTGGTCTCCAATTCGTATCATAAGACTCAAAACTACAGCACATTAACCAACATTCACTTGTTGCTCACAATTATATTAGACAATGTGATTTCCATATGAAGTACTGCTGTTTTATAATGCCAATTTGAAATAAATAATCTGCAAGTGTTTCCCAATCCCAAGGTTAAAAGCTGTTCTTTTATAAAACATGAAGTTCCCTATACTTGCTTTGTCTCGTTAAGGAACTATACACCAGTGCAAAAATTTAACACATAAGACACTTGAACAGTTTAAGCAGTTTAAACACAGAGCAAAACCTTTTGGACTAATCCTGCCAGTGATTTCAGTGAAGGACAGAAGCTTCGTTTTTCACTCTCAAGTATTTATTAAAATTCTTACATTTCTTTTGTCTGCCATCTGAAAAGCGAGGGAAAATGGTTAGTTGTCTTCTGTTCCTGGTATATGCAATTGTAACTGTCTGTCCCAGTAGCACCATTTTTCATGTTTAAGAACACGGCAGTCTGTATTCAGGACCACAAAAGTACTTCATGGGATAAACAAATCAAAGCAATTTGTAATCTTTTGATCTTTGTTCAATAAGACAGTTGAAAATGTTCAGAAGCCATTCACTTCAAATGGCATCCTGAATCAGAATCCAAGACAGTTATTTACTAGTATCTTCAGTTGTATGTACAAACACATGGAACATTACAGTTGGGCTAGACGCATCGCAGGTAAAATGCCAGCTGTGTCACTGCAATCACACAAGTGATCAATCTCATTTTAACGTAGTGATTATCTAACCAAAAGTAAAGTTTAGTGCTTCCATCTTACATTAAGCGTTATGAAAACCTTTCATTTGGACTTACTTAGTAAGAACACAGAATGTCTCACAGGTGACACAAAATTGATAGGTAAGTCAAATCCAGAGATGATTGAATGAAACTTCAGAAAAAACCAAATACACAGCTTTACAAGTTGAGAAAATGCTGAATGCAAGCAACTGTTGATAAACGAAAAGTAGCGCATAATATAGGAATAACAATGAGCTAGTTATATACTAAATTGTCATGAAAATTCAGTAGATATCCTTGTTTTACTTTCAATCTCAGGTGAAGAAAAAACAAGCAAAATGAAAGATACAAGTGAAAACAGAAAATGAGACTATCGTAACATCTCTACATAATGAGTGAACTCATCTTGAATGGAGTATGTTGGTGCTCATCTCATCTTAAACCGGGTATTTAGCACAGCTAGAGGACCTGAGAAGTGCCAACAAGGGTTCAACAGCCTGGAAGAACTATCAAAGTAAAGAAGAAGTGAAAACAACATGATTGTTTTGTATGGAAGAAAAATAAGTAAATTAAGTCCTAAGAAAAAATGTATGTATATCGCATAATATGGAAAAGATCAGACAAGAAATTCTGTTCCCACTGTTTCATAGCAAATGATTGTGAGGATGTTAAATGAAGTTGAAATGTGATGAACTGAAAAAAGCAAAAAGAGAATGAGTGCACTTCCATACTGTAATTATTTGGTAGAACCCTTTGCTTCAGAAAGCAATTGTAGCTTGGAGTGAACAGGATTTAGAAAAGGACTGGTAACAATTCTGGCTATGAAAATCATCATTCATTACAATTGCAGCAAAGATTGAGAGCGATGTAAATCTCTCACTTCCAGCCTTGAGCTAATCTTTGAATGGTATTCTGATCTCTAGGTAACTATGCCATACACTCAGCCACTGGAAGTTTCTTATAGCCTTCCTCAAACTAGTGCAGTTGAAAACAAGATTATCAGAGCAATGTAATCTAACTGCTATTCAGTATCATCTTTTTGGTGCTTTCAACACCAGCTATTTCTAGTGAATCTGAAAACTGATTCTAGGAGATAAGTAGGCTTTTTCATTACAATCTCAGCAAAGAATATTTTTTACACCAAGTTTATAATTATTTAGATAGTATAGTATCTCAGCTCCCCTGCTTAGTTTCTGAAACGTTTTAGCAAAACCACACTTATGAACGTAATAGATTTTTGGTTGTCTAGTTTAGCAGTGTCCATTTCGTTACTGCCACAAAACACACATCAAAGTTTTTCTTACTAAGAACTGGAGGTTACAACCAGACTTTTCAGTTTTAATCCACAGAATTTTGGGAGTAGCACCCTATCAGGAGATAACACCTCCCTGTAGGTCCCTGGCAATGCTGGGGGGGGCGGAAAAAATGAAGTGGATTTGCGTTCAGAGGATTCAGGAACCTGGATGATCCAGCATTGTCAGCTTCAGCAGGTCCTCCTGGCTCACTTCGTTCACACTTGAATATTTGCAAGTGGAAACTTTCCTATATCCCCACTGTCTGAAATGGGAAGTTGCACCTTAAATGTTAAAAAGTCCGTGCACCTCTGACAAGGGCCACAGTACTTCCCATTATGAACTCTGTGTCATGGCCAGTGTTTTCATTTAGACTCTATTCTACATCACCTACATCCAATCTGCAGCTGTTCAGCCATTCAAAACCAGAACCTTGCTTTACAGCTCAGGATATGTAGTGAATTCTGTTAAAAGTCATAAAAATATATGGCTTGTTTCTGAGCACATTTAATTTTAACACAGCAAAAGCCAGTATAAGTAGAATCACATATATAATGAGAATCTTTTTCGAGGTGTGTTTGATGGACTGTGCTGTTTCAACAGCCAAGTGCTTGGCAAAGCGTTTTTCAGTCTCTTCCCACCAATAAACAAGCCCACATCACAAGTTTTCTTATAGCAAGAAACTGTTTAGATCGAGATCTTTGTCACCTTAATGTTTATAAAATTAACAGAGCAGGTGCTTTGGCCATCGCTGATCGTGATGAAGACAATCTTCCCTGAAACAATCTTTACTTTTAAGGAACTATAGTCCTTCATTGGAATCCCATAACTATGGTGAATTATAGAAAACGTAATTTTTCCATTGTGCTGATTTCATAGAAGATAAAGGCATCATGGAAGGGAACTCAGCATTATGGGGCTGCAACACAATTTCTGTCCCTTTTCTAACTTTCAAAATTAAATGAAGCCGTGAAAAAAAGTCATATTAAAAAAGTAAACTGGAACTCATGGATATGGAGAAAAGTAATAACATTCCTGGCTGGAAGTACAGGAATACAGGTTTTTTAAATCCATAAAATGGTTTACATTGGAAAGGACCTTAAAAATCATCTATTTTCAACCCCCCTGCCACAGTCAGGGACATCTCCCACTAGACCAATTACTCAATGACCCACTCAGCTCGGCCTTAGACACCTCCAGGGATGGGGTATCCACAGCTTCTCTGGACAACCTGTTCCAGTGTCTCACCACATTCAGAGTGAAAAATTTCTTCCCAATGTCCGACCAATTTAAGTCCACCCTCTTTCTGCTTGAATCCATTAATCCTCATCCTATCACTACAAGTCCTTGTAAAAAGTTCCTCTCCAGCTTGCTTGTACGCCACCTTCAGCTAAAGTCTCTCAGGAGCCTTCTCTTCTCCAGACTGAACAACCCCAACTCTCTCAGAGTTACTCTCATTTTGAAAAATTGTTTCATAAACGCATTACATTGTTTCTTATTGGAGTGATCAGTGCACCACCACCTTACAGTCAGTGTCAAACACAAATGTATGTGTTCCCGTACTCCTCTTGAAGCAGATTTACTACACTGTAAGTACGATCCTGATCTCCTCTAGCATATAACTAAGACTTTGGCTTGGCTTTTGGTGTTGTAAATGATGCTAGACAATGGTTCATTCTATATCAAGACTTTTCCAACACACAGGTCTATCTCAACATGTCTTATTTTATGGAAAACTTCAGCTCAGGGCCTTTTGAAATACATTTTCAGTCTTTAGGACATGAATATCACCTCACTGACTTTTTACCTCTTAGCATCTGCTGTATAGCCTGAGAAATGAAAACAAAATGCATGTTTGAATTGGTGGACAACCAGCAGTGCATTCCTGTGTTCTGCCTTGCAGATCCAACTCAGCAGATGGACTGAAGTCCCTCCAAGCCTGAACACTACAAGGGCCTGGACTGGATACCTGCATTAAGCATCTTCAGGTAGCTCTTCATTTGCTTATAAAATAATTAAAGAACAAATTCTTTTTGTCTTTCTGTTCAATTACCAGCATTTCAATTTGTTTGTTTGGGTTTTAAATGGATAAAAATTGTGTTTGCCTTGTGTTTTGGAAAATACCAATCCGTATTTACCTACTAGCACGGGGAATTAGCAGTCTTACTTCAATTGAAGTAGAGTTGAATTAGACAACCATTGATCCAGATGGTTGACTTACAATGGAAATTAAAAGGAACATTTCCCTGAATCAGATTATTTCCTGATAAGATTGCTCAGTCAATAAATGACTCCTGCAATATCATTCTGCAGCGACATAAACAGAGCATTCACTTTTCCTTAATCCCCTACATGTCAGCCCATAACAGACACACTTGAAATATCTTACATGGTGATAAGTGTAATTTGCTTCGCTCTAGGATTTAAAATGCTGCCTCTTAAAGTGGAGGTCTAGTCTGACAAGTCAACTTGCAGAACTGACAACGTGAGATGACTCTGAGCTCCAGGCTGTGCCCATTGCTCTACTAACTTTTCCCTGTGGAAGTGCACGCATTACAACTCCTGCAATGCTGCCTTCTGCAACTCTACTGCTGGAGACAGACAGCTAGTTGTGAGAGTCTTCTTACACAGAAGGTTTCTTTTTTTCTGGTTCAAAAGCATAAATATGAACTTTGCTTCTGACTCTGGCTGAAGAGTATCCTTCCAGGGCCTAGCTATAAATTTTCCTAGGCACTATCTCCTTCACTGTTGGTTAGAAAATGTGGCACATCTTAACCAAACGCATCCGTGGGCTGTCTGAATTCAGGTGACCTGATTCTGACACAGTACTGGGTTCATTAAAGGAGGGATAACCTTACTGCTACTGTACATTTTGTAATAAAATGAAAGTAATCCTAAATTAATGATAAAAGAATTTGCACCTGAAGCCATTCAGAAAATAAAGGACCAGTCTGATTTTTTTTTTTTTTTTCCTAATCTTGGATTAAACACAATTGTCCTATTAATGTAAGCATAGTAGGATCTAGGTAATTTGTCTTCTTTTTTTTTTTTTTTTTAAATTACAGAAATCATAGAAATTCACTCACTTTTTAAGCTGGCTTCAGGTCCATCATGATAAAGATTATCCATATGTAAGTAAATAATTGTTTCCATGACAACTGAGTCAGACAAGACTCTAATTCATTCTCTTAGAGCTGTCGCAATACCAAATTCAAGACTATTGAAAACCACTTGTTTTAATAAAGATACGATTTTTAATAATACACTAAAGCCGAATTTGTGAGCTGCTTTTCTAGCCTGCTTTGTTACTTTTTACTGTGTTTAAGATTTGTTTCCTTAAATACTGTGCAACCACAGCATACGCTGTCTGTTCTCCGTCTTAAGTAAATCTCCTCATTTCTGCTGCATATTTTCTGTTGCTCCATTTTGACATCTCTACTCATATGCAAGCAACTGTTCTTTATATTCAATTTTCCTTGAACATAGTCCAAATCCCTTTTTATGTATTTGTGGATGAATATATTACTTAGTGAAACTCTAGTCTTCATGATTTCACTCTAATCCATCACTGTTTATTGATCCTGTATGTTAAAGTGCTGAGAGTTCAGATTCTACAGCTGGTACTCATTGTAGGAGTATTGCTTAAACCACAGTACTGAAGTTTTTTGAATGCTAGTCAGCCAAGTTTGTGCATCCTTCATCAAATTTAAATTATGTATACCTGAAGAATACGGCATTGCTAACTCTCACACAATACTTTGTGTTCTACATGAGAACTTTTTGCTGAGTTAGAAGAAGGGATGTCTATATTTTTAACTGAGAACAGCTCATTTCAAGTGTTGAGAAGAGTAACTGATGGTTAAAAAGGGCATATAGAAGATACTGAAATGGACAGAACTTTGAAGAAAAATCTAAATTTAAGAGAGAGTATCAAATATTCCACTGTTAATAAAAATAAAAGAGAATTTTTAAGTGAATTAACCCCAGATTCCATTTGAGAGGAAAAAAAGTGAGCCCATTTTATCCCAAAGTTTCATTGTTATATAAAATAATATTTAGTCAAAGAAGGGTCCTGTGCTGATGACCTTATGGGACAAAGAAAATAGGTTTATATGATGTAATAATCATAGAATGATTTGGGTTGGAAGAGACCTTAAAAATCATTGAGTTTCAACTCCCCTGATATGGGAAGGGGCACCTCTCACTAGACCAGTGGCTCAAAGCCTCATCCAACACAGCCTTGAACACCTCCAGGGTATCCACAACTTCTCTGGGCAACCTGTTCCAGTGTCTCACTACCCTCACAGGAAAGCGTTTTTTCCTAATACATAATTTACCAAGAGGATGTTGAGATAAAAATTAGGATGAAGGGTGAATGGTTAAGAATGTAAATTCCTGTAATTAATAATGTTGAGAATGGTCAATTCTTAACAGAATTTGAGGATGAGAAGCTGGTATCTGGAAAGATCAAGTGTCTTTAACAGAGATTTTTTGTACTTAAAGGAAAAGACATTTTTGTCTCTGAATTACAAAAAGAAGTGCCATAATGAATTTGGAATATATAATTTCTTCATAAATTTTCTGGAAAAAAATCTTCTTATGTCCACATATTACTAGTCACCTGCTTTTTCAAACTGAGATTATTCTATTCATAGCCGTCTTATGAGACATTCCTAAAAACTGGATGAGATAAAGCTTTTACCTACTTGCTTTGCTTATTGTCTTTCTTGGCCACATCAGTGATTATATTGTGTTCCGATGCAGAAAAGTGCTTCATGAGCAGACTGCATAAGAGGCAGAGGTGCAAACAGAGGTTTTGTACTTGTAAATTTCAGGCAAGCATGACTTAGGGAACTGACGTGTTTCCTGATTCTTGATTTATTGAAGATACACAGGTTTCTCATACTAAGACAAATATTTTTTTTTTCAGCTAGTAAGTTAGTATTACAGCTTACAAAAGAAAACAAGATCTCTCTGATTCTTTACTACTTAGATTGAAAGAAGAAGAATCTGGAGAATAATCTACTGTTTTTTTGCACTAACCTTTTTTAGTTCTATTCTGACATTTTTTTTTTAGCTTTGAAGGCTAACACAAGGGAGACCAGTTACCCTTTTGCTAGACACAGAAGGTCACTTGTGGAACTTTGACACCATGAAAAATTGCTTCAATCTAGTAATTTTATTTGGAGAACTTAAACCAACTTCTGCCTGTGCAGGCACCCTGCAAAGAAGATGAATTAAGTACCAACTACGTGCAATGCAGATGTTCACCTATCCAAAGACATTGCCAAAGACACACTTGAAACTCATGGCTGACCATGAGAAGGCAACATTCAATATCTCAGTACAAAATACATTTGAGTATCAAGCCCCCTCAGCCAATGCAGAAAGCTTGCCAAGTTAAGCAGGGGAAGTTCAGGGAAAAATTTTCTTTTCATAAGTGTGCACCTCTTACATTTCATGTGATAAAACATACCTGAGACATCATTAATTGCATCTCTTCCACCTGTGTTTACTAGAAGAGGAGCCCAGACAACTCTGACAGGCAAAGATAACAGCACTAGAGACACATTAAGCAAGATGAGATTAATCCCTTTTTTAATGCGATATGGTAGATGGTTGCTGTGATTTGTACCTAAACTGCAAATGTAATAATAATCATGGGGGGGAAAAAAACAATATAGAGAACAACATTAATGACGAATGTTAGACAGGGTAAGTAGATATTGAATCAAGTTATACAACCATTTTGCTAATACAGGAGACCTCTTTAAATTCTGCTTGGTGGTTTTTTTAATCATGACAGTGGTGTTTTCAAAATGTCACTCAAGACATTAGCTCAGGATTTAATAATCTCCTTTCTGTGATTTCTGATGGATATTAGAATAGGTGAAAATTACAGAATTTAGGTCCTATCTGAAATAAGCTGAGTCTTATGTATACCTATGTCTGTCATATACATTGAATTTCATCATTTGCACTTTAGTTCTTCCTATAGCTCTGGATTTCCTCAGTTTGGTAGGTTTGTTCTGTGCTGGGGTTTGTCTGTTGGGTACTTTTGTTCTTCTTTTGCCCTTAAAATAGTTACCAGAGTACAGAGATTAAAATAAACACTATTTAGACAAGAATGGGTTCATTGAAAACTTACCTCAGAGCAACTGCATATTTTATTGGGCTTCGTTTCCTGCTGTGAAATGTATTAGTCAATAGCCTACTTCATAAAAATGTTGCACTTCTAAGTTGGCTTCCACATCTGCAAGGGAATAAAAACAAGAGGAGACTCTACAGAGAAATAACTGAATGCATTTTCTTCCTTACAATATCATTTTGGCTAGGTTTCTTCAGTCCCACAATAAACTTTATCTCTCAGCTAGCATATTTGAAGTTTGACAGTTACTACCAAAAAAAAAAGAGGAAGGGTGGGTGGTGACAGCAACCAAAATAATGAAATCACAGGTGGTTTACATGATTAATGCTAATGGACTAACTACCAGATTTATAGGTGCCAGCAGCATATCTGCCTATGTTGAAGCAGCTACTGCTTTTTATATATTGTAGCTTCCATTAACTGTTGTGGTGGCTTGACATTAACCTAACACTCTTTCACTTCCTTTCCTCAACAGGATAGGAGAGAAAACAGGATGGAAAACATCTTGTGATAGTGCTAAGGACATCACTTACTAATTACTGTCACGGGCAAAACAGATATGGGGAAAATGAATTTATTTCCAATTCAAATACATTTTATTGATGGAAAGGAAAGATACCTATTAAAGCAATGCCTTCCTCCCATACACACACACCCCCTTGCTCCATTCCCACCTTCCCCCTTTACCTCCCGACCCCTTTCCCCACCCCAAGGGGCACAGGGCTGGGGATGGGTATTGGGGTCCATCCATGGCAGCCCCTCTGGGCTGCTGCTCCCTCCTCACCCCTCTCTCTGCTCCAGTGTCGGCCCTGCCCCAGTGAAGGCAGTCAACTGATTTGAGAGGTTTGGGGTTGGTTTTTTTTGGTATGCTATTTTTTTTTGTATGCAAAACAAAATGGGAGCTTCCAGTTAAGAAGCCACCAGGAATGTTTTGCACATCTGTCTTTGTTTCTTCCTTCCCACATGGATTTTAAACATCAAGTGTAGATTAAAATACCCTTTTTCACAGAAGATAAACTCCTATCAATTGTGTGTGACTGCAAGCGTAGGTTTACAGCAGCATCTATTTCTGTGACTATTTAATGCTAAATATTCTGTGGGCTTTTAACTAAACTCTGAAAAGTCACTCTGAAAACCCTCTCTGACCATTCCTCTTCTCTAGCTCTGACTTTTCTCGTGTTTTTTCTGAAACTGTATGTCTCTAATGGGCAGTCCCAAACTCCACAGCAAGTGGAAATCAAGCTGCATCCCCAGTAGTACTGCAAGAAGAGGAAACATTTTACCTTTTTCCTTTATTTCCTAAGTAAACATGGGCTGGTTGGGTATGTGAGTCCTGAGATTTTCTGAGACACCCTGAGGTTTCTCCTAGAGCTGCTGTAGTCTGGTCTCTGAACAGATCTCAAAAGAAACTGCCAAACTGTCTTTTTAGCCCAATTGTCATCCCACCTGACCACCACAGCCCATTACAACACATCTCATTTCTTATAGCCTGTTGCACTGAGATTTCTTCACAAACTTCTTTCTAACCTTGTCTCTCTTGCTGTGAGACTATTGTTTTTATTGATTTCACGATTCTTTCAGGAATTCCTTCCTCTCTTATATGTTAGCAGCATCTTTTAGTTTGGCAAAACCTTCAGAATAGCTTTTAATGTCCTTTCACTTTTCCATCAAACCAAATAAACTTAGTTTTATCCAAACCAACACTGCTTAAAGTGGCTAATGATAGCTGCAGTGACACATTATTGCTAATGCTCACCATAAGGATCACATTCTACACACGTTTGCACCCAATTTGTGAAGTTATTCTTGATCCCCTTTAAAATATTCATCTTGTGTTATACCACATCAGATCTCTTCAAATCACCTACGACAGTGACGAGATTTGCTATATTAACAGAGAGACAATAAGTATTTTCATTCAATATTCAGTTTTTCATCCTGTAGACTGAATTGTAATAGGTTGGGATCTTTATTTCCAAGTAGTATACTGGGTACAACTTACTATAAAACTATTGAAGTCAAGCAAGATGTTATATAAAGAAATGAAATGACATAAATAAAATATCAGCAACAGAGTAGTCCAGAAACCAATTTCCCTTCAATATCTACATGTTTTTCTTCTACTCAGAGAGAAAGGAGAAGAAAGGAAAAATGGTTTAAATCAGGTGCATTTTAAAAGAAATTGTTCTCCTCCATTTACTGCAAATGCCACTAATATTAAATGAAATATGTAAAAACACCTGTACAATGTATTTTCTTTTATTTTATTTCATCTAACTCTGATTCCCACTAAGAGATCTCTAAGTTAGCTAATGGTTCCAGTAGTGCAAATCACAGCCTGGATTTATAAATGCAGATATTTATTGGTTTTGCATAAATATCTTATATTTCAAACAGAAGATGTATTCAAGGTCACAATCTCCTCAGAGCTATTCACTAAACAGGGAAGAAATACCATGTTAACCCTGATACTTTTCTTTGTCATGTTATCTTTTGATTTTTATTCAGGATGGCACATGAAATCTTCCTACATCCATTCTGAAAAGGTGTTTTCCCCAGAAGCCTTTTCAGACTTCTTGGTACACAACAAACCACCAAGTCTGTTTCAATACGGGATGTCACCGTTACTGTGGAGAGCCTCCACAATCATCAGAGGTCTTTATGCTTTGTCATTCCCACCTTCTCACCACAGAAACGTGGTATGTGACTATAGACACTGTCTGCTGAAGTAGTACTTCTGCCACCAGAAGTAGTGGAAGTTTGCACATATTTCTCCAGCAGGTCAATACCTATGCTGAGGGATTAGAACGTAAAAGCGTCCTCAGTGGGATATACATGTATATGGGTGTAAACTGATGCATTATTATGTGGAGGAAACTTGTGTAATTGATTTTCCAAGAATTCTGCCATGCACTGGAAGAGTCTGTCGCAATTTCCAGTGGTTGAGTTACTTTTGTAATTATCAGTTCTCAGTCACGTACGAAGCCCAGAGTGGTCTCATGTTATCTTTTTCTGTTGACGTCCACCTTCTCAGAAATGAAAGCCATTTTAAATTACATGTTTGCCCATTTCCTTTTAAAAACCCCACCGACCTAACAAACAAAAAAAAAATCCCCTGAAAAAAACCCAGAAATTACCCTACTTGATTTGACAACAAACTCTTCATTTACTTTGTCAAGTTTACTTTTAACCAAAGGATTCTTTATCACCCTCTGAGCACAATTCCACAAATCATACCATTTCCCAGATGTGTCTGGAGAAAATGAGACAGGTGTCTGGAACCATTTCTTCCTAGCAAGCACAGAAAACAACATTAACATTCAATTTAGTGCACACATTATTCCATGTAATCAACAAGATGGTTTAAATGTTGGCTCTAAAAAGCAAAAGGCTGGATAGAAAAATAAATATACATGGAGAATCCAATGTTTTGGCCTTTACTTTGTGAACAGACTTTAAAATACTTTCGAACTTTTAGAAAATAGGACTGGATTTCTCCCATTCAATATTCTCTAGAGGATCCCTAGCTAAGTAATAAAAATTAAGTTCTTTCCATGCTTTGCTTATAACCAATGCATTTAACATCATCTGTCCCTAAGAGTCCTATTAACGAGTGACTTCCTGACAATGAGATCCATTCTTATGGAAGCACGAGTTCAATTGCACCCTTTGCAACATTCCACTAAAATTAGATTAATGCTACTGAAGTCAATGCTGATGTTCTATAACCAAATTATGCAAGTAGAATAACATTGTAACTTAGGACATTACTACATCTTACATAATTGTATGCCTTGTTACATGTATGTCTATACATTACTACATTAGAATAAGAAGAAAATGTGAAGAACAAAATGGCTAAAGATGTCAGTCATGAAGGACTGTGTTTCAGAGGCAAATTGTCATGGCTTCAGAGCCTGGAGAACAGCCACTAGTTGAAGGTATAGCTTCTGCCTAGCAACCATAATTCAGCTCATGATGATTTCCATACCAAATCCTAAAGGGTTGTTAATAACAGGGTAGAGAGCTTCATTTGGCAGAGAGCAAATAAAAACAAATATTGTTAAATACTACCTAGAAAAAAAGGGTTAACAGCCTATTTTGTTCTGGTTGCCATTCAGATCTTATACTCGGGACTTGCTATTTGCAGTCTGAAAATCCATCTGATGGTAAAGATTGGCATCGAAGGACTTGGGGAAATATCAGTTAGCAGGGCCCTACTTCTTTAATGGATCAGTTGCTTTGAGTCCAGAGGCTGAAAAACAAAAAAGGCACTGTTTCTTTGCAATTCATGCTGACTTTGCATCTAGTTCCAAACATTTTGGTATCTCCCTATTCTTACTATAGAAATTGTGAGGAAAAAAAGGGCATCTTGTAGCCTGACAGGTCATTCACTATTCCTGCCATTATACACTTTTCTATATTTCTTCCT
Organism: Thinocorus orbignyianus; assembly: GCA_013400375.1. Classification (NCBI taxonomy): domain Eukaryota; kingdom Metazoa; phylum Chordata; class Aves; order Ciconiiformes; family Thinocoridae; genus Thinocorus; species Thinocorus orbignyianus. Next base: position 546,348 of record VXBW01004976.1, read on the forward strand.
ATGTCAATGGGAGATTAAAGAGAAAAGCAGACAAGGTCTAGTTCTAGCCTTGCCATATATCCACAACAGTCTTTCAACATCTGTTTTTTTCAGGTCTTAGGACTTCTCCCTGTATGCCAGAACTGAAATTTCAAATAAGCTGAAGAAACTCTTTCTCAACCATTATTCTTTAACCATCAACTTTAAGAAGTTTGAATTTTATATTCAAGTACAATGATGATCTTGCCCCCTAGAGCTATTAATAACAGCAGAATGTTCTTTCACTTAGAATTTCTGTGCAGGCTTCTGCTTTCTGCTGAAGGTACTGTTTATATAATGAGCTCAAACTCAATCAGGATCTTGTGAATAGACTAAGGAACATTTTATTTGGTGTATTGACATTTCACATTTTCTTTATTGCCTTTTGTGAAATCTCTTTATCACAACAATGAAGCCTTTTGAATGTTAAAGGATTCTTTCTTCTTTCAATATTTTTTTATGCTAAAGAAGCAACATCATCTGCTTTTAAGCAGGCTACTTACTTTTTGAAATGGTATGACATGAAGAGCTGTAAATATGCATATATTTACAGCACTTTCGTATGCTCTTGAAGAACTTTGTGCAGCTCGACATTCATATATCACAACAACGTTAATCTTTCCAATAGATCTAGATGACTACCAACAGATGCTTATCTACCTCATTTTTTTAAACCTCTCAGTGAATCATAAAAATTTATAAAAAATCCATCCCTATGTTTCATCTGTCTTAAAGTCAGAAACTTTTTCTAATATGTAGTATCTCTCTTGCTGAAAAAGTCATCCAAATATTTCTTGTTCTCCTTTACTGAATACATGGAATAATTTATCATTGTCCTTCTTATACTGGAAGATGGCTGACATTTCTGCTTCTTCAGGCTCCAGATGATTACCTGTTAACCTTTTAATTAAAATGAAGTATGTCATGTGAATGAAAGACAGAAAGAAACCAAGGGTGGCTCTGGCTTGCTGAAATTTGGAAAAGAGTTTCCACGTAGGATGTGTTGACATAAAAAGTTCAAAGGGTAAATAAAAGAAAATGATGCCGTGACTGACAGCCCAGAAACTAAGGAAAAAACGGAGGCATTCACATTCTTCACAATCACTTTTATCCGAGCCGTAGCTTGTGGCAAAGATTTCCACATGTTTACCTATTTGAGGAGCCACATATTTTTAGGTTCTGATTGTATCTTTATATATTCAGAAGTACAGAATAGAAATGTAGCAGGTTAGATATGTTGAAAATGTCTGAGTAATTAAGAAAGGAGCAGAATATTGTGGCTGTCATAGATGGAATGTTGTACAGGGCATCAGACTGTGAAATCCATAGTAACTGGTGAAGTTCTCCAGACAAAAGGGCTTGGTCGGATTAAAAAACCACAAACTTTCACGCCCTAGAGGATTTCTGGAAAAAGAAGTCAGCCCATACAATCCTTGAAATGCATTGCAAAATGGAGGGTTTTTTTTCAGTATGGAAACTTAAAATAACAAATAGAGGCCTTACCAGATCTATTTCTAGTGAGGAAGGGATAAGGACTGAAGAGTGGAAAGTTTAAGAGAGTCAGTGAAATGACAGGTTTTGCAACCCTTAGATTATAAAAAGTGATAAAACAAGAGTACAAGAGAGTGAACTTCAGTACATTCAGAGAATTCACAGATTATGGCTTATGGGAGGCCAGTCTACACAGAAATTGTTGAAAGAACCAACAGTTCCTTAAAAGATGTATATTAAGGAGGATAACCAGGACTGAGCAATGTGCTTAGTGAAGTTGTACAGAACTCAAAAGCAAAAGGAATGATAAGAGACATAAAAAAGCCTACAAGAGAAATAAATGGGGTTTAACCTAGAGATAAGGGGGCTAAGAGAAAATACAGTATTAAAAACAATGAAGAAGTGGAATAAATGTCTTGGGAAAGCAGTGGTATCCTTATCAATTTTAATCTTCTGGAAAAAAAGAGGACAGATATAGTCTGCCTTAGGCAGAGTGAGGAGGGTGGATTCAGCTATGCATCTGCCTCCATTTTCCTTTAACAAACAGGCACAAGTCTGTTAATCTTTCCAGATTCTACACTGAGATTTCCAAGTAGTACAGTTGGGGCCTCAGAGACATTGAGTCGAGGAGAATATTTACCCCTTTCCTTTTTTTTTCACATGCAACACGGCTGTTAATGCCATACAGAAATCAGCTGTCCCCTGTTTGCATCAGTGTAACTTTATCAGCTCATGTCAAATTTCCAATGTAAAATGTTGTGCACAGTGTAACCCTCACTTCATTTGGAGGTCATCCCAACATCTTGTCACTATGTGCTTGATTCCAGCACTTATTAATAAAAATGCCACACACAGAAACAAATGGAGCAAAGTAACCCTTCAATTTGCTGTAAGCTCCCAGTAAAATATTCTACAAGAGTTTTTTAAGAACCACTTGTAAAAATATAATGTTCTATCTGGAACTTTTTTCCCTGGCTGTTTTATAGAAATACAAAGGGAGACAGTGTTAAACCTTTACAAATTCAGTTTTAAGAGTTATCTGCAATGCAAATTATCTAGACTATCTGTGCCTCCTTCGCCGTCTTCCCACAACAACAAATTAGAATGGTTTAATTTGATTTGTTTTGAAAACTCCATGCTGGTTGGTTTTTACCAAATTATCATTATAATCATTATTATTATTATTAATAATGCTTATGTAATAGCGATGCTTTAGAGTCTCATTCCAACAGCCTGAATGAGGATGAGTTGCCTGAACTTCTCTGTGAGAGCCTTCTCTCATTTTAAAGACGAATCAGGTCTTTGTCCCTCCTCAGTTTTTGCTACCATTCATCCCTCACGTGGTACCAAAGACACCAACAAGTGATGTGGTGATTAAGAACTACTCCCGTAAGTACTGCAGAATGAATTTCAGCTGAATTGCTAAGCTGTTTTATACCAGTCTTCCTTAAACATTCCTTGAACATTTTTTCTCTGTTTCTTCACTCTATCTCTGTTGAACCTAATTGTGACTTTGGGTCATATGTCACCTTTGTGATGAGGTCTTACAGAGCAGGCAAACACCACTGTAGCCTTCTGTGTGTCACTAGTCTTTTGACATGATTTTCTTCACTTTTTAGTAATTAACTTCTGTTTACCTTGGGTTTTTGTTGATGTTTGTTTTTATTATTATTATTATTATTGCTTCAAAAGTTTTATACAATTTTTTTTTTCTTTTCCTTACTATGAGTAACTTATTCTCTATATTTTTCCATTATTTTTTCTTCTCACCGTATGCTATCCATATATGTTCATTCTTAGTTGTCTGATCTTATTTTGACATTTTGTACAATTTTTTAATACAGTTATTTTCAAACCTTCTAAGGGATCTTCATTCAGCCATAACCACCTCTCACTATATTTCGTTTCCTACCTATTCTGTGCATTAATCCTAGAATCATGGAATCATAGAATGGTTAGAATTGGAAGGGACCTTAAAGATCATCGAGTTCCAGCCCCCCTGCCATGGGCAGGGGCACCTCCCACTAGAGCAGGCTGCTAGGTGGGTTTATAACAGCTAGTAGCAACATATGACAGATCACCTGCCTGCTCTGAACTGGACTGTCTTCCTCAGAGATCCTGCCTACTGCCTTGCCTACCGAGTGTACAAGTTCCATCCTAGTCTTACTCTACTTAGCCATTTCACCCACTCCCTAGGGTAGTGAATGTTATATTTCACATTAATTTTCTCTCAGGTTTCCATTTACCTTTAGATCCTCAGTCAGTTCCTCCTAATTAGCTGGAAAGAAAGCTGAAATAGTCATTCTTCTAGTTGACTTGTGTAGCTCCTAGGGGAAAAAGAGTAGGTGGGGGGAGAAAAGGTTTTGATACATTTCAAAACTTGATGGTTGATTACATGGCTGCAAAATTTTCAAAAAGAAAGCTGAAGTTCTCCATCACCATCAGATATGGTCTTTCTGACACCTCTCTGTTTTTCAAAAAAGCTCTCTAATTAAGCTGACTAGAACATAACATCTCACACATCGTGTCAAAAGGGCTTGTATTCTCCCACGGGTCTTGCTTTTTATACCTGCCATAAAGATCTGACTCTGGATTTTCTTACATGAATACATGATCTGTTTCTCAGTGATGTTCAGGTTCACGGGGGTTTTGTGCAACGATCCTCTCTGTGAGCCAAAGAGAGTAGCAGCTGGCTCACTGTATTTGCCAGAGCCCAGGTACCATGTTCACTCATTGTGGCTAGGGTACCATGCTGAGAAAGGAGAACTCTAGGGTCTTACCTCTGCTGAGAAGAACCTGTAGATATTTTATGTTATAGAACTATTGGAAGGAAAGAAAACCCAATGCTAGTTAACTTCACCGAAGTAATCAAAGCCTAGGATTTAAACTCGGGACTAACGTCTGCTGCCAGGACACCTCAGCGGTTCTGGGGTTGGTTTAACTACTCTCTTACCTTCTCCTGAGAACCCTGGGTCATTACTGGAATGGCAAAGGGACCTGATGTTCCCAAGTGCCACCAGGAATCCCACCAGTTATGCTAGGCAGAATTTGTAGCACCTAACCATAGAATACCTGCATCTTTCATTGGAGTTCGTCCAGCATCCACATTACATCCAAATTTGTCAAAGCTTTTAGTCAGTCATTTGAGATATTGTTCAGAGCACATGTCAGTGCGTGTGAGAGAAAGGGGGGGAAAAGATAGAGATGTTTTCCTTTTTTAGTGTTGTTGCTGATCTCTGAGGCTTTTCTACTTGAAGTAGATGCCACTGGGATGAAACAGTTCCCTTAATTTCAGACCTAACATCTGCTCTTTCTTGACTGAAGACCTTCTTGGTGACTAAACAACAGTTTTCTTGCTGTGTGAGACAGAAGATAAGGCTGTCCTTTACTTACACTACAGGAAAGCTTTTTCCCTCTGCTTCTTGCAACTATTTTAGTTGTGACAGATTGGACTTTTCTGTGTTAAAAAGCAAAACCTTCTACTTTTGCAAGCCAAAGAGTATGGAAGTGAAACCCATAGTATTCACATGTTATCAACAGTCACACTATTTTAGATAATGCTGAAGAAGATTAAAAAACCAGAATGCTGGTTTAAAGATGAAATCAGGAAGCAATTTTCAGAGTCCTCTAAGGTCATGCCTTGAATTTTAATTCCTATGAAGGGAAAATGAATTAGATTTGAGACTTCTTAGTCTAAAGATCTTATGACTGGAAGGAAACACAATTTAAAGGAATGAAGGTGAAGCATTTATGAATAGTTATGATTCAGGCACAGTAAGAAAATACAGTTAATTTGAGAGTATTTATGATGCTTCATATGACATTAATAAACCTGGCTGGAGGTTTTTTGTTTTTTTTTTTTTTTTTTTTTTTTGGCAGGAACAGTGACAGTTGTAAGTAATTCAGGTTTATAGTACAGCGATATGTTTCGGAGAAATAGGAAAGAGACTGTAAACTGCTGTGAGTGAATGTTGGTGCATGTGGATCAGGAAGCATGAATTGGACTATTCCAGCCTTATAGTGAGATGCCAAGACATCCCTTTAAGTGACTGTTCCTACATTCCTCTTGTTAGATGTCACGTACAGCTTGCACAGCATCAGAAAAGCCTTGGAGCTGTCAGTTTTACACAATGCCATTCATTCACCTCCCGAACTCCTGCACCCCTGACTTCCAGCATGGTCATGCAAAGGAAAGGATCTCAAGGGGGGAAAAAAGGTTAGGTGGAGAATTAATGGCAAAGACCTACAGTCAAAGGGGTGTGAACTGTTTTTTCAGCAGAGGAGAAAAGAAATAAAATTCATTGCAATGCAGAAGCTGGTGAGAAGGAACCCAGTAAGTTGCCTGCGATCATGGTTACATCAGCTCCATGTAGGCAGGGAGGGATCAGATGCCTGTGGAGCAAACGGCAAGTTATTCAAACCCAAGTTACGAGCAATGGGAAGGAGAGGACTGGTTCTGAATAGACCAGCTGGTTCTTTTAAGAGCCTTTTGAGTGGAGCAGCACTGCCATTTTACTTGCTTCACAGAGCAGGAGCAGGGGTTTAAGTACTTGCAAGGTACTTGCTGAATGCTGTCCTGCTCACCATCACTCCCCTCTGACTGTATCAGGAAGGGATATTACTAGTGCTTGCTACTGGGCTGCAGCTTCTGGACATGATGAGGCTGAGTCAGAAGTTCTGGAGAGTCACCTCCTCCAACACCCACAGTGAGTTGCTGAGCTCTAAACTGATGTTGAGGATTCAGTCCCTGCTGATGGCAGCCCAGGTGACACCTGGGGTGCTTCTCCCTTTCTTCATCACCACCCCCCTGCTTCTTTGGGCACCAGGGGTTGGCAGTCTCCTCCTTCTGGGCAGTGACACAGCAGTAGTTGGCACTGCCAGGTTCGTATCTGCCCCAACAGCAGGGAGATGGGGATGCTCTCCATTTGACCCACCTCTGTCCACACTAAGCAATTCCAAAAGCATAGGGCTATTTTCAGCACCTAACTGGAGTTCCAGTTTAAAACATCTTGAACAGACCTGACCCTCAAGGGTCTACTTTCTCTGAAAAGTGAAGGGCACCTTGACTTTTCCTACATCCATTTTTCCTGAAGCAGAATGCTTGGTAAACAAGGCCTCCAAAATCACTAGGGTTTTGTGGTGTTTTAGAAATCATTAGTGTGGACCTGTGAGTTCTTAAGCATGTTTTACCTTCCCAGTGATGGAGGTGTTGTCTTCTCCATCTCTTTGTCATCATGTTAGTGCAATTTGCTGTTTAGCTCAATTATATTCAGTACAAACAGGAATAACAGCCTTTAGCTATGTTAAACAAACTGTCATCCAGAAAGAAAGTTCTCATTGCTCTGAGCCAAATTTTGAAACCACATACACCGGTTTATTTTCTGATTCACTTGAGCTGCTGTACTTATAGCCTTGGTGAGACTTAATTTTCATAAACGTCGCCAAGAATAGTAAATTATTCATTATCAAGACCTTTTCATTAACCACTGACATATTATCAGTTCCTCTCTCTGCTCTGATGAGAGAAAAATAGGAGTCTTATTACACCGGGAGGGAGAAAAGAATAGCTTTGTGGCATTTAAATTCCATTTCATTGTATAAATACGAAGCATCATTCACAACCTGCGGTTAGAAAATTCAGCTTTATAGTCAGCTCTACTGATTTAGTTTCCCTCCCATTTTTAACCATCATAACAATTGTTAATTTTACCTAAATGTACTGTATGAAAAAGAAAACAAAACACACCAGAACAAAATATGACTGTTCTCTCTTTCTAAATTCTTGTAAATCAGGAATCATCTGCTACAAGCAGTAGACTTGCCTTCATTTGACTTAGTCCACATGTATGCCACCTTCCTGAAAATGAGTAATCAAAGTGGCAGCGTGTGACATTCTCCAGCAGAGAATATGATATTCAAGAGTAAGATGTTGATTGGTCAGGTGAACTGAAGAAGCTGAAAAAAAGAACAAACAAAACAATAAACATCATTGTTTCAAAATTAAATATTCTTGCATTTCCTTTAAAAAAAAAAAAAATCCCCCCAAGCAATCAGTTGTGGACAACCTCAAAGGATGTCTTCATTTCTAAGCTTTTCTTACACATTTCAAAAGATAAAGACAAGCAACATTGTAAAAACACAGAGTGTTTCAAAATGAAAATTGAAAGTGTTTCCACAAAAATATGTAGAAAAAAAAATGGGTTTTTTTCAAAGTAATATGTTATATTTTGGTCAGAATTCTCTGCTCAATTTCTCTAGAATTCCTGTTTATTCTCTGTGATTCTAAAATTTACTTTTTGAGAAAATACACTATTCTTGAGAAAAAAAATCAAACAACCCTCTTCCTTCCTGTTGCCCTGCTTCAGATGGAAGGAGGCTTTGTTGACATCATCTTAACGACATAGATGTAAATTCTGTATTTCTGTCAAAATTAATGAACCCATCCTATAGTTTGGTGCCCCCCCTGGATTATGGGCCTTTTCTAATGAGCTGATCTGATTCATAACAGGATGATGATCAACAGCTTGGGGCATAACATCATCAGAAATCCCTTGGGTGTTTGCAAATTGTCAGACAGATGAAGAAGGCTGCTTGTAGGTTGTGTTTATGACTCCTAAATTATTTTTAGGAACTGTCACTGAAAAACCCTCAAACTCATTATGTCTCTTCCATGTTTGTCTTTTCACAGAAATGTAAGTAATTACTGCTTTACAAATGTGTATCTGCTCTGGAATCTTATATTAAAATGTCTCTTGTGCATTTTCAATCCTCATGTCTCTGAACCCTAGCTATTCTTTCTTTCAGCAAAAGCTTGTTTTCCCCTGAAAGGAATATCCTCTGTGTGAAAAACAAAACCAAACCAAATGTTTTCTGTAGATTATGGGACCATTTCTTTTTTTAAAAAAAAAAATAAAAAATAAAAAAAAAATTGCATAAACCAGCCAAGTGTTTGGAAGCCTTGATAAATTTTAGTCTCTAAGAATGGCAAGAAAGATTAACTGTCCAGGTGTTACTCTACACATTGCATTTCTCTGAATAATCTTTCCATGTTATTATCGATTTTGAAAAACACACCAAGAAATAAAACTGAAACCTCCAAAATAAAAAAGTATGAGTCCTGCAGGGATCCAGATGAATCCAGAACTTTTAGCTGCATTCAATTCATTTGATGATTTGAATGTGAATGGGACCCCTGAACATCTTTGCTGAGCAAGGCTATTTCATTAAAGGTCAAGAGAATTAGAGCTTCTAAGGGCTGGACAATCTAATACAGCAAAAGGTGGGAAGTAGGAACCCAGCTTGATTTTCAGAAGTGAGAGCTATTTATGTACTTCTGATCTCATCTGATGGATTATGGTAAAGACCTCTGAGAATCTGATCCTCATTGTAAAAATCTCTTTCTAAAATCAGAGGCATACTTGCATGATTAAAAAGTAATAACAAAATTAAAAATTGTTCCCCTATATAAAGGTCATTTGAAAGTCATTTGACACATGCTGTCTCCATCCTGTGGTTAGCAGAGTTGCTAATGGCAATCTCAGTGGATTCTGGAGAATATTTGTTCAAAGCATATAGCCTAATTAGTCCCCTCACTAGGATCTCCAAGCAAGAAAACCTACTGATTGTGTCTTGATCTCAAATAGCTGTTTGTATCACCCAAAATATTAAAATAACTTTGGTGTGAGAAATAGAAGTTTCATGTTCTCCTTCCAGTGACAATACCACATTAACCATACTCAGTTGGCGTTCACAAAGCACAGAAAAAGAGCAGATTTGATACATGTAGTTTGTACTAATTGTGAAATAACAGTCATTTACTGAGAAGCTTTAATGTATCATCCTGGTACTTTTCATTGACTTGCCTTTGCAAATGTGCAGATGTTAAGTCAATGAAATCCACACTGGTGATGGACATCACCATGGTTGGACTGTGTCTAAACTGTATGTTCACCCTCTGGATTTTCTGACATCATATCTGGTTATTTTCTTTTTTTTTTTTTTTTTTTTCAATAGGGGTGGGTTTTTTTTTTTTTTTTTTTTTTTTTTTTTTTTTTTTTTTTTTCCTGTTAATTTAGGGATATTTGTTCATTTGGTGGGTTGTTTTTCCTTCCCCTGGAATGTTAGTGGTGTTTTATCTAGGCTATTATTGTTTGCTTGCCAGGTACAGCTCTTTGAAAACAAACATCTACAGAAAAGATTGATATCCTCCTGGAAGGCACTTTTAAGTATTTCGCAATTCCCAAAATAGATTTGCAATAATTCTGTTCCAAAAGATTTGTAATACCCTGAAATCTAGTTTAGTCAAGGAGACTTCAAAATTCATGTTCATTAGTACTGTAGTAAGAGTAAAGTTTACTAAATGAAGGAAACACAGAAGGTTAATGAAAGCTCTTAAATGTTGGGGAAACTTTCAAATATTTATAGGAGTGTCATATTTTGAATATTACTGGCAGGCCAGCTTTGTACTTCTGAAGTTTAAACAATGACTGCAATAAAATTTTCATTATTTTTATAGACTCACAGACCTCTGCAAATCATTTCTGCTGATTAAGTCTATTTTCTCTGACACTTGTACCAGAAATTCTTTGTGTACTCAAGAGGCTCCCAAAATGTTATTTCTGGCTTGAAATTGAGATTAAAAATGTCACTCAACAGCAGCGACAACAGAAGTTATTGCATAGTCTGGGTGGTACAGATGATTGCTAATGGAACACAGCACTCAAACTTTCACAGTAAGATAGCTGCATTATATGTGGTGGAAATGAAAAACAACGCTACTATTGTTCAACAGCTATTCTTTTGGAAAGACTTGTCTGTTTATGAAGTGGAAAATTGCCAGGTAGAAATACCAGTAACAGCAAGTAGATGTCTTTTAAAGTTTTATTCCACACATTTTTCCAGAACTTATCAGCCTGAAAAGCATTCTTCTACACAAAAAAAGAAACATAATTTTCTTCACTACAGAAGGTACTACTATTTGCTAAACAGCAAGGGAGCAGATGTGATCATTGGTCACTCAAGTGGCACCTTTATGACTGAACAGCACAAACGCCACCTTTTTGGCCCTTCCATCAAGAACAAGATGGTCTATGATCTTTTTTCTACTTTTGTTTTTTTCCCAGAGATAACAGTGGTTAGAAAGAGAGGCATATTTCTAAGCTTGATTGGACATGATTTATTGCCACTACAATGTAATAGATCCAACATACGAACAGCAAGCCCGAAATGAAAGCACTGTAGGGCTACCTCTGTTATCCAAGCTCAGCGTGTGGAAAAAGAGGAGAAATAAAAGAGGTAGATAAAAAAAAATATATGGGTTTAGCTCAAAAGGTTTATTTCAATACTCACCCATGGTCCTCCTCAAAAAATATTTTAAAAGTCACTACCAGAAAATGAGTATTTCCTGCCATTTTATTGACCTCTTACTAGATTATACAGCTGCTGACAAAAGTCTCCAGAAAGTGACCCAAAGTGTGTATTAGACATGATTATGCTCCTGAGACTCAGGGCAGGATCTTGCCTTCACACTGGTGTTTTCAGATGCATGTGCAGCTTTGTCATTCCTCCCTCACTAACACTTTGTGCCTGAAGTGCAAAAAGCTCTTCACTGAGATGCTAAGTAGCAACATCCTGTGTGCAAGGAAGAAGAGAAAATGAGCCTCTGGGGCCATGGTGACAATGGATCATTTTGCTGGGCTCCATAATGAGATTCAGTTCACTGTATGTTCTGGACCTTTAATGATGTCTAAGAGGCCAGAGTTACTGTGGATACTGAAACCACTAAAGGGAAGCAGTCTTTGAGAAACCAAGGGTTAAAACACAAGAATGTGAAGCACTATAGAAAAGCTTAGCATTAGGAAAACAGAACATGTTGACAGAAAAGACTACTAAAACCATAAATTAGCATAAACAAAGATATAGGGGCATCAGCAGTTTTAGGATGGGCAAAGGTCACCAAGACCCTGCCAACAATACAAGGAAACTAACCAAATTAGGAAAGACTCGGGAGGAGTTCAAAAGTTTAGCCCGATGAAGACAATCTAAAAGACCACCTTCCCTGATGAAGGCTCCGGATCTCCCCCTGCAAACCTCCCCAAATTGGAAGACTCCGCCCAGACTCCGCCTATATATGAATATTAACACCAGTGTTGCAATGTAATGAATATGCATATGTAATGATGTAACCTATACTCAGAAATTGTATAAAAGGACTTTGCTGATTGTTAACGACGGAGCTCTTTGCCCAGGGCGACCTGGAGAGCTCCCCAACGCGTTGCAAATAAAATACCTCCTGCTTTGGGCATGAAACTTTGTCTCTAAGCAGTCTCTTTGTGCCTTTTGGGGCAAATTCGGTATCAATACTCTAAAGTAGGTGAGACATGGACAAGGCTGGCAGCTATGATGCCAAATGCAGAGGACACAGATGCCTTTTCAGGAGTGTGGTAGGAAGCCACCGGGATACCAAAAAAATGGAAGCAGAAACTAGTACCACTTTTTGGTTGTCTGCATCTGAAGTAGTCACCCTGAATTCCTTCCTTTTAATTGTTGTTCATCCATTTACAGATATACATTTAGGTCTATTAACTTTAGCACAGCTAAAGGTTCAGAGGACTCAAGCACCATGGATGTTAGCAGTGGAAGTTGTTAATACTCAAGATCTTTGGATGCTGTGCTACTTTGCCACTTGTATTGGGACCTTTACGTCTGTTTTTCTTCCCAGTAAACACTCACCCCACAAGAGATTGTGGAGAAGATCATTAAGTTTTGCCCAAAAGTAGTTCAGCTTAATTTCTTAAGACTGCAATACAGCTTAGATGCTATTTTTGTTGCTCCAGAGGTAAGCAGCACTATCTCCTCCTGAGTGGAAGTACCATGGGGATATTTTCCTGTCTCACTAGTTGAAGAGGAATTATATTCCTCACTCTCATTATCTCAGTCATTGGGGTTTCTTTGCTCTTTGACTTTGCTTTTAATGTGTAAACTTTCCATATCTCTAATCTTTTAATTCTTCATTATCTTCTGGTTCTAGCTGCTTGTGATTAACATCAAAAGAAGAAAAGATGACAGAGAATGGCTAAGCGAGTATAACAGACTTTTAAATCTCATAGCAAAGTGCTGGTTCTAGTTTCTTTGGTAATGAATAAAAGAACAAAATAATGATATACTATTTTTTTCTATATATTTAACCTTTAAAATTCCAAATGTTTTGTAAAGAAAACAGAATAATAACCCATAAACTACCAGAAACAGCTGGTTTCACGTACTTGACATACCTTTGGATCATATGAGCTTTTAGTCTAACTGGTTACACTCCCTGAAACCCATCTACATCTCCTTAAAATCAACAACACTCAGGTTGCGAACAGCAAACAGAAGGTGGACTGTGGAAAACATCTTTATTGGTGCCAGCTAAATTGTTACATACTGTGAATGAAACCACTCCTGCCTTACAGTAGCCACAAAAGAAAATCAGATCTACAAAGATGTCAGAAACTTTGTGCTGGTATGCAAAAGGCCCAAGAGACTTGTGTTTCCATTGTGACCACAAATGTTTTTTCTGGCTTTTAAGGCACTTCTCCCTCACCTCGTGAGTCTATTTGTCATACCCATCCACATGTGGCCATGTACTAAGGATACTCTACCCCAAGATCTAGTGATAACAGACATGGCAATCAGATGAGTTTATGACATTCTCATCTTGTTCATGACAAATTTGCAAGACACTGGTGGCCTTGCAGCCTGGAAGTTACAGAGCCTGACCCTTGGAGGATGCTTACAATAGAGGCAATGGACATCAGCAAAAGTTAGAGCCTGCAAAAGCAGACACAGAAGTTGAATGACTCACTGAAATGAATGAGGGCTCTTCCCTTCACAGACAAGGGATATGAAAATCAAACTCTCTCAGACCAAAAATAATAATAAAATCAAATCACTTGTGCCATGGAAACCTTGGAAAATAAGGTTTCAGATTGTACATTCAAGAAAGGCAGAATACGGTCCTTTGGAATATTGTTAATTTATGTTCTTGCTTTAAAAAGCACATAACCTGTAAAGGTGCTAACTCAATATAACACATTCTGTCTCATGAGATTTATTTAAATGAAAATGTCATGCTGGTTATATTTAAAACAAGAATTAATTATAACTGCTGCTTTTAAAATTTGTTAGATCACTGTGAGTTTATCACAACTACAGGCCACTGCAAAATATGCTGTTAGATTTCTGTGATTTTGAGTGTAAAGGCCCATTAGAGCCTATGAATTCACGCAGATCTACTTTCTTCTTATCCCACAGCGAAAAGATGTGTGCAGTAAAGCTAAAGGGAGAATCCAACCACTGCCCATGAATGTTTTGAATGAAGGTTATCTGTGCTCTGTCCCAAAAAGGAAGGCCAAGATTATGATAATTGAAAATCTCCCACTGGGGTCCCTCCTGATCATACCTGCTCCACCAGACACCTGAAAGAAGTGACATTTTTTCTCCTGAATAGTTTCTACTGTTTAGGCAGAAAATACAGGGACCTGATGAAGACTGACAGCCAATAGCTCAGACTTGGGCATTCAACAAGGAATCTTACCATTCAGCAATAATCACCTTTGATTCCCCACATAGCTAATGGAGAGAACACAGCAATTCAACCATACAAAAATGTAAGTCTGTGTGTGTCTATTTTAAGCTGAAAATATGTCCAAAGTTTTTTGTTTCCTTGTTGTGGGTGGTATTGACTTTTTGGTAAGTCATAGGAAAGAAAGGACTTTGTATCTGGCAAATATGTCATGCATTCTGTTTCACTTTAATGTTATCTCCTATACCAAGGATGCAAAAGTAAACTGGAAGCATTTGCACCCTGAAAAAATAATGTTATGATCAGTAGAAAAGAAATATGAACCTAAATATTCTTCTTGTACAAGAAATTTTATATCTGGTATTGCAAACCAGCTGGAAAAACAGAAAGATATCCACTTCCCTTGTTATTTGCTTGCTATTAGTAGATCCATCAAAGAGAGGATAATGATTTTTCAATGACAAGGATAAAATGTTATAACTGTGATTTCAGAAGAAAATCTTGTGAAAGAGTAGAAGAAAAACCACAATAATCCAGACACAAAAAAACCTGAAAACACCCACAAACCCACCACCTTTCCTCATCAGGAGATCAAGAAGCCTTTTATCCTGTATATGTCTCATCTTACTTTACAATGGAAAAAGTAGATGAGGAAATGGAAAATGTACAAACTACAAGTCAAATCTTTGCAGGATCTGTGCATGATGGATTGAATTCATCACCACTCTAAAGTTGTATGTTACTTGTCTGAATTTTGATGCAGAATGCTCATCCTGAATGAACTCGTGCAGGTGAACAACTTTGAACCACAGAGACAGGTGAGATCATCAGGGACTCTGATACACATCCACACAGCTAGAAGTTACCATGCAATAGCCAGCAACTTTTGAGAGGTCCATATGAACTATTCCCAACCTCTGTCTACCAGAAAGCACAGGTTGTTTCTCCACAGGCATGACAAACTTGAGATCCAAAGACTAGTACACTGTATGCTCCAGGGAAAGAACAGGATAATCAGCAATCCCAGGTCTCTACAGCTGCGTGATTGCTGTAAATGACAGACAGTCTCAGAAAGCAGATCATGCCCTGCACAAGCAGAAAAGTAAAGAAACCCAAGGTCCTTGCCATTTTGGTTAGAGAAAAGTTTTTTCCAACCTCAAGCTGAGACATCAGTATAACCAGGAATACGTGAATGAGACACCACTAACAGGGCATTGAAAAGCTTCTGGCTATCGCTGATGCACCAAAATGTTCTGCCCAGGGGATCTTTTCCAGCTGTAGCTAATCTCTGATATTTCAGAAGAAAAGCAATTTTCTGTCTCCCAAAAGGAAAGTTAGACATCAAGAAAGAAAATAATATTTCTTCCCATTGCCTGCAGCCAACAGTAGACCCCGGGAAGTACACAGTCAACTAATTAAATACTGTTATGAACAGAGCATAACAAACTCACCATGGTCTGTCTCCTTTCATCTCCTTTTTGGGAAGCCAAACAAATTATCTTATCCTGATATCACAGTTTAATTTCAAGATTCTATCTCATCCTTTTCCTATCCTACAATCTCCCCTTGAATAAATCATGCTCCAAGTTTCCGTGATATAATCACTTCCACTGTAATAATTTGAATTCCTCATCTCCGTGATTGTCTGGGACCTCTTTACAGAATTTCCCTTACTGTCAGGGTTCTTCTTATAATATTCAGTTTAGAAAGATTGATTCTAAGTTCACTGTCCTTTGACTTTGTATTAATTCCTATTACTAACCCCCAAATGTAAGCATCTCTTGCTCAGTCCTTATTTTTCCAGGTTGCCCAAACTGCCCTTTTTTTAATCTGTTTTAAAATCAATTATCCATGTTTCTAAATGCTCATCTCTGTTCAATTTGTTAATTTATTTTTACTATAGGTGAACAAAACACAGCTTTAAAAATCACAGATAAGCTTTAGGCAAAATTAATTTATGGAATGAAGTGAACCCCAGATGAGAGGCGAGACATGAGGCCACAATAAATGAAAGAGTTGATAGGTCCACATAAAATTAAACTTCAGAATACTATGGCCTGTGCTATCTGTGAACCCCTAGAAAAGAACGATTTCAGCAAGACATATCTGAAGATTTTCTGCTAAGAAACGTGTTCTATGGAGACAGAAATATTGATTAATTCTACCAGTAAGTTACAGTGACATCTCACAGGGCTATGTGGTTGTGCCGGGTGTCAGCCAGCCTTCAGGCACCCTCTTGCCTGGCCCCTGTGGATTATGATGGAAGAGCTGAAGCTGCTGAAATTTATCACTTTCTGTTACTTTTGCCATTAAGCTACTTCTACTTTTCTTAGTCCCTGAAAAACAAGAGCGAATTAGCTACAGCTGTTGTAACTGCCCATGTGCATCTTTACATTTGCAACTCTTGAACATGTCCTGGAGTATAAGTTTCCAGACTGACATTCATATGTTGAAGAGCTGAGGCTTTGACTCTTTTTTGCAACAGATTGCAAAGATAGCTGCTGTCAGCTAAACAGGTAAATTACTACAATTTAATATTAATTAGATGGGAGGGAAGTGTGCCATTCCAAATGCAAATTACCCATTTCAACAGGAACATCTGGAGAGAGAGTGTCACGTCTCCTATTAACTCAACATATTGAAAACAGAAATTTATTTACCAGACAAATCCATGACTGAAAGCCCAAAATGCAGCATGTTGTAGTGGAACTGTTGATTCTGTGCCGGGCAAGGTAATATGTTCAGGGACACTCACATGCCCACTGCCTGCTGGCTTCAAGAGGGACCGAAGAAGTGTTCTCCACAAGCCCTTTTTTGCCATGTGTTTTCAAATTTTTTTCTCCATCCTGTGTACCTATACATTTTTCTCAAAAAATTTAGCACATAGTTTCTAGGGACACCAAGCAAACGTTAAAGAAGGTTTCTGGAATATTTGAGTTACAGCAGATTCACTGTCTGCTCCCTATCCCATTCAGAGGCCAGTGCTGGCACAAATGCTTTTAAGAGAAGAGAGTTGAAAGGTGAACAGCTTTGTGATTTTGGTCAAAGCAACAAAAGAAATCCATAGGACAGTGTTAGTACTTCCTACTTTCAGGATCTCATGCTTGATTTTGTGTCACTAATGGCCACTTTGATAAAGAAAATGTGGTGGTACATGGTACATGGTGGTGGGAAGGCATTTTAAGGAAAAATACCCAACCTTCTATTCTTGGTCTTGTGTTGCTGAGGACAGTGGAGCTGAGTTAAGTACTTCTAAAAGTTTCCAGTTAATACTCTGATTTCCTTGTCTTTATAATGATGTTGGTGCATAAGGCAGCAATGTGATGTACCTTTGCTGCACAGGAAGCTCATCTGACCCATCTTTGCTCAAGAAAGTTAAAGTTTTCTCGCAAAGAAACCTATTATAATGGCAATGGTTTTGCACAGTTGTTTCACACAGTTTTTACCAAATTGTTCCTTCTCCCACGGGCTATTATTCTGCTCTGCCTGTGCAGAGAAAGTACTGCTCTACCCATTCGTAGAGAAAAGGCCATGGAGCAGGTGACTCCTCCCTCTGGAAATCTGCAGGCTGACAGCAAAGCAAGCCAGTTTTCAATTGTTTCCAAAAATGCCACAAACCCAGAGGGTTACCATTCACTCCAGGAGGAAAATAAATAACTGAAATAAAAGAAACAGGGGAGATTTTCCCAACACAAACTACAGGGGAATATTCTGTGTGTCAAAAATTAGCTGCAATAAGGGTGACTGTCCACTTGCTGGGAAATACCAGTAATAGGCAGCATTCCCAGAGCATCCCTCACAAATTCACTGCAAATTGCTGGGTAGCACTATTATACAGGAGTTTAACAAGAGTTAAATGCCACATAAACGTGTATCTGTGATCTGCTATATTTTCTGTCTAGGGAATGCTTTTTTTAATGCAAAAATCAGAACGTTGCAGGTGGTAGTCGGGGGCTGCTTCCTGTTGTCAAGAAATAAATTCCTATTACGAAGGCTCACAGTGAATTTTTTTGTATGAAATCAGATGAAGGAAGAAACATGGCATTTGATGGTAGGCTAAAAGCTGCTACTTCAAATAGCTCAATGGGTTTGCCTGAGTAAAAACAAAGTGAAAAAAGAAACCAAAACCCTCTACATTTATACCCTCACTTTATCATATGCTTCCTGTGCATATCATTGGGAGGGTTTTTTTGATCTACTCAGTCATCGATCTTTGACAGCTCCTTAGCATTACGGTGGATGTCTGCCCAGCAGCTACTCTAAACCACAACCAATCAACCAGCATTTTGTTATTTCTGTGCATTAAGACATGTCAGAGCAGTTGGGAATGCTCAGCATGGGATGCGATGGAGGAGTAACCAGAGATAAACGTGTGATACAAAACAAACTAGCAGTAGAGGTGAGGGAGGGAAGGAGAGAGACAGAGAAGACTCCTGTCATAGTGGACCAGAACTATAATCACGGTGCTGGATAATCTTTTGGCCACTCCATCTAAGATAATTTTCTTAGATGACAGGGACACAAAATCCTTTATGATTAGTTGGGTACCCTGACATAAATAGGCCCATTCCTCAGTTGTGTGGCTAATCAAGTTAATTACTGCTCTCCATCTGCACCCAGTTGCGAGTGGCAGCAATGTTTTCAGCCCAAGAGCTGACTCTGAACCTCTCCTGTTCAGACTACCTGACCGGTGTTGTCTTTAGAGGAGTGACAGGCTTTTCAAACATGAAAGAAGTGGAAGGAGTCAATCTATTTCACTGTTTATATCTCCGTGATTAATAGCACGTGGTCAAATGCAACAGCTGTTCTCATAGGTAATATTCAGTTTACTCTGAATAAATTTTTGAATAAGCGTGCCTGATGGAAAGACTACTGAAAGCCAAAAGAGTCTCTCCACTCAGGCCAGTAACTATTTGGATCGAGAACTTCTGCCATAAATAGATCCTCAAAAATACTTTTATATACAAAAAACTTGAAAAATTAGAGCACCATTTCTCATATAGAGAGATGTGTTAGTATTAATCTATTTTTAAGCAAGTTGAGGAGATTAATTTTTTAACTGGGATTCAAATGGAATTTAGATTACCACATGGTTGCAGCATCTGCAGTGGATGCAATTTCAGATGCCCACCTGTGCAAACATATGCCTTGTTTGGAAGCCTCAAATGGACACAGGTAGAAGACAGGCTACACGGGGCACAGGGAAAGAGTGATGTTGTGACCTTGGCCTTTTTGGTTGCTAACACTTGGTGCCTTTGAGTGTTGGCAGAATTGCAAGCAATCAAAGCTTCAGTGATCAGGGAGATCCCAATGTCTATCAAAAAGAAGCACAGGTAGCTGGCTGTACCTGTTGGCTGCCAGGCACATCCCTGGAGGGACATGAAGTCAGATCCTTTTAGGAGTATAGCATGAAATATCTTCAGATTTTAAAAGAAAAACATTAAAGGAGAAAAGACTGTCCAACAGAGAAAAGGACATAATAACACTGATTCCTAATGTGTTGCTTTCCCATTCATCCTGAGAGAGAAACCCCAAAGTCAAACTCCTTCAGCTATTTTTAGAGGCAGATCTGCTTTCTGAAGTCTGGAGATAAAAGAAATTAGATTCATGACTTCTTGTGACTGCCTAGGCATGAGAAATACTTGCCTGCTGTTTGTGTTACATTTTGCAGTGAATACTGACCTTCTCCCACCCTCCTGTTTCCTACTGGTTTGTTGCTATTGCCTGAGCCACAATGAGAAAATCCTTATAGGAATAAATTTCACCCTCTGAGAAAAATCACAGAATCATAGAACGGTTTGGGTTGGAAGGGACTTTAAAGATCATCTCATTGCAACCCCCCTACCACGGTCAGGGACAACGTCCTGGGACCTTCCTGGACCAGGTTACTCAAAACCCTGATATCTACCGATACTACTGAAAACTACTGACCACCAAGGAATGCCACTCATAACTGGTCACCACTTCAATGTTGAGCTGTTGGTTGCAACTCTTTGAGTATGACCAACCAACCAATTCCTCATCTACCATGTGGCCCATCCATCAAATCCATGTCTTTCCAATTTAGAGACAAGGATGTCGCAGGGGACAGTACTGAACGCTTTGCACAAGTCCAGGTAGATGATGTCAGTTACTCTTCGCTTAGCCACTAATGTTGTAACTCTGTCATAGAAGGCCATCAAAATAAAAGTTTCAGTAAAGCACAGCATTGTCATCTCCTTAGGGCAAGGTAAAAATTGGGGTCACCTGTAGCTGAGAAAGAATCCTGGAGCTCTGAACTGGAAAATAAATATCAACACTGAGGAAAGGGCATGTATTCAGGTTTGCAAAGTCATCATTCAGCTGCTAGAGCTCCCCGGTTTTTATTAAGTGGATAAAGTCCATATGATGAAGTTCATTCTGGGTCAGCATCTTCTTGCGTTCAACATTTTTGCCCCGTAATGTCTAGGTTTTATATTTGACATTGCAATAGCTGCTTATTGAAAAGAAGAGCAACTTCTTCACTAGGACTGCATGGAAACCAGTTGTGCAGTCTGTGTAAAGTCTATTGCAGCTACATCATAAGTAGTCTTTGGGCTCTTTGGTTTTACACCACCTTAGATCTCTTTCAAAGATATGATCCGCATCCTCTTCAGCCATTTATCCTCATGTTTTAGCACTTTCATCTGTGAGAGAAATGGCCTAACAGAAGGACACTAGAAGCATATTACACTGTATCTGTATATATTAAATATAACTTGGAAACCCTCACACACCATTATGAGTTTCTGCAGCTTCTGTAGTTGTTCAGGCTGTCTGGTAGAAGCATGTTGGCCCATTTTTACTGGTTTCACGTGAGGAGTATGAGCCCTATGCAAATGGAAGATCAGATCAGATAGTTGCTAGTGCTTGACTTCTCTGTCTTCCATCTCTGTGCTTCTTTTCTAACAGTGCTAGTTAGTTAAAACTCACTTGAATGATCTCATATTCAGAAAAAAAAAGCCCCAAACAAACCCCAACTTGCTCATGGTATTTCTTATGAGGAGTTCTGTAAAACCTCAATTCAATTAAGTCTCTGTGGTTTAAACTCAAGTTCCCCTTGTTGTATAATTGATGCAATTTTCCTTTAAGACTCTATTGTTAATTTTATGATTCCTTTATGATTCACTTTCAGAGTCTGGGCTATAACAGAAAATTTAATGATATACACATTATAAAATGCTTTAAACAATGAGACAAAAGAATACATTATCTTTCTTAAACCTTCTCTTCTTAAATGACACAATCCCTATTTCTCCTTTCCACTAAAACCCTTTTATACTCTTCCAGCTGTGGCAACAAGACATAAATTGTGTATGAATTATATTTATGTAATTTCCAGTACAAACATAAGTGCTCAAGTTTTCCTTTGTCCCTGGGCTTTGAGGTAGAGACATTCATGCTGTGATTGGTCCAGTTTTCTTTTCTAGAGAAACATAAAGATAGCCAGACCCTGTTGCTTATCTACTTCTTAATCTTAAACAGGTCCTCATCACACACAGTCATCAAAATACAGCACAAAGTGATGTACCCACCACACCATTAACTGATGAAATATCATCAGCTTAGTTTATACAAAAGCAATGAGTACCATATGTTTTCATCGCATTGACTATAGAACTATAGAACTTCTAGACAGACCTGGAAGCACATGGATCCTGGGAACAGGCTCCATTCATAATAATGCACTGGAAACAGAGTATTACTTGGTCAGACTGTGACACACACACTGAGGCATTTATGGGGCAGGACTGAAGACTCTGGTAATTGGAAGGAAATAATTGAAAACTCTGTTTGGTTGATTAAATATTTCTGGCTCTGGACACTTTTACTAAAAGGAATCTCTTCCGGTCCACCAGTATTAGTGCTGGAGATCACAGGGAAATTCAGGCCAGATGCTTCTGAGTTTACAAACAGCCTGTCTTCAGATCACTGGACTTAAGAACATATTTCTTCCTCCTTGCCTAGTACAGTGTAAATGTGATAGCTCTCAGCTTCCACTGAGGAAACAGTTTTTGGATGCTTTGGGAGTGTTCCTGGTTTATCAGCTATTACTAACAAAAAGCATTAAAGGGATTAGTTGTAGACCAAGTAATTTGTAGTTCTGTATGTTATAAATCTAGTGAACATGATTTAACAATTTTGTAACAAAACATTGACTTACTTGTGGAGCATAATTTTGGAGTAAAGTAATTGGATAAATTCCCACCATTTTTGGTGACTGATCATTACTTTTGCTGCTCTTTTCCTATTCAGTAAGTACTCACTATACAGCATTTCTCTTTAGATGACTAGGAAAAGAAAATAAAAGGGCAAGCTATTGCATCTGTCTGAGTAAGCAGATTACAGTTTTCATTAAACTTTTTTAATGAAAAAGCCCTTAAGCCTTTATCTACTCATTGTTTCCATTCTTAAGTGCCGTCCTAGTAACTTTTGTTCTTTAACTGTACTTTTGAGCAAAATTGCGCTTAAAGTCAAATAAGGCTAATTATTTTTAATAGTTTCAACAATAAAAATCCTTACTGGTAATGTAAAACGCAGTTTTATATTCTTGAATGCAAATGCATTTTCTTAGAGAAATTTGTTCACAATGTCCTGCTGGTATAGTTACCATTCTGAAAGTGTTTCATAAAGCAAGATTTGCATCCATCATTAATGGGGATATGTCTGCAATTTTTTTCTATTATGATAATTTCCAGTGAAGTACTTAGGCATCTTTGCAAAACATGGTAAAATAAGGCAAATAATTTGATGAGGAATATAATGAATTCTGGCTGGTAGGTGGCATTATAAAATAATAGTGAATTAACTTTAGCATGGATATTAAAATACTCTTGTAAAGATCTTGGAATGACCCACACAACAAAACTTACATATTTCTGTTTCAAATAAGTGCTTCCCCTTTTAGCTATTTTCCTCGGCAATACTTTTACTGCCATTTTGTTGACCAATGGAAGGTCATTTGCACTGCTGTAATTCCAAAAAAGCATTTAAATATGCAAATTAAATCTGGAATTGTGTGAAAAAGAGGTTCGTGTCTCTTTCATATTCCAACAATAACTTCTAAACGTTAATCATCTCTCTCCTCTTTTATTACCAGAAGCAATTACATGTTACTGAATTAAATAGTCCTGAAAAGAAACTTAGATAGCTTTCAATGTACGTACTCTGCAACAGTAATATGCTAGCATTATTATTTAACAATCATAGGATGCTAGCTGTTGTTGCAGTGTTACATCCAATTTGCCAGAAGTTCCCCTGTTCTTACAATAGAAAATTAATGTGGGAGCAATGCGATAAAAGCTGGCATGTTGAACTGTTTTTTAAAAGGTGCTATTGAAAATGTATGAGCTTTAATAAGGCATGTGTTGTTTTGGGTGGTTTTACACTAACAGGTCAGGAAGTAGGAGGACAGTTCTACTATGGCATTTTCAATTTATAAGAAAAAATTATGTAAACTGTTTATGATGTCTGGTCATTTAGTTTGGGAGCTGGCAAAAAGTGCATCTTCACTAAATTTCTAAAAAAAAACCCCAACACAAAACAGACAACAAAAGACAAAAAACATACTCATGTGGTATATATCATCCTTCTGAGGGCCCCATCTGAAAGACCAGTGAAGATAACAGGAAGATTTTTCCTAATTTACATAAAGAAAGGATTAGCAGATCCACATAGTGTCCCAGACTATCAGTTCTCATTTTACTTCCAAATAAACCCCCTTAATGTAAAACTAATCTCCTCCTAAACCCTGCTTGCCTTGATAGTACTGAAGTTAGACCATTAATAAAAGTATTAAGTGTAAGTGAATCTCCTATCAGAGGCTATTACGTTTATATCACCGTAAACAAAATTCTACGATACTACTAAAACCAGAATTGAATATGAATTTGTAATTGAAATATGTAGAGCAAGAAATAGTTAAGTAAATGGAAAACCTATGGTAAATTCAACTCATCAGGTGTTTTGAAATCGGCTTCTGTGCCCACATCCAATAAGTCAGAGTTATTTCACAGCCCGTCCTGGACCAAGATTTGGATAGTCTCCACCTTCTATGAAAAACACCAAAAAAGAGATAAATACCTCTGTGTGCTGGAACTTGTAAGTCCATATGAAATGTATGTCCCATGGCTCATTTCAAGGTCCATTTGAAGTTTTCGTGGTAGCTGGAATATTTATAAGGTCTTTTCTCTCCCCCCTGCTAAGTCTCTGGAGCCTAATAGTGGTGCAGGACTTCTCTTAGATAAAGGGGTCTGGTCTCAGCCTGGTGTCCTATTTTCATAAAAGTCACAAGAACTTAATTTTCTTTTAGATTTCTATGTCTCTGTTAACTTTGTTGAAGTTGGCTAAGTAGTTCAAATGTTATTTGGGGATAACAGAGAGGCAGTCACATTGACAGAAACTGAGAAATTCATAGTCTAATTTCTTAGAAAAAAAAACAGACTGAAAGTGATCCCCAAAGAACTTAAAAATTAATAGAGAAGAGAAATTTTATCATAAGTAAAATTTTTCTTAGTGCTAAAGTTATTTTTTTTTTTTTTAAATGATATTATTGCATCAAACTTTGTCATCAGCTTTCACAGCCCCAATGACTTGTAGTATGCAACATCATTCTTTGCCACTTGGCTTAGCTGTAACATTAAGAAACTGCAAGCAAAGCATTTGCAGTCCTACTCTGTGTACACACCTGTGTGGCTCATGCTAGTTGTTCAATAACTATTCAGGTCACCAATTTCACAGTTTCTACTGAATTTCAGTAGGTGACAGGTATCTCAAAGGCGGTACCCACTTCTGTTTCATATAATCCAACTAATCTCCATTCCAATATGTAGCATCAGCTTTGGAAAAGTAGTATTTTTATTGCTTCATCAATAACCTGTAGTTTTCAAGAGTCGGCTGGAATGGATCCCACTGGAGGACAAAGGATTTCCCCTATTTTAAATACTTTTCAGAGCTCCTCACTGTCTTTGAGTCTGTGCATCCCCTGGTAAATCCCAGCCAACCCATCATCCAGAGGAAAGCAGGCAAGCAGCAAAATACCCATCTCAGGGATTTCAGTCCATTGTGCTTAACTGCTCTGAGAAATGGTACTTGGCAGAAGATAGAAATAAGACATATGATTGTGGAGGAAAAACCCAAATAGCTATTTTCTAATTGAACAGTTAGTTCAGCCTCTCTCTGCTTCTTTATTTGAAGCCTGGGAGTGGTGGATCTTAGTTTCTGAGTCGGTGTATTATTTCTTTTCTCGTCTCATTGCTGTGTCCTACATCCTTAGCTCACATGGGCTATTCTAAACCTGACAAATTGCCAAATCATAACAGATTAAACTTTTCATTGATTTCACACTCCAGTAGGGAAGCATTTAGTGACCTTTATCAATCAGTCTTCCCTGGCTGAAAAACAGTTTTATTTATAGGATTTGTTAGTCTGTAACCATTGCAACTACCCAGAGGAAAGTCACTTAGTGAAATGCCTTGGTTGGCTGGAATATATATTCTATATTATTTAGGTAGTAAGAAGGAGGAAAAATGCCCACACAGACAAAGGAGGAACTCTGCCACTCAAAGAAACCAAATTTAATCTCATGTTCTCTTCCTAACAAACAAACAAAAAAAAAAACAAAAACCAACTTCAAAGTCCCGTGGAACAGGTATAAAATTCAGTTCTATAGCAAGATTTGGCATGACAAAAACCAGCTGTAGACCTTAAAGCTATTTCAACAGAATCCAGGGTGATGCATTATTATATCCACTTAGTTTTGACCAACTTCTGTACTTCTGATGGTTGTGAAGAGTAGCATTTTTGTCTTCCACACCTTCAGCTTCAGAAAGGGACCTTGGCAAGAGTCAGGACAAAAATGGCCCTGATCAATTTGTCACCATGCCTAGATAAAGATTCCAAGGAACAAAGCAGCTGCTGTGACAGAAGCAAATGTCCACATAGGCATGTCCTTGGGCTCCTCAAGAAGCAACAGAAAGAGTCTGGAGTGTGACTCTGACCCAGAGCCACCAAACCAGAGAGCAGACAAGGAGGAAGTGTGATTTCTGTAGTGACAGAGCACTCCTGGAAAATGAGGTAACAGTCCGCCTGGGTTTGGTCTTCCTGCGTTAATAAAAAGCTAAATGACAGCATGAGGAAGATTTGACCCCCACATATATTGTCACAAATTTCTAATAGCCGGTCATAGCATCTGACCACATTCAAAAATCTAAAGTGGAGAGGTATCAGCACTTATCCTGCGGTAAACAACCAAAATGGGTTAGATGTGCCCTAAGAACGCTAATTTCTTCCATTGACTACAAAGTGGTCCCTGTGTGACTAGCTCAGATGGACCTGCGTTAAAAACACTTGCAATCAGTCAAAATGAATCTGACGTCAAGTGCTTCACTGCAAGCATCTATAGCAATCACAGCTGACACTTTCTGTATTTACAAAAACCCGTAAAGCTTCATGGGTAGTGTCTGAGGTACACATCAAAAGAAAGAACAAAGTTACAACGGGGGAGAGGTCTTGTACTAATAGTTCCCATTAATGCTTTATGATTGCCATTTGTCAGGACAATCATCTCTCTTAAGAAGCAATCTACCAGCTGAAATGCTACATTGTCATGTAAAACTCAGAGGACATAACAAAGTAAAGCAAGCATCACTGACACTGGCTGCCTTAGAAAAAGAATCTTCTGATTTTCGTGTCTGGAAACAAAAATACCTCCCAACCCAGGGTATTTATGATTAGTTTTCCAAAGAATCTTACTTCCAAACAAGTTTATGATAGCTAGAGGTAGATTCCATATGGCAGATTTTCTTCTATAACAATATGGTGAACTCCTTTTTTAAGGGTCTGAAGGTCAAACCTTACCTTTGCTTTATGTAATGCTATTGTTTTGCTTAC
Organism: Thinocorus orbignyianus; assembly: GCA_013400375.1. Taxonomy (NCBI): domain Eukaryota; kingdom Metazoa; phylum Chordata; class Aves; order Ciconiiformes; family Thinocoridae; genus Thinocorus; species Thinocorus orbignyianus. Next base: position 573,331 of record VXBW01004976.1, read on the forward strand.
CTCGATTCTTCAATGCAGTGCTCTACACAAAATGTTTTCTGACATGGAGGATGTCTCTGGCACTTTATATTTGCAACAAATCAACCTCATGTGGTTGCTTTGACTGTCATCTTATGTAAGGGCTTCTATTCACATGTGTAGGCAATCTGAGATGCTGGGAGTGCAGGGGACTGTGGAACTGGCACTCTTCTGCAAGTTGCCTTTTTACACAGAAAGAAAGAACTATTTCACCTCCAAATAGCGGAGTTAAATAAACTAGGATAGAGAGATCTTGAATTTGCCTTTAAGAGAACCATGAGAAAAGGGAAGCCTGTGAATATTCTGGAAAGCTCTATATGAGGAAAAATAATGACTATAGATATAGAAATAATGCCTTGTGGAGTAATTCAAGCAATTCATGCCTTGTGGAGTAATTCAAGCAATTCAATCCATTATTTATTTGAAGAGATGATTAAGAGGTGATCTGAGCACTGTACGTAAGTACCTCAGAGCGAAGAGATTTCTGATGTTACTGAACTCTGGCATTCAAAAATGGCAGGAGGAAATCCCAAGGCTGGCCACCAAAGTGAGATGAAATGAGGCAAGAAATTAGGCATACAGCTTTTTGTTTGTGGTTGGTTAGTTGATTTTTGCAATTAACCTTTGGAAGTGTTTATACTGGAAAGGAGGGAACTCTCTATCATTCCGGATTTCTTTAAACTAATATTGGATTTCTACCTATAAGAAATGCCAGATTATAATGCCACTTGATGGACATTTTATTTAGAGAAATTCTCCAGTATGTATTATACAGAAAGTCAGACTAAAATATATTAATAAGAATGGGGACAAAAAAAAACCCAACGTAAAACCTAACCACTTTAAACCTGTTTATGAATGAGATTACAAAACATAGTAGCATTAGATCTCACTTGAACTAGCCTAGGAAGGACAGCCACCACTGATCAATGAGGTCATTTCCAATGCTGTCTTCTTATGAATGTATCATTAGGTTTCAGAAGTTAAGCGTTGATGAAACTGGAATCATTGTTTTCTCTTGGTTCAGTCTAAGATAGCTGACAGTAAGCATCCTTGGACAAGTTAAGGTGCTGTGGAAAGGCAAATTCCACCCATCCTTATCCATGATCCCTTATGCACTGCCTCTCAAGGTCCAGTTAAGTCTTTCAAAAAAGTTATTTTTTTCTTTCACTTCCTCACTTCTGAAGCTGGGAAACTTGAACTCCTATCAGGCTTGCAAGTGTTTGATAATGTTGAAAGACTTCACTAGTTCTTTAAGGAGTTAACTTCAAGATTAAGTTACCTTAACACTGTGAATGATGCTCTGATAGTGCCCTTCTTCATTGATTCTCTCCCTAATGGTCTCTCTCACAATGTAGCACTTCACTCCCCTCAGGTCACTAAACAGGTTCCACTGCAGCACCATCTCATGTGGGTAGAAGGCAAGAGTTGAAACAATTGCAACACAGTGACCGAAAATAAGATGAAGTACCAATTCATTCTCAACATCCAAAAGCTAGCATGTCCTTTTTTTTTTTTTT
>VXBW01004976.1:575286-700544 GCA_013400375.1 Thinocorus orbignyianus
TTTTGTTTGTTTGTTTGTTTGTTTGTTTTTTTTTGTTTGTTTGGGGTTTTTTTTTATTATTTCATAAGAGACCTGACCACAGAGTCTCTGAGCAAAGCCCTGGTGCAGCACTGGAGCACTCTCAACCCATATTACAATCCCCAGCTTCCCCATGATCTTTTGGAGCTACACAGACATCTCATTTATCAGGTCTCCCTATCCGTTACTGGGGAGAATGTTGCCTCTCTAAGAGAAGCATTATGCTATCAAATTAATTGAGGTGTATGGAATATGTGTATATCCATATACACTGAGCAGGCATTTTGCAGTCTTCTACTTTAAGCTTTTTAAACTGCTTAAAATAAATGGTTGATCCTCTTTGTCTCTTCTGTGGATACCACCAGACCAGGTGGTATCCCAGACCAGGCTGAGTCAAATACAAATGGTATTACACTGACAAGACTGTGGGCTTTGACAGCAGAAGAAAGAAACTTAGAGGAAAGTAGAAAATCAACCAATTGAGAAGACATTATCTACTTTCTCAAGTAGAATTGACATTAGCCTCACTGATGCCAGTTTGGCTTTCTTGAACTCTTTCTGTGAGTTTGCTTGGTCTTGGTTCACAAATTATTAAAAAAAAAAAATAAATCAGAAGACAATGTAAGTACTGGACAATTCTTCCCTGAAATGGAAGGATTTTTTTCAGCCTGTTTTCCAGTTCCAGATCTGGTTTAAAAATTATTCCCTTAAAAATACCCGCAGACCTTTTCCCCCACAAGCCTCCTCTCCCTAACATTTCTCTCGTCATTGTGCTAAATTCTTTCCTCTCATCTGAGCACCTGACTCTACCTGACATTTAAGTGAAATGCACACCCACATCTGAAGGCGGGCTTTGGCTCTTTGAATCCAGATTTGTCTTTGTTTTATTTACAGAGAACAGAGTGTAGACAAGAAAAATAATTCCAAGGACTCCTTTCATCTGTTTTCTGCTAACTAAACTAACAAGTTGTTCTTTGAAAGGAGTAAAACTTCCATGAAATGAACTTTGTTAATTTAAAGTAGTCCACATATACTTGTTTTTTGGGGAATAGTTTTTATTCTTTGGAAACCATCTTAACTTTGGTCTTTTAAATAGTTCCATTAACTTCTGTGTGCAGTGTGTTCTACAAACCATCTTTAAAAGTAGCAGTTTAAATTGAGAGGTTATTATAGGTTTTCTTGAGATCATATTTTATCAAGTGTAAAATGTCTTTTAAAGAAACCATTTTATTTATAAGGTGCTTTACTGATAGATTTATAAGTGTACATGAGAGGCTACTTTTAGTGTTGTTTTTTTCACTTAAAACTCCTGTTCTGTTGATGAGATCTAATCTTGGACTCACATCCAGGTAACAATATACGATCCATTCTCACCACAACAATCTTCCACTAAGCTCACTGAATATAGTGATTTAATAATAGCATAGTTTGAACACTTACTTTATGCATTTATTTTTGAAGTGTGTGGACATGTTCTCATCTAATTTCTTTGAAGGAGTTCCAACATTTTTTCTTACCACATAAATATTTATAATAGATGCACTGAAATAGTCTCCAGAAAATACAAAACCATACTTAATAGAAAAATTTTACACAGATGAAGGAAAAAATTGCTGTTTTATTTTAAGTGCAGAAGAATAACTTCTAATGTTTTATTCATAAGCAGAATTTTTGAGAACTTCTTGTTTAACCTTCCTCCTGTTCCCAGATAACTATAAACTGTAGAATTAGGGGCCAATACTGCAAACCGCCAAGCACAGACTGCAGGAAGTTGAGAGCTCTGAAGTCTGGTTGACTTAGGGGGAATAAGTTTTAGAAATTGAAAGAGCTCATTTCTGCCCTCAGATGGGTACTCCAAAAGCCCTTTGAAATCACTGCAGTCGACCAGACTCCAAACATTAATACTGCATGAACTCTTTTCCTTCAAATGATATTTTGTGTAACATGAAATAAATCAAGAGACCAAAGTCTGATGTACAAGCAAAATGTGTACTTTGATGAAAGGAGTGCTTGATGAAGACTGTTATGAGCTGCTAATTACATAATGCTCTTAATATTTGTGAACTTCAGTGTTATGGAAGGGAAAGATAGAAAGAAGTACAATGTGGTTAGGGGATCAGCTTCTTCTTTGAAATCATATAAGTTAGAAAACCTTTTCTCCTCATAAGGAAAAATCTGCACAAAGACCACACTTCTCTCAGCTCAGTCTGTGCCTCAGAGGCAGAGGAGACAGTGCCTGTCTGTAAGTACAGAAAGGCACATTTTTCTCTGTTGCTAAGCTATGCAAAAGTGAGCAAAGTGCTGCTTCACCCCTCACCTGCAGTCTGACAATAACCAACTTCACACACCTACTTCCTTATTATAAAGCAAGAACAGTGCTCCAGAAGCTATCTTTGGCAGCCTGACGTTGAACAAGACCACTACCAGGAGAAAAATCACGGTGCAAGTTGCAGGGAAGTCACATTACTTTCTGGTAACCGAAGGCAGCTGTGGGCATCCCTGTCAGAACGTATTACTTTCTACCTGGCTTGTCCACCAGTAACCTTTGTTTTTCTGGATTCATTTTTAACAGTTCTACTCCTGCTGCCATGGCTGATGGTAGAATGCTCATGAGAGCAACCATAGCTGGATGCCTCTGGCTCTGAAAGATGCAACTGGAAACTTTTTACATGAATGAATACATGGAAGGAATAAATACAGGGGGTTTATAGCTGTTGGGATTTTTTTCTCTTGCCAACTCTGCAAGAGCTAAAGCTCTCAGTGATCTGCAAAATATTCATCCTTTTACTGCTGGTTTGCTCACTTGCTCATGTTGCTGACACAACAGCCTTCCTGTTAGAAATATTATATTTAATGCATTTTTAAAGTAAGCTGTTCCTCGTGTTCATTTCAAGATATACTGGTAGAGGGATCTGGGAAACTATATGGAAACTTATTTTTGTCTATTTTTTATACATATAACATACATATATAGCTGGTGTATAGTTATAATCTTTTGATTGTAAACTTAGCCTTGTTTATGTAAAGTATAAATGTACATACAATATAAATAAAGTTTTTATTCAAGTTGTATATATGTGTATACAACGTATAAGACTGTGTATTTGTAGATACACACAAAAATTGATCTATACTGTTATATCTAGAGAATTTGCTTCTCACAGTCCCGGTAGATTCCCCATTTCCTATGTGACAGTGCTGAATTCTCAAAGCCAGAACTTCTCCTTCAGACAGGCACAGCAGCCAACACAACATGCTGCAAAATTTTTTTTTAAGAGGTCAAGAAAGTTGTTGAACAATGCAGTAGAATTTTTGAGGAGGCCGTTTCTGCTAAGGAAATTGTATCCTACAGTGGAAATGCCAACTAAAGAGCCTGCAGAGAGCAAAAGGCAGCAAATTGTAGAGCTCCAGCCCCCATCCAAGTGCTGTGTCTCCTCCTGGGTAACCTAGCTTAGTCTCAGTATCCAAAACACCAAAACCAGAGGATTCAGTTCTACCTTAGGATCTAAATATCAAGGCAGAAGCACAGTTGACAACATACGACAGTTCTATAATCAAAGTCAGCTTTACAAGAGGCTAAATTTCCAGCTGTGTTGGCTTCAAAACATATTTCTTTCCCATCATGTGTTTGTGCATACTAGGCAAAAGTGACAGAAAAATATAACATGCCATTAACTTCTCTGCCCTAAGCTTGGCTGTCTATATGGCTTCCTCATGGACTTACTCTGTCCTCCTTTACCACTCCAGTGAGTCAGCAGAACTCCTTCAGGGGGGCAGTGGTCTTGCCTCTGCTGATGCAGTGAATCAGCAGAATAGGCTGACATCTTATTCAATGAAAATTAGGGAAAAGAAACCCACCAAACTTCGGCAGGAGGAGCGACTTTTAAAAATAGAGTTTTTATCCTCGGCAGGTCAGTTAACTGCAGTGCTGGTACTCTGATATGTCAACAAATTTGTATCCTCATATTTATAAACCCTTCTGCATACAAAAGCCCTTTTCCATCAGATCCATCGCCAGTGCACATTGCTGAGGGGAGGAGGTACTGTCATACTGCCTTAGAGCTTCTAGAGGTCAATGGGCTTGCAGCTCTTTTTGAGGCTCAGTGAACTGATGTTTTGGGGGGGGGGAGTTGTGTCTGAATCACTGCCCTCAATTCAGTAGGGACAAGAGCTAAATGGAAAGAATCCAGAATTGCACAGAGAGCACTACACGGGAAAATAGCTGAACACAGAGTGGTCATTGCTTCTGGTGTTTGGCAAAATATGACAAGCATCAGAAAAGCAGTATTACTGAAAATGGAAGTGCTTGTATGTGGACTGCAGCTTTAGTGCTTTAAAGGACTACAAAAAGTCTCTGATTAAAGCACAGAGAAAAATTCAGTTTAAAGATGGTTTTGATGTACAGGGATAAATCAAAAGCAGTCTCTGCCGTGTTCTGTGAACGGTTACCTTTCTGCTTCTTTAGCTTCTAATACTTATGGCTTCAGTTATCTACTGTGCTTAGAGATATTTAAAGGTGCCCTTATCTCATCTGATACAAGTCATTCTTGTAGTCTATGCAGAAAGGAACCCAGGCCTGAGTCTGGGTTTTGGCTATAAAAAAGCTAATTTTTGCCTTTGGGATGATATTGATATGTGGAAGAAAAACCCCTGCATTATGGAGTTCATAGAGTGGGGTCAGCACTAGTTTTTGTGCAATCCTGAGAAGAGGATGAGACAAGCTTTTTCCCCAGGAGGAAAACTAGAAGCTTTCAAATGTTTCCGTGCTATGGGTGGAAAGTACCAGGTTGGTATGGGTATACAGCTCAGGTTGGTATGGGTATACAACTCAACAACAGATGGTACAGAAATGGGCTGAGACCAGCCTGTTCATTATCTTGGTGAGCTGCTGTGGAGTTCCTGATATTCTATTAAAAATGCTTTCCACAAAAAAAAAAGAAAAAAAAATATCATGGTCCCTTTGCATCAGTCCTGCTTTTCTCAGTATATTCAGGAAAACTTCTAAGAGTTAGTCCTGAGATTATGAACCAAATTGAAGCTTTCCCCATGGAACTTCCACTGGGCATGTGCCTGTGATATCCAAGCAGAGCCACTCAGGTGCTAAATCACTGGCAGTTCAGTTTTCACTGCAGTTCCTGAAGATGTCTTTTTGTTTGCTGGTGCTTGGCTTTCAATACTGCTGCATGCAGTTTCTTTTTTGTGTAAGCATCACTTATCCCCATCTGTTACCTACCTTCCCTCTCTTCACACTACCCTTGATATGATAGACGTTGTCCAAACATGTATGAATACCTAGATTTTGTCCTTTAGAACTTGATCAGCAAAATGCCAAATAGTAATAGAATCATTTTGGAGAATAAGCAGTCTTTTCACCCAATTTACAGTTGCTACCTCCCACACTTAGAGGTTTAATACAGAGCTCTCCAGCAGTGAGCAGAGACAAATAGCCTGGCAAACATATATATATTATGGAAACATTGGCAGTACAGGGTTTTCTCTACTGAAATCCCAGATCAATCCCTAAGGTAGAGTTCGGCTGACACTGTGGTGTTGCCACCTTTGAAGTCAACATCAGCAGCCACGTGCTGTAGATATGAAGGAAAACTTTCTGCTCAAATGCCAAGCTCGGTAAGGTCTTAGAGACATGGACTGGAATTTCCAATGTGATTCTGAGTCAAGTTAGCAAGGCTGAAGCTCCCATCTTAAGAAAAGTTATGTTCAGAGCTGGCATACAGAGGAGCAGAGGAACTAATCCCTTACTCTAAGGCACAACCCATACTCCAGGATGTGCATTTACCTTCTCTCCTGTTGGGCCATAGAGGGGACTCTGCATCTGTGTGCCTCTGGCAGTGAGATTCTGGAAGGAGTATGACAATTGGTTGACAGTGGAATTATGCATGTATGCTTTTAACCCTCTTATTGCCCGAGCCTGTTAATCTCTCTTCCTCCCGAGCAGGGATTTCAAGCAGGTCTCTGCATTCCCAAGGAATTGGCACTGTGTCCCTGGCCTGCCTTGTGCTTTTGCAAGTCTCATTACCCTTTGGAAACAGCTTGCTCTCAATTTGCTTTGCTCCAGTGCAATCAGTGCAGCCAGATGGAAACGGCTTTGAAATTTACCTTTTCAAATTTCAGCTTCATATTTCTCCTTTGATGTTTCTTGTCGGGTTTTCCAGTTGTCCTGGCCTCCCTCGGCTCGCTGCAGCTCTCTCTCTGCAGGCTGTGCTTACCCCGGGCTTATGACTCCCTGAGCATCCTAACTTGCAAAGGCATTTCTGTCACGGGGTGGCTGTCACTGGAGCGCTAATTCGCACTGCTGCCAACAACAATGTGTGTCACGCTCCGCGGCTGTGTCAGAGTTGGACAGCCACTGAAAAAAACCCCACAGAACCGTTCTGACAAAGAAGCTTTTGAGGCTGTGGGAAGTTGCAGTTTTTTTGAACATTCAAGCAAGGCTAAGGAACACGCGATGAACAGTGCAACAGCTGGTAGAGGGTGGAGGAAACTCGTGCATGGTTCAAGCAGAACCGAATGTTGCGTTGGGCCACAAGGTGTGGCCAAACTGGAAAAATGACCCTTTTTCAGACTTTTTGATTACTTTCTGTCTTTGATATGCATTGATTAGGGGAACAGTCCCCAAGAAAAACCCAGTTCCTTTTGTTACTTCTTTATTAAATTGGATCAACACTCAGAAGATTCCACATAGAAATTTGAAGGAAATAATTTCTGCAATGTTTAAAGTAACTCAGTGCAAAGTAAATGGATGTTCCTCCAACCTGCTTTTAACACATCAGGCAAGGGTATGATGTCCCTTCACTCACCCACCAGTTGCTGGGTACAGAGTCTTCCACAAAGCACTTGTAAGACTCTTTTCCCAAATATATGTATATATTAAAATTACATTAAATATTTATACAAAAATCTTGTTAGGAGGAGGTGTCTCCAGAGCCTGACTTGTGATTCTTGCCTTATCACATTTTCCTCTGTACATTCAGATACCAAAATTTCTGTTTAAAAGACAGCTCTCCAGGCCTGGGGAAGGCAAGAACGATATCTCCAGAATATTATCTTAATCAAGCCCACTAAATGCTCTGGAACAAATAAATGACTGTTAATAAATTATTAACCATGATATTGTAAATCAGTGCTACATTCATTGAAAACTGCTCCAGAAGTGGTTGCAGAGTCTAACAAATATGTTAATTTCTAAGAAGACCAAGTAAAATAAACCAAATCCTTCTTAAAAAAAAAAAAAAAAAAAAAAAAAAAAAAAAAACAAAAAAAAAAAAAAAAAAAAAAAAAAAAAAAAAAAAAAACAAAATTCACTCAAAAAAAAAAAAAAACTTATAAAAAAAAAAAAAAAAAAAAAAAAAAAAAAAAAAAAACAAAAAAAAAAAAAAAAAAAAAAAAAAAAAAAAAAAGAACCTGAATCTCAGTCAACAGAAGTGGTTTAATTGGCTTCCACGAGAGCTCAAAATGAAAAGCTTCCAAAATTTTCTGGTCGTCCACCTACACACACCTAATATCACCGAGCAGAATGTGAAAACCTGCTAAAACAGGCTCCCGTGATCCTGAACTCACCGCAGCAAAGTGCTGAAAGCACAAACATGAGCAAATTCCTATTTATCAAATCCTAGCTTCCCTCTTCTGCATGATCTTGGTGGCAGATTTTTTTCCCTCCCTTAGATATGTCATTCTCTGCTACAACCTCCGCAGCAAAGAGTAAATTTGGAACAAAAATCTGGATTGTCAGAATAAAGTCATGAAGAAGGGAAATTATTATTTTATCCCTACTTCTCTGCTCAGACTCTCATCCCTGTGTTGACTACAATCTATGGCATCTGAATCTGGGGCTGAACATGTGGGCTGGGAATGGGAATATCCTGAATTACTTTATTTGGTTCCAGTTCTTTGTTATTGTTTAGATCCAACTGGATTTCCACTGGGGCTGCAGCAGTGGTGCCTGCAGAATTGCCAAATCCTTCCAATCTCTTTTGTTTGTTTCCATGCCTCCCTGTGAAGGCCCTGGTGAAAAATGTGTGCTATTATTTGATAAAAGACCTTTCTGGAGATTATAAAGCTCTACATCATCTTCACTAGGATTTGGGCATGAATGATATCACCATAGCTGGCATATCTTGAAAAGAACCAGCTGAAGTTTATGAAACTTCATGACATGAAGCACTGATTGATCTGTCTGCAAAGTAGGGCTGAAACTGCTTCTAATATTTCTTTACTCCCTTCACTGCCAAGGGTTCTGCGAGTAAAACCTTAGGGCTATTAAACATAACCTTCTTCTGGTGAAGATGATAGAGAGCTTTGTGTTCTCCAGGGATTGTTTTCCGTCAGAGACGTTATTTGGATTGCAGCTTTTTGCCTTTGTAGCACAAAAAAAAGGTAAAGGTTTAGTTTTCCCCAGGTTTGATTCACCTCTTGCTAACCTTGGTAGAAATCATATGAAACTGCAAAAGCATTTAAAAAATTGTTGTGGTAGAGGAATTGGTTCCTAAACTTTAAATGGAAGGGGCTAGAAAGGACGAGAAAGAAAAACTGTGACATTTTCCAGTTCTGATTTCTGTTACATACGTTGCTCATGAAATTAAACACGATACCCAGTGGTCTGAAACAAACAGTAGCCCAAAGTGATATGCTACATACAGAAAGACATGTCCTCTCTGTATAACCCAGTATCAGGTAATCAGTGGGGGAATACTTCATGCTGCCACTTAGCGGATAGGAGTGTTTGACTGTGTTAAAGTAATTGCTGACTTTGCTCCTGCTGGCTCCTTTCAGGTTCCCTAAAGTAATCTCTGCTCAAACACACATGAGGCAAAGAGATTATACAGTAAGCTTTCTCCTTTTAAAGTCTAACACTGTAAATAACAGAGTCCACTCTAATTAGCTTTTGTAAACACGCATCCAGCAGGCAAGTAAGCAACAGAAATAACCAGTGAGCAGTGTAGCAATCCACTGCTCCAGGCACAACATTTTGAAATATTTGCCCAAAGGATGCCATCGCAGTAATACCGCACAGTATAAACCGCAATCAGCCCTTTCCTCAATACTCCAACCGAATGACAAATCTTCCAGGTGACTCACTGGCAGCAAGATGCACACTCATGCACCAAATCTGCTTTTGGATAGAGAGACTCAAGAGTGTGGACTTTCCAGCATGACACTATCAAGCTGTAAAAATATTTCCAAGCAAATATTTAGACTTTGTTGATGATCAACCCAGGGTTTCTCAGGGAGAAAAACGCTTTCTCTGTCCTTTTTTTTAACTACGGATTTCTGTCCTGTATATCTCACCCAAAATTACTTTTATGCTAATCCTATTATTTTTAGCTTTGTCAGTGGAGTAGGTAATCACCAAGACGGAGCTTCAAACAGAAAGAATGCTGTTGCCCAAGTTTTTGAGTATTTAGTCTTTAGAGGTAAACCTGCAGATACTTCCTCATTTAGGAGCATTTAAATTTCCACAGTGCAAAATCTTCTAAATTTTAGACATAGTGAGCAATGAGAAATAATTTTCCAGTTATGAACTATCTCCATAAAGAATACACTTTCTGTTTGGGGAGATACTGTTTTGGGGAGATATTTCTCTTCTAAACTTAACTAGATTTTTAAGAACAAATTGAATAAAGTTCATTTACAACTCCAAAGATTTTCATGGTTTCCCCCTTTTACAGCATGTAGCACTCTCCATAGCAGAACTGCTGCTCAAAGCACCTTGCTGGAGGAAAATGAACCCAGCCAGATGCCAAAAAGGTCAAGAGTTAGTCCCTGTTTCAGTGACACTGGAAATATTTCCTAGAGCCAAGATTGTAAGAGCCTACCCCAAATAAACTGAACTGAGGGAAGTAAAATCTAGGAGGTCAATAAAAAAGAAGTTATAGGTAGGAGGATAACACATTTAGTTTGTATCAGTTAAAAAGAAAAAAAATAATATTTTACCTGCTGTATGGGTCCTTCTTGGCACCCTTCCCTTATTCTGGCAAAGACTAAGGAAAAAATTCTCAGTTTGTTCATTACTAAAATTGTCTCTGTTTCAGAAAAGAGATCCTTTAGTATAGTTTGCTGATAACTAAAAATATTGTCTTTTTCTTAATTTTCAGACATGTTAATAATTTAGTGAAATTCTTATTCCCATTTCTAAAGTAACCAGACTTTTAGTCCCCTTCCAATATCCCCGCTATCACACTCTTGGGGCAGGATCCCACAGTGCGTCCTTTTTTAATTGGACCTCAGCTAACCCCCTCATAACTCTTAGAGAGTCTGACTCAAAGTGAGTAGCTGCTCTGCCACCTTTGTCCAAGCTTTTCAGCTCTCCTGAAGTTATAACTATTTATCCAGAGCAAAATAATTTTATGGGAAATGTATCTTAAGACAACAGCCACCCTATACACCTACTTGGTGGTTGTCCATCTTCCAACACCATTATTGATTCAGGCTTTATGTACTTTTAGGCCTCTGAAGCATTTGTCCTTGTTAGTCACAGTGAGTTTTTAGATTACATCTCTGTGTCCAGTCAGGACTATTAGTTTTATAAATGGTTGACACTTCCTTTGGTTTGTGTTTAGGTCTTAGCAGTCTGTGTTGGAAGCTTAGCTCTCTTGGAGAAAGAGCTTCAACTGTTTTCCACTTGAAGTTCTTTCAAAGTTGAAAACAATATTAATTAACTCTCTACATCTTTTTTCATCTTTAAGGAAACATCTCATGTCTTATTTATCTGGGAACACAGCTACTGACAAAAACTTGAAGTTGGTTAGGCAACATTTCTAACATTTATAAAGTTAATGCAATCTTCTTTAAATACTCCGTAGCTTGAGAGCATCTGTCACAAGTCTTTTTTGGCTTCCTTCATCCTTTTAACATCAACAGTCTGCCACACCCCCGAAGCCATCTGTGTCTCTATCTCGTGTAAAACTTCTACAAGGGCTTTTGTTTCCCTTGACCACCTACAGCCCACAAATGGAAAACATCACTTTATTTTTCTCTCTTAAGCCCCCACAGTATCACCCCCACTATGGGGAAAGAAAGTCAACAAATCCATTCAGTCACAGCTTGCAGAGAGAAAGAGTACCCTCTCAGTAGCCACGGGCACTTGGTGGAAATAGTGAAAGGTGGGTAGCTGAAGGGCATCCCTGTCTGACAATTAAAAGAAGCATGTGGACAGGCTAATACAGCAGGGAGGAGAAGTGGGGTCATGCCACTGTCCAGGACTCTCTGTGTCAGGGGTCACAACCAAATCACTCTGTCAGGATGCCGCCTCATGGTGCTAGTGTGGTATTTTAGCATTAAACTGGAGTAACCCTGAAAAGCAAAACTGTAGTTTCCTTAAAACAGTAGTTTAGTTTATCTCTGCTAGAGTTATGATCAAAGGGGTGATTCATTTGTTTTTACCAAATCTCAGTTTTATTCCAATGTTTTTGGAATTTTTTTTTTTGATTCAGAAAATAAACCTGATCTGCATTGGCACTCAGAACTTGAACCAAAGCTTCCTCTGAGATTTTTAAAGGTTTCAATTCCAATTTCCTTATAAACTTTTGTGGATTATTTTTGTACTTCAAAGACCCATTCAGCAGTAAATCTGTAATTCTATAATGTATGAAAAAATCTGTCCCTGGGATGGCCCCATCAGTTTGCAAACTGGTTTATAAAAAATAGTTCATAAATTTAGTGCCAGTAAGAACTATAAGTATGTTTGGCCCCATGGTTCAAAGCCAACTAAAGTCATCCAAGCTTTTCCCACTAAACTCAATAGTTCTCTTCATTGCAGTTTTTAGGTAAGGTTGAAGTAAGTAACCAAAAAACCCACATTTGTTAGTGAGATTTTTTTGTCCGTTTGACCATTATTAGTTCTGGATTTCAAATGATGGGAACATATCCAGGAAGAGAAGAGATAAAATTATTAAAAAAAAAATGTATGATTGTCATTGGGATATTTATTCTGTGGTTCTTTGAGGTGGGAGATTAAGACACGTTTTAGAAGTGAATAGATCCAAGTCAGAACCAGCCTCCAGATTTTCCTTTCATGCTTCAGGCTGCATAGGCTTGTAGCATCCCTGCTGCTCCAGAGCTGGTCCTCCCTGGAGCATGGCAGCTGCTCAGCAGAGAAGCAGCCACTAGAGAGCATGATGAGACCACTAACCTCTCTGTGTTTGATCTAGACTAGGACTGGAACCAAGTCTCCCAAGGTAGAAGGCTGGTACTCTAAAGCGTCTTTATGACTGAGCCTTATATGCAAAGACAAAAAGCCAACAGAAATGTAAATCTTCAAAGGCAAAATAAAACAGCATTGACCTTCAAGCTCAGTGTATTAAATGAAAGACAGCATGATAGTGTCTCATCTCTATTTGGCCTTTCATATGAAAATTATACACAAATGTCTGCATTATACATGTATTTGGACTCAATGGAAAGTCTTCAGTATGGAATACATATGAATATTTATGTGTTGTTGGCAAACCTCTGGACACCATTGCTTTATGGTTGTTTCTCCTGTGTAAAGCAGCCTACAAGACGACAAAAGAAGGGATATAAAGGGAAGAAGTAAGATGTTTAGTATATTTGGAGGACAAAAGCAAAGCTAAATAATGAGTAAGCTATACAAACGATTTTTTTTAAATCATTGTGTAGAAGTTTACTATAGGAAAAGGAGAAATGGGAGAGCTTTGGAATGACATAAAGAGCTCTAGAGTTTTTACCTTGATCTCTCTGATTTCATCTATAAATCAATATTGGGAAACTATCTGAAATGAGTTTGGGTTTGTAATTTGCTTTCTACTGGGGCAGTGATTCCTACTATGAAACAGAACTTGAAAATTTGGTGCGTTGGTCAAGGACGGAACAGAGTAGGAAGAAAAGAAATACATTTCCTTGACACTGTGAGAAGACCTGTCTTTTCCAGCAGTGAAGATACAGACTGCATGAGGCCGGTACACAGAGGTTTTCTGTGGGCTAAAATCTTGACTGTTTCTATTAACGGAAAAGGTAGATTCAAGGATGTCTCTGTACTGAGCATGACACAGAGAACACTCAACAGTGGATACCGGAATGGCCCCAGGTACATTTCTCATCAGATCTGATGCCTCCCACAGTGTGTCAGTATTTCATGGCACTGTTCTAACAAGCAGCATCAAATGGAAAATGAAGAAGTAGGAAAAATGTAGGAAAAAACCACCGCACAAGCCAACCCAAAACCCCAATCTCCTGTCCCACCACCTCCTAAACTAGGAATGGATAAAACTGAATACAAATCAAAATCTGTAGTTCATGATGACCAAAAAAGCTGCATCTCCAAAGAACAGCAAAGTATTGTCATGTTCAACCTGTGTAGCTGATACCAAGAGAATATGGTGTTAGCCTCCTGTGCTAGCCGGGAGGGATATTTCAATGATCTTGTTTAGCAACTAATTTTCCATCTGAGTTCTCACCTACTGTAAATATCCATGTACTGTTTCCATAAACTATTAAGTTTAAAACTGATTTGGTCTCTATGTATAACAAACCTCCCACTCCATTCTAGAACCTGGGCACCAGGACACAGTGGTATGCTTCACAAACTTCCTCTGTTATTTCTTTAGGATGGCTCAACTTCTCCTCTGAAGGAACTTTCAGGCTGTTCCCCAAATCACCAAGGCTCTTCAGCATCCAGGCTAAAGAGGGAGCAATCGCTTGGTTTCTGCACATTTGTATTGAATGAGAAAGGTTGGAATTTGATCAACTTAAAGGATGTTGGGTCAGGAGACTAGATTCCTCTTGATAAGTACAATGAACTTTATTTCCATTGAACACAACCAAATATAATCCAGTATAAAATGGTTTTAACCATTAACTATAAAGCCAATCAAACAAAAGACTCCCATGGCCTTATGCCACATGATGTTTTAGAAATCACTCTTGGAAGTTTCATAGGGGATTAAATTTCTAGAGTGACTTTTTTAATACACAGTGAGTTAAGTCTTGAGCCAGGAGAATGCTGACCGCCAGGGAAAAGAAGGGAAAAAACAGTATCCAAAGTAAGGGAAGGACAGGCGGCTATCAGAAGCATGTGTGCATCCCTGGGAAGATGAAATGTGCTGTATGGTTGATGCCATTCCACTTGCACACAGCAATGGTTTGTGATAAGATTGTGGCTCTCTACCAGTACACAGTTCTCTAAGAATGCCCCAGATCGTACTACTGGAGTTGGAGCCCACAGTGAGAGAGGGTACTGTCCTGCAGAGCTGGGTGCTCCAGCAGCGTTAGTAGATGTGGATGATGCTTACTTCATAACCATGGTGGTAAAGCAGGCTGTAGGTATGACGGAACTGCTCATGACAGCAGTGAGCATATGGTAAAAATGTTATGAGCTGTGTTACCATAGTGAGAGTGCAATGTGATGCTTTAGATGGCGGAGACCGCAGTTGTCCTTAGTAGCAGGCTGCTACTGCCAGACAAGGAGGTGATGGATTAGGTCCTGCTTCTCGCGAATGTTTTGGAGAACCCAAGTGTGGCATATGGACACAGCAATTTCATCTTTGCTTCTTGAAATAAGATCTGGAAGAGTAGTACTTGCATGTCATTTCCTGCGGCCCCATCAGTGAGATGTTTGGAGGCATATTTTGAGCCAGGTGCATGTGAGACACCAGCCAGCATGTTTGCTAGAACATCGCTGGGACCAGACAGGGAGGACATTGGACTTTTTTGCTTTCTTGGAAGTCTATGTACAACAATATTCTCATGAGCAAGGTGTACTTCATGTTCACTTGATATTGGCAAGCAACAAAAAAAAAGAAACAGTAGCAACGTGAGATATAGGGGGAAAAAAAGGGAAAACCTGACACTCCAAGAAGCCTTCATTGGAGGTATGGAGAGGTGTGAAATAACGACAAGAATGAT
This sequence comes from Thinocorus orbignyianus, assembly GCA_013400375.1. Taxonomy (NCBI): domain Eukaryota; kingdom Metazoa; phylum Chordata; class Aves; order Ciconiiformes; family Thinocoridae; genus Thinocorus; species Thinocorus orbignyianus. Next base: position 590,185 of record VXBW01004976.1, read on the forward strand.
TCATAAGTCATCTCATTTGAATTGGGATCAATCTTGATAAACCAAGTTTGAACAAAAAACCCAATCAGTTGTAGCTTTGTAACTCCTTTTGCTTCCAGTTGGAAAAACCCAGTTGCCACAATCTTCATCTCCAGTAACGTCTGCAAAGGTGTTTTTCCCTATTTCAGTTGTTCCCAGAGAGATCATCTTTTTTGTTACAGGACTTAGGATTTATGTTACAGGATTTTTTCATATTATAGGATTTATCATTAAGAGAAAGAAAGATTAAAGATAAGTACAGAAGCTTTACTTTATGTAGAGGATTGTGTGTTTGTGAACTTGTGCTTGAAAGAAAGAAAGAGTGAGACCAGGAGAGTGCACAAGAGGGTCTCTAAAATGTGAAGGTGGGAGTGAAGTGTGTGTGAATTTGTGTATCAGTGAGAGAGAGTTAGGAAGCAAGGAAAGGAAAAAAAGATTGGGAAAATATGTACCCATTCACAGCTAGAAAGTTTAATGCTGCTGCTCTTGCAAGATCAGTTCAAGGTTTGAAAGACCCACTGAGTGGGGTTGTTTGCTGCCTTTTTCTGCCAGCTGTACGGAAATCATGGGATTGAAATCTGAAAAAGTAATGTCTGAGAAACCATTAGATTTGTAAAAAGTGTTGCTGGGAAATTTTGTGGTAATTTTTTTGTTTGGTTGGCTGGTTGCTGGTTTTGGATAGAAAATGTTTTCCACTCCATCAAAAAGGTAAATTTTGGGTTTTTTCCCCTGCGTCTGTTTTGGGTTGTGTCAACCTGAACTGACACATTTGGTCATACTGAACTGAAATATTCTAAGTCAATTCCGTATTAATCTGCAGCCCTCTGGACATCCACCTTCATGGAAGTTGAAGGTCACTGACTCTTATCCTCGGTCTCTACTGTAGATCAGAGTCTTGGCCTGAATCAAATTCACAGTATGCTACAGTACACTGACCTGTTTTGTCTGAGCCCTGGAGCGATAAGATTATAGCATATCCTGGAATTGTTGTCCATCTGGAAAGTCAAATCCACAGGAGGGATTAGGAGCTTGAAGCATTCAAACTGAAACTCCTATGAGGCTCTCTAGCTGTCAGGGAAGCTGATCAATGTTGGACCTGCTGGAACAACATGTTTTGACATTTCCAAAGCATATTTTAATTGCATGTTCTTTAACACACAGACACGTATCTATTAATTAATGTTGGCTCAATTGAGGCTGAAAACAAATGTGTAACTATTTAAATGTATCTTCTAATCAGCTCTAGATAACACAAAATGTGCTATCATCGCACTGTTCACTCGGCTTGTATAGAATTTTTGACAATTTCTTTGGGACATACAGCAATGAGGAAAAATCATGATGGATCAGTCCCCCTCCCCCCTTTCCTCCCTTTCTGCCCCAATTTGTCATCAGTCATATATAGGCTGATCATTTAAGACTTACAAAGATATACTTGTTTAATAGGCTTCTGTGTATCTCAAAAAACAAGGTTCGACTCCGTTTTGTCCTGTGTCAACGTGGGCAATATGTTTGCTGAAGAGTCATCCAGGCAATTACAGGTAACAGTTTGAACAAAACACTATGAGAATGTAGAAAGTTTTAGAAAGATACACAAATCTTGATCTCCATCAGTGCATGATTGTGATGCCTGTGTGCATCCTTCAGGCACTGTTGCATTTAGTTATCATTATAAATTGACTTTAAAAGGTCAAATGAAATGTGGTTGTTTACCTCCTTTAAGGAGGGTGTGGAAGGTTTGGGTGTGTTGTTTTTGTGTTTTTTTTTTTTTTTTTAATTTAGAGACTTAATATGTGCATTGCACTAAATCCTTTGGCTTGGTATTTCACCTCTGGTCACTGTTAAATAATAAAGCAAAGCAGCATGTATTAAGATGTGGAGTTTGCAATAATTTTGAATAGAAAGTCCAAAATTAATTTTCTAATAATTATAACCTATCTTACAGTGCCTGCAATCTGCATTGATGTCAACAGTATGATGTTTCTTTGTCAGACTGACAATGATCGATGCATCTGGCTTGCTTAATACATTCACAGAAAGCACTGTATTGACTGGTATGAATGAAAATGTGTGGATTAGGGTGTTATAATTCTGTTGATGTGTTTTTCATTTTTTGTTATCAGTCAAGCATTCTACTTTATCTGGACCTGACATCACTAAAGTGAGGGTAAATACAGATTTTTGAAGTGTGATGGAAAAAGGCAGGATGTATGCTTCACATTAGAATTGTTTTGGGATCCTTATAAAGAGAATTAGTGAGAGGATATGTATTTGCCAGTGTGCACACGCGTGTGTTGTTGAGGGGGAAGGTTAAGTGCAACCATGCTGTGTGCTATTGATTCCTGTTATGTCTTTAATAGTACATTTTTGTTCCCAGACAAAATATCCCTGAGGGAAGAGTTAAATTGGCCAGTAGTGGAACATGCCAAGTAATTCTTGAGGTTTGACTAACTGGCCAATTAGAAAATACTGTGTTTTGGCAGTAGGTTAATGGAAGTGTACACGTGAAAGGGAGTGATGGAGGCAATGACTGATGGAGGCAATGAATGTTACTGAATGGTTTCCATTACTAGCTGTGCCACACGACTTGAAGGCTCCTACATTTAAGGTGGAATTTATCCTGTAAAATGTAGACATCAAAAATATCAGCATGGCCCTTACTCTAATCACCATTTACAATCAGTAGACAAATTGTTTTGGCTAGTTTTAGACAAAAAAAAACCAACAACAACAACAAAACAAACAAAAAACAACAACAACAACAATAACAAAACAACAAAAAACCCCGCCTCAATTCATCTAATCTTCAAGTAGATGTTAACATGTGGTCAGATCAATTGATTCCTAAATTCCATTGACAATGTTGACTGCATCTTCATCAACTGCAATGGGAACCTCTACAGCTAGCTCTGATATAGCCTGGTCTTCATAGTCAACTAAGATGGGTCTAAAGCCTCAGGTTTGCCAGGAGATGCAGGAGATGCCAGGGGACCTGGTAAGTGTGTGGAGGGCAGGTCAGGCCAAGACATAGCTTGATTTCATTCCATTACCTTGTTTGTCCTCTACCACAAGCACATGGCATAAGCTGAAATCAGATATCATAAAATTTATTTCATATCATGGCATAAGGGTGATGAAACACAGCCAATGATCACCTTTTCATTGGAATTCGGCTTGCACTGCACGTGATCTTTCATTGAGTGGGAAATCAGGGCCAATGCCCCTTATAAAAGGTAGAATATCCACACAGGTGATATCTCTGCTTGGAACGATTGAAATAAAAGGAACAGTAAAACTGTCACATATTGTGTTCTCCTCATTATGCTATGGAAACAGCCCACATTGCTTTATAAGAAGATATATTTGGAAAGCTGTTGAGTCAGGATTACAATTTAATTAAAGCAGAGACTAAATGAAAGGAGAACTATAATAAAATATTAGCTACAAGATAGGTACTCCTACTTCTTAATCATACTGCCAGATCTGAAATACCACAATGCGAGAGTGTTAAGATGTTAAGCAATACTAAAGGTGGAAGATGGAGGAAGACCCTGTCACATCCTGAATTAATCAGTATCTAGATGGATCAACACTGTATCTTCATGAGGCTTCCTAAGAAACAGACTGTAATATCCCAGTTTGCTTGCAAACTACTCATAAGCATCTGAGTATACCTACTCAGCATTAATTAGAGATTAAATAAAGATTTATGGAAGATTCTAGACTTCTCTTGTGATTCTGCCTGGCTCGGAAAAATTCGTAGCAACGAAAACGTGGTAATTAAAGAAAAGCTTTAAAATTTCAAAGCTCCTAAAGCTACATTGAATTTCTAGTTATGACCATTTCCCTCTCAATCCTCTTCTTTTCAAGTACAATTTTGTTTGCAAAACTCCTTCAAGAGGGTGAGCAGAAAGCAGAGGTTTGTACCCTAAAGTGCACTGATCAAGAAATTAAGCTCATCAGTGTTACCAGGATTCATGCATACAGTCGTGTGATATTTTTAATAGTCCCAGCCCTGGCTGTTGTATCTCTCCTGATATGTTTAATTATTCTTGCAAACAAACCAAAGCAAAACAAAGAAGAAGATACCAAAACAGTCAAATAGTCTTCTCTCATAGACCATAAAACTTTCCCAGAAGTGTGGGTTCACTTCTGGAAAACGTGTGGATAATTTTATTTCCAAAACAGTGCAACACCACTCTTCAGGGGAAGAAAATCAGAAAGGAAAAAGTAACCATGTCAACATATCTTAGGGATGGCCAGAAAGGTGAAAGGCAGTAGTATCCCTTTCAAAAAGATCTCGAGTATATAAGAATGGAGGACAGCACCTGGCAAAATTTGATCTCAATCTGATCTGAATTCCCAGTCCTTGTCTCCCATTAGAAACAAATTTCTGCCCACTGCGAAGAGGGATTTCCTAACCTGTAACCAGGGAGCAAGCTTGCAACATACTGTGCCATCACTTCACGTCACAAAATCAGAATGGGTGAGGTTTAAAGGTGATCTCTGGAAGTTGTCTTGTCCAACTTTCCCTACTCAAGCAGTGTCACCTAGAGCTAGAAGTCTATGACTATTTCCAGATGGTTTTTGAATATCTCTGAAGACTGAGATTTCAAAACATCTCTGGACAATCTCTATTAGCACTCGTTGTGCTCACAGTAAAAAAGTATGGTCAGATGGAACCTCCTGTGTTTCAATCTGTGCCAGTTGTCTCTGGTCCTGTCACTGGGCACCACTGAAAAGAACCTGTCTCTGTATTCTTTTCATCCTTCCTTCAGATATCTATAAAAATTGGTGTGATCCTCTTTAGCATTCTCTCCTCTAGGCTGAACAGTCCCAACTGTGCCAGCCTTTCCTCATAAGAGAAATACTCCAATCCCTTCGTCATTCTAGTGGCCCTTTGGTGGACTCTGTCCAGTACGTCCATATTTTTCTTGTACTGGGGAACCCAGAACTAGACATAGTGTTACAGGTGCGGTCTCACTAGTGTTGAGCAGAGGGAAAGGATCACTTCTCTAAATCTTCTGGCAATGCCTTGTCTAGTGAAGCCAAGGATGCTCTTAGTATGAAAATCACAGCCTGAGTTAAGCAAACCCACCAAGGTTTCTGGCCATTGGTTGCTGGTTCAAAACTTGCTTTCTATGTACAGAGTGAGAAAAGGACTGTTTCTGTGATATGGCACTTTTCTGAAAATACAACCTGTGCTAGTAATCACAGTTGAAAATCCATATTGAAAATGGCAAATATCTGTCTACAAACAAAATTTTTGTTGATTTGACTGAGAACATAAATCGTAGAATGATTTGGTTTGCAAGAGACATCAGGACATGATCTGGTTTAACCTCCCGTTGAAAGCAGGGCCAGACTTAAAGTTATTATGGGGTAAGGTTACATTAGGCCTCAAAGTTGCAAAAGACAAGGTTCATGGCCTTGTCCAGCTGAATTTTTAATATCTCCGGGGATGGAGTTTCACAGCTTGTCTAGGTTGCTGTTCCAGTGCTGAGAACATCATTGTGGGGATTTTTCCTTACATTAAAGCAAATTTTCCCTTACAACAACTCGTGTCCATTGCTTCCTTTTTTACATTCCCCCGGAATTAAAGCAATGTATTTAAGGTAACCATCAGCTAACATTGCATCTATTGCCTATCTGAAGAAATCAGGTACGGCTCAAATTGTAATCTCGCATAAAATTAGGATACAAAGACATATTCAGATCTTTTGCACGTTTCACACACCTCTTTTCTAGGTATATCCTACATATCCAGTTTCCAGTTGAAGTTAAAATGATCTATAAAATACAAGTCAATGATTTGCCTGGAAAAATCAAGTACCATAATTAAAAGTAAGAGTTAATCTTAATGAATGCATCCAATGTGTCAGAAAATGTAGCATGTAATTTAATTTCTTCAAGGACCTGATGGATTCCATGTCTCTACACTGCAATTTTACCAAAATTATTCTAGGCAGAATGGCAGATGATGATTTATTGGTCTATTACTCGTTTAGGTATCTCATTTTTGTAAACATACTCCCTGGATCATAAAAATATAACTGTGTTCAAACTTTTAAGAGACTCACTTGGTCTTCAAGTATTTTCATTTGTTTACAAAGTTGATACATCACTTTCTTCTGTTCTGGTGATGTTTTGTATTCAAATCTCTACATGTTCCAAAACAGACATGGGTTTAAATGAAGCAGGACCAACTATGTCAGACAGCCGGGCATTTAAAAGGCATTTTGAAAAGCTACTTTGAAAAAATGGGCAATGTCCTATATAAATCATTCTCCTCTCTGAAAGATATTTAACATGAGAAATAAATCTTAGCTGTATTGAAAATCTCATAAGGGAAAAAGCAAAACATGGGAGGAGTGAGAGAAATATTAAAAGGACAAGCAGGACTTAAAACACGAGGAAAAAAAAAATCAAAAAATAAAGTAAACAAGGAGACAGAAGACAATTAACTACAGTTGCTGAAAAAGAAAAGTAGAAGAGATCTGATATGCAGTAATACAACACAGGTATCCCTACATAGTTGCTGGCAGCTGGAAGTACTTTGGCAAATTATGCAACCTGTCTGTGTATTGTTTTCCTTCCTGTTTTCAGCTTGCATTTTCCATAAACCACTCACGTACTTTTGCCGCTTTCAGCTGATGTGTTTATCTTTCTTCTTTTGCTCATTTGAAGGTGTAACAATGGTTTCGTAAGGAGATGCTGATTGAAGGTCTGTGACAGGAATGCTCATGTCTGAGAACCAGGGAATAATCAAGCAACTAACTAAGAAAATAAGATCCCCTACCAGGATTTCTGTGCAGCATACTCCATTTTATGCATCTTTCTTATACACACAATTCCTATTTGTGTATTTATATACATAGTTCTATCACACAGAGCTCAGCCATATTTATGCAGCGAGAGAAAAAGACAACGGTCAATGTTGTCCCTTTTTTTTTTTATCATTTACAATCTTATTTTCATTTAACAAAGCTGTAAATTTTCATGTTTAAGGCAAGTTTCACAGTTCCATAATTCATCTATCTATAAACTTTGTATAAAGTCCTTTTTTAGGATCTCTTTTGTCTAAGGTAGACTTACTGTAAAAGAAAAAAGGAGCAGGTGAGGCTGGGAAAACCAGGTAACTAAAGATGGGTTTTTCATTGATCTTCCAGAAAAATCACAAGTGACTATTTTCATGAACTTCAGATTCTTGAATGACAGATTTTTATAAGGTGCCGTATTGCTTCTCATTGCTAATCATCATCTCCAATTGATTAATTTGGTGATTCTTTTTTTCATGAAGCATTCTTATTAGGCAAAAACTTCCTCAAAGAACTGCTGTGTTCTAACCTCTTTTGTCTCACTTATTTCCAAGGACAAATGAGCACTTAGCCATCTACTGGCTGTGAAAGAAAAGTTAATGGAGAGGCACCAACTCATTTTATTTCACAGAGAGCACTTCCTACTTCCAATTTATTTTATCTTGCTGCCCATACTAATAATTAATCATTTCTTAAACAATCTCTTTTTTTATTGACAGTCTCACTTGAGTAACAAATATTACACTATAGCGTTACATCACAGAAACAGATGTGATATCATGTGATAAAATAAAGTTGCCAAACAACAGGCAAGTCTAAATTGCACACAAGTTTATTAAGGCTAGACACAATGTAGAATGGGTAACTGAAAAATAACATCCATGCCTAACGTTAATTACCCAAAGTAACTTTCAGTACTGACATCAGTAAGATCACACAGGGTGACATCAGCTATGGACATCACATGTCCTTGCAGGGTCGGGGCTCTACTGGATATCTTATTTTCACCATTATTTATAGAAAACCAGCAGTGCAATATTACTGCCTGTTCTTTCAGGTCAGATGTCTGTTCTGACATTAAAAATCTTCCTTACTAAGATTGCTTACTAAGTAAGGATTAACAGTTGGGTGGCCAGTGAAGCCAATGTGGCATTGCAGTGTCACAGTATATTCTAATGGACTGTTAATTCTTGTGTATACATCAATCCAGACATCACGGCATTTAAACAAATGCAGGGCAGTTTCCTTTCCCATGAATATCAGTATGATGCAGACACCTTGTTACCAAAGGGAAAAATTCTGTTTCAGGGCTTTGAACTTGAGACCAAACAGGAAGAAAAGCTCTGATGATGTTCCTAGAACTTCTGCACTAAGCATGAATGCACTGAGCCTCAGAGAGCTACCTTAACTCAACTACGAGGAACTCCAGTGTGTGAGTTTTGGTTCACAGGCTAAGAAAGTGATTTCAGAGCTGCGATTTTCTAATTTCTGTAACAGTGTTTAATTCCCATTCAATATGCAAGTTTATTATTTAAATATTTCTCTGGAATACTAAAAAAATGGTAACAAGCATAAAACCTCCACTCTATTCAGCACTTTGAATACACACACTAGTTGATAAACTCAGCAGCATCTGCTGAAGTAGATGTTATTTCCTACATTTTATAGAGGGAAATCAAAACCAAAATGCTGGGTCGTGGTCTTCATCCTGAATTTTGTGTTGCTCTGGCAACACAAAGAGAGTCCATTTGGTTTAACTACCTGATTCAGTCACGCCTGTTGCTCACAGGTAGGGTGCTGAATCGGCTTCAAAGCTGGAAATTTGACTTAACCGTTTAGGGCTTGAGATTTCGTGATTATGTCTCAAAACACACCTACTTTACTGCTTTTGCCTCTTGTTGGCTTTAACCTAACATGACAGTGGTAAGCTTTTGTAAAGTAGCACTCAATACCGTATAGAACTTGATAGATTCCAGTCTAGCTTTTTCTTCTACTGAAAGTGCACGAAAATCCCAACTGATGCTGCAGCAGGGGACTGAGCAATGTTAGAGCAAAAGACGGACTGTCTGTTCAGAAAAAGCCAGTTCTTACAAATGAAACTTTCTGCTGTCTTCCTGACAAAGTACTAACATTTTTTCCCAGTAATAGGTCTGAGGCTTTTTGTGAAAGCTTAGCGTCAGCTTCCAAGAAACATCTCTGTTCATGAATTTCTATGAGATGTTAAAGCTTTTGTTCTACACCATATTATTGGCACACTTGGAGACATATTTTTAGCCCCCAAACCAATGGGGAAACATGTATTTTTAAAGCTTGACAGTAGCGAACATTTCATAAAACAAATAACTTCACTTGACTGGTTCAATTAATAATCACTTTGTTGTTTGCCATCTTTCTAGTGCTACAAAATTAAATTCTGAAAGGATCGTTGTATGACAGCAGTGCCTACTAAGTCCCATATGCTCGAATGCATGACAGAGCTGCTGCTCCACAGAACCAAATGCCATTAAAAACTTCTCTTCCAAGCCACTGACAAATGGGAAACCATGCCAACCGGAATTTACTCGCTTCTGCTCCCCATTGCCCTAGCGCTGCTCATCCACTCTTCTACTTAGGATATGCATTCCTTTGGAACAACGTATTTGTGATCTATGCCTGGGAAATGTTTTGATCAATGGACTCCAGAGCAAAAAAACAAGTCTTCTAGGCTTTGTGATAGTACAATTAGTATTATTAAGGGCAGAGGCAAGAACAGAAGTACGTCTCCAGGGTCTTTCAGGGTCCTATCAGGTGGACACCATCTGTTGCACTTTCTAAGTGCAAGATATGCAGGCACAGTTAGGGAATATCCAGAGTTCAAGTCATGTCTAACATAAGCCATTCCAATTGGGGTTTTTTGCCTTCTTTTTGTGGGATATGGACACTACCAAAGGAGTAGAGCTTTTATAATCACTCCCCTCTTGAAGCCACTGTGACCACCTTTGCATGCTATCACCCTAGCTAGCGCTTCTGTCTTAATGGCTTGATTTCCTTAAACTCCTATCCATCTTGCAGTCTGAATGTAAAGCTTAGCCTGCCACAAAAATTAGAAATCTGAGACAATATTTTCAGCATTGTTTAAATGTTTAGCATTTAATTTTTTCAAATACATTAACATAAATTTGCAGGAACGTAGAGTGAGAAACTGTTTATCTGTAGATTGTCCAGGTTTGGCTACAGTGCTATCATTCCTTATGGAAAGAACCACAAAAGATGCAATTGACAGTCTCTTTCTGAAAGGCACTTTATTGTCAAAAAGAAACAGTGAAATGATTGCAATTAGTAAATCAAATCAGCATGTCAGAGTGAGTAGTCATAAAAACGAGCACACAGACAGCAAGCCATTTATTCACATACACATGTCAGTTTTACAAGAATCGTAAAGGAAATGGAGCCTCCTAATAAAATCAGGTTGAGTATTTATTAATTTTTTTAATAATCTTACTGGATGGGGAATCATTTGCTGTAAGTGCTATTACTGTTAATGAGAGAAAGAGGGCAGCTAATTTCATGCATATTTTATTGGGAATTCACTCCATCCATGAAATAATTTCACATAACAGTAGGTGGAATACAAACAGGCTAAACTGATAGTATGTGTATGCTGAAGAAGACCAATTAAAACCAGAAGGGAATTTTTTGCCAAAATAATACTTTGACAACATAATAGAAGTTTTCCCGTTCCAATTCAAGTGGAAGCACATGCAATCTAGACTGTATTAGCTAATCAGAAAGCCTAGTCCTCATAGTAAATATACGCAGCACGTTGGGCTCAGCAGACCTTTCTGTTAATTTTCCAATGACACCAAAACAGAGGAAACCATTCTGCTCTGGGTGGTTGTGTGCAGGTAACCCAGCCAGCTGTCATCATGGGTTCTTCTGCAGGCTGTGAAAGATCTAACCGCAGCAGAACAATGTTAATGCAGTCACATCAGCCAGCTGTAGTAACACACCCTGTCTGCTAAAGGAGCATCTGACTCTTCTTTGTAATAACTAGCCACAGGGAAGATAAATGATCCACTCATTAGCTGTTGTAGAGAGAAGTTTTTGCAAGTCACACGTGTGCATTGTCTAGGCAATATTTGTGCAAAACCCGCACCATGCTATGTATCGGAGCATAGTCTTGGGTCATCAGTCATGAAAGGTATATTCTGAATCGATAGTGGAGATCAGTTGTGGGAGGAAAATTCATCCAGCCTTGAGGCTTGCAGTTTTAAAGAGGGCAGTGAATTATAACACTCAGTTCAGAAGTCTTGAAGGCAGATGATACTGTAGTTTGTCACCTGACTGTTAATCTGCTTCACCTTCTTCATCTTGCCTCTGCTGGGACGTGCATGTAAAAACATTTATAAATATTTTGAGATGCCTGATAACCCTGCTCTAGCACTATGCTGTTTTTTAAGTATCAGTTTCCTTGACTCCAAAAATTATTGCCTGAAGCTACTAGACTCAAAATGCTGCAAAGCAGTTCAAGCAAGCTCTTGATAGTGTAAACAAATTGCATGTTCACAGGTCTCATGAAGTAGAGGCTTAGTTTCTTTGGGGCTTCTTTTAAGCTCTGAATCAAAGATAAGGCAGACGTGACAAGTATGTCCAAAGTGCTATACACCCTGTATGCCATTATGAGTGGTGCAGTCAACATGCTGGAGGGAAGAGATGCCATCCAGAGGGACCTGGACGGGCTTGAGAAGTGGGTTAGTACAAATTACATGAAGTTCAAGCAAGGCAAGTGCAGTGTCCTGCACCTGGGATGTGGCAATCCCAGGCACAAATACAGGTTGGGCAGAGAATGGCTGGAGAGCAGTCCTGAGGAGAAAAACTTGGGAGTGCACATGGATGAGAAGCTCAACATGAGCCGGCAGTGCGTGCTGGCAGCCCAAAAAGCCAACCTCATCCTGGGTTGCATCAAAAGAAGTGTTACCAGCAGGTCGTGGGAGGTGATTCACCCCCTCTACTCTGTGCTTGTGAGACCCCACCTGGAGTCCTGTGTCCAGCTTTGGAGTCCTCAATGCAGAAATACATGGAACTGTTGGAACAGGTCCAGCAAAGGGCTATGAAGATGATTAGAGGGATGGAGCATCTCTCCTATGAGGACAGGCTGAGGGAGCTGGGGTTGTTCAGCCTGGAGAAGAGAAGGCTCTGGGGAGACCTGATTTCAGCCTTCCAGTGTCTGAAGGGAGCCTACAGGAGGTCTGGAGAGGGACTCTTTGTCAGGGAGTATACTGATAGGACAAGGGGTAATGGTTTTAAACTGGAAGAGGGGAGATTTAGGTTAGATATCAGGAAGAAATACTTTCCTGTGAGGGTGGTGAGGCACTGGAACAGGTTTCCCAGAGAAGCCGTGGGTGCCCCATCCCTGGAAGTGTTTAAGGCCAGGTTGGATGGGGCTTTGAGCAACCTGGTCTTGTGGGAGGTGTCCCTGCCCATGGCAGGGGGATTAGAACTGGATGATCTTTAACGTTCCTTCCAACTCTAACCATTCTGTGATTCTATTATATGATTCTATGTTATAGAAATATAACATAACTGCTCCGTTATAGCTATTTCTTCTGGTCAATAACATTCTCTTCTTTCCACAAGGCCATCATGCATTGATTGTTCTACAGTTCATATAAACTGGACATATAAACTAGATCCAGTAATTTGTATAGCTGACCCCCAGAAGGTACTTAATGTGTCTTTCTAATGTACTTATTTCTGTGACTAGTTAAAACATGTCAGCCTAATGGAAGCAGTGAGTTTAAAGGAAGACTTTGAAGAGTAAGAGAAAACTAGCAGATGGGCACACAAAGAGAAAAGGCTGACAGAGCAGCCGGCATGCCACACAACCATTGAGATTCATTTTGTTAAGAAATTTTGCTGAAAGGATGCTAGGCTCCTGAAGAAAAGAGAAGAGAAATATTTGTCCAAGAAACAGAGATGAAAGCTAGTGTGTGTGGGGAAATATTTAAAATGAGCAATAGCATCTGGTGACAAGTTGAAGGAAAGGACACATTGAAGTTGATTGTACTTTCAGGGACGGCAAGCCTGAATAGTGGTGGAGAATTTCAGAGAAGTTATAAAAGGAGAATTAATACATACATGCTTTTTTAAAATTTTATTTAGCACATAAGAGAGTTGTGGAAAGAGCTGAGCAGGAAAAGTGCAGGTATGAAAACACAGATGATGGACCAGTTACAAAGGTGTAAACCTCTTCCAAAAAATCCAAACAGCAGACTCTAGCTATTTTATATCAGAGCATCCAATACTGGGAGTTTGAGGATGGAACAATTGTTTCTAATCCCGACAGCTTCACTAGAAAATGCCACCTGGATAGGTAAGAATATATCTCTGCACCGAAAAAAGGCCAAAGATAAAGTATTGGGGACAAGAGGGCTGGGAGTAGAAGTGATAACAGTCCCAAGATGTGCTTTAGCTGTAGCAGATACAGGACTAATCTGAAGAACACCAGTGAATGTAAATCGGAAGATGATAATTGAATATCAGATTATATTCCTCATAAAATAACTATTTAGTAAAAAGTTTAGGACTAGAAAGAGGGTTGTGGACCTGAATTCCGCTCTTGTCTTTACACACAATATTGGATCTAAACCAGATGTCCTTCTCTCCATTCACAAAAACAGATTGAGCGTATGGCAACCTGCTTCATTTAATTTTGTACAATTAAACTAAAGGCATCAAAGACACTCAAACTTCTACCATTTGACCAGATTAGGAGAGGACTTTTGGACATTTGGAAGTGCAGAATTCCTTCCAAAAAAATAATAAAAAAGTACAGTGCTTTTTATGTCTGGGACTTTGTGTTATGCTGGTTCCACTATGGTTGTCCTGAAACAAATAATACAGGTTTCACAGCTCCCACTAACACTTAAAACCAAAGAGATTTGCCTTCAGGTGTTTGCTGGTAAAAAAAAACCTCTCCATTTAATTCTGAGATGTTAATGAGAGTGATATTTAAAATGTCAGATGGGTTTGTTTCTGATCAAATTGTTACTTCAACCTGTAAATCTTATGTGGGACTGAAATTTAGATTACTTTATCCACAGCTTTCTCAATCCTAATTGTAATTCTGTGATTAGAAAAATGGGTGGAAAGTAACAGTAAATGGCAATGTGGAGAGACAAAAGAAAATCAGACTAAGATCTATTTCATTGATGAGAAACTCCTCATTATAGCAGTGTAATTTGGAAAGCAACTATTTCAAAACAGTCTTTTTTCCACAGCAGATTGCATTTTGCAGGACCTCAAAGGGATTATGGTAGCACCTTAGTATTCTGCTTACAAAAAAAGAAAGCATAGAAATGATCAATGTATTGAAAAGAACAACAGAAAACGTGTTTCTTCTTTCCAATTAGTTAAATACTGCACAAGCTAATTAAGAAGAAAATAACCGAGAGAATAAATGAGCTGCCTGTGTCTTTATGAACCTTTGGTGTTGATGATGAGGTGAAAAAAAGAATGACCTCAAGACAGTGTGGAATCTGGAATCAATGTTTGTGTCTGACTTAACAGAAAAATAACACTAATGACAACTAAATTCATCAGTAAAGTGAGAGTATTTAATTATGGAGTTGTTAGAGGGCATGGATCTCCATAGTATTTTTGTTAATTTATTTTTTCAGGACTGTATTTTTCAAGCAAATGTGTGTGTTTCTGTCCAGACAAGTACAGTTCGGAAGATGGGATTTATCGGTACTTACTCCAACTTTTCTTTTTCCAGCAGACAGAAAGTACACAGAAGTAGAAAAAAAAACACCACTCAAATCCCTGTAAAGAAATCAAGGATGGATGAAACTATCAGAAGAAGCAAAATATTGTCCCAAACATTGTCTTTCAGTCTTATGGGCTTCTGCCTTTGCTGCAATATGACATGACTATAAGCAACCCCAAGCATGTAAAAGGCTGTTGGTGTGTATAGTTAAAGAGAGCTAAAGCTAGCAATCTGCGAAAGAGGATGCAGGGACCCTCTTTGTCCACAAAAACACTTTTTCCTAACTATTAATTTCCATATTTCTCATGTTACTTACAGAAATAACATGTGACATACATAGATGTAAACAAAAAGAATTCATACCATCTATTTCATTATCCGTCTATAAATATGGAATTTTCAAGGGCAAAGCCTTAGCAAGGACACTGTACCCACAAACATCATGCAGCAGAAGCTCAGGCCAGAGAGTACTGCTGGAATCTTAGGCTGCAGGAGAGAATTAGCTCAAAGAGTACCAGTAACAATGAGGTGTCACTGTCCAGTGACAGGGGTTTTACTGACTGTCTCTCAACAAATTACATATCATGGCACACAAAAGTCACTCTCCACAAACTCTGCTGATGGCTTATGATCTGAGGCAGCATTTCCTCACAGGGACATTAAAACCCCTCTTCTTCTCTTTGCTGTTTCAACCTGACCTCTGCTCAGTCTCTTGCATCTACCTCACCGTTTACCTCAGTTGGTGCAGCAACAGGCAGATGGAATTACAGAAATGTGTGAAAAGTTCAGAACAGATCTCCTGGTGAGAGTAAGCCAATAAGCAGATGTGAATGCAACAGGTAATGGTGGGGAAAGGAGAAAACACAGAAGAGAGGAAGTCTAGTTAGAAGACCATGCTTTAAGAGTGGAGAGACTGTGACTTCAATGACTTTTCTGTCTCTTCTCCCAAATAATAGGGGATAGGATAAGAAGAAATAGCCTCAAGTTGCACCAGTGAGGTTTAGATTGGATATGAAGAAAAAAATTCTTCACCAAAAGTGGTTGAGTCACCATCCCTGGAGGTACTTAAAAGACTGGCAGACTTTGCGCTTAGAGATATGGTTTAGTGGGTGGTTTTTTGTCAGTGTTAGGTTGATGGCTGAACTAGATGATCTGAAAGGTCACATCCAACCTGGGAGATTCTATGACTCTATGATTCTCTCTTTCATGTGTTTAGCACCATTTTTGCATTATGTGTTAGACTTTTGGATTAAAAAATCACAAAAAAAAAAAACCCACCAAAAAAACCCCAAAACAAACAAACCAAACACCAAGAAACTTTAAGAAATTTCCAGGATCTGGTGCCCAAAACTTTCTGATTCCTTCTACTATCAAATTAACCAGAATTTCTTGAATTTGTCTGCTCAAATCCTTATGCTATTACATGAAGTATTTATGCTTTCTTGTCAGAAAATACTCCCAATCTTTTCTTAGTTCTGCAACCGAAATCCTAATATCTGCAAGACCAGACTCGGTGACTCTAATGGCACATTATTCTTACTAGCACTGCCTTTTGAATTAATATCACAATTTTTTTTTAAAAAAGAAATAATTACATTCTTCCACACCAGACATAATAAATTTGTAAAAACTACCAATATTTCAGTAAAATACTCCAACCACTCTGCTGTCTCCATGGGAAAAGATCTCAATATGAAGTATTATTTTAGGAATGCTATATCTTCCGAGTCTCCTAGTGGGTAAAGAATCAGTTTCATGTGTCATATAGTTATTTATTAAGTTTACAGTAAGAAGCATTTTAACATATCTTTGGAGGGTTAGTTATTGACAATACTTCATTTTTTCCCAAAAAATTATTATGAGTTCTGCAGTAAAATTTAAGATTCTTACTCAGCAAAAAAAAAAAAAACCAAGATGAAAATGCACTTTGTTTTGACACATTCCAGCTATCGCTCAGGTTTTGTAAGAGCATGCAGTAGATGTGGAAAGAGAAACAATCACTCACAAAATAAGATATATTGACAGCTTGTCCAGTAGGGACCCACTACTGACCAATGTACATGAAATGTTAATACTGCAAGAAACAATCATACGCTAACAGAAAGGCTTATTCTCCCTAATACATGAATTCTGCCGGTGCGACATTTCTAAACTACATATCTCTGCTGTATTTAGAGTCATAGAATGATTTTGGTTGGAAAGGACCCTTGAAGATCCTCTAGAGGCTCCAACCTCCCTGTCACAGGCAGAGGCCCAGTTTAAATAAGTGCAGGCAACACAGATTCCAGAGTTAAATATTGCCTTCAGGGTCAAGCCTCACTCTAATGACCAGCTAAAAAGACCTCAGTTTCATTAAACCTATTGCATATACTTGCTGCTTCCTGTGTTTTTGTTATAATTTGTTGCTTCTTAATACTAAGTAAAAACCTGAATTATTCAAGGATTTATTTAGTGCATCAGTTTGTTTTTATTTACTCAAAATCAAACTAAATTGCATTTTTCCACTTCTGTTTAGACCCTTCAGGATTTTAATAATTTCTTGATGCCTTACTTGGAACACCTAACACATGGGTTTACCTTATGTTTTATTTATCATTAAATTACTATATAGATGCTGCCTGTCCTATTTTTATTTCTAAATTAGAAGATCAGTCCAAAGACTTGTGCTCCTATGCTTGGGATATTTTGATAAGTGATCATAATATTCACTCGTGCTTTCCAAGTAGTTTATTTATTCAAACCAGAAGTGAACAACAGTACCATGTAAATACAGCCATTGTTTTAAAATAATCCCCAAATGATAAAATATACGCTTATCTGCATTCATTTATATTTCAATGAAAATATTCTCTTTGGTCTGTTCAAGACCATTCAATCACTTCGGCTTCAACAAAATTTTACTGTTAAAAATGAAAGCAAAATATGACTCTGCAGATCAAATTGGTAAAAGCACCGCGAGATTACGTCTATGAAATGAAACAACAGAATATGTGAATGGCCACTTAAGTGTCTGGGAGTCTGTCCATTGGTAGGCTCCATTCATGTTCAACACAGCTGATCCAAATGCACTAACACCAAAATGCATTAATGGAGTCTCCTGACAGGTCTGGAGTTTGTGCTGAAAAAGCACCATCAGAACACAGCCCTGTCCTGCAATCCCACCCGGAACTCCTTTTCAAGGGATGTGAAGAGAATGATACGTGTGCTCTCTTCCCACGTATCTTAAATCAGATTTTTTGTATTTGTGGATAGAAATGAGAAGCTGAATTCTGAAGTACTGCTTTATATCTTTCTCTGGGAAACATAGTATCAGACTAGAAACAAATAAAGATTTAAGATTTCAAGATTTGATGTAGAACTATGTATTATACATCCTCCACTGGTAGATAATGAGGAAAAAAGAAAAGGAGGATGATTTTGCCAACTCTTGATATTTTAATGCTATAATTAAAATATTTTGTGAGGCATTGGTGGGTTTGTTAGGTTTTGGGTTGGCTTTTTTTTTTTTTTATAATTTGACAGAAATCTGTCATTAAAAAATAAAATAAATTCTAGCCTTCCTCATGATGGGAAAAGCTTGAAAATATGATCCAAATAATTATCTCAAGACTCAATAGCTTGAAAATAAACATAAAGAACACAACTTTCTTGTACCTTTGAAAATTATTTTGATTATGGGAGTCTCATTCAGGGTTAGCAAATGTTTGGACTGGCAAAAGCTGTATTCATTGAATTCTGCAGCTACAGTAAAAACCACCTGAAGAAAGCAGGCTTAAGGTGACACACTACAGGTCACATGAAGTACAAACAGTAAAAGAAAATTTAAAATATCCATGCTTTTCAGAATGCATTGATAGAATCCTGTCCCTGTCCTTCCCTGTTAAACAACAGTGGAAATAATCTGTGAGCTTTCTACTGCAAAGTAAGGTATGTAGCCTCTATATACAGACCAACTACTAAACTGACATCATGCACATTTTTAAAAATGAACTCATGACAGTCTGAAGCACATCCTTCACCATTTTTATTCTGTAGTGTCAGTGGAAAACCTTTCTACATCACTTTCCCCAATGACGGTATTAAAATCAGTAAATCTGTCTCAAATCAGTCTATTGAACGATTTGTATATTTTCCAGTGACTAGAAGGATGTCCACTGGGGAACAAATCAATGGACTTCTGGTGACAGAGATGATTGAACTGTCTGAGTTTTCTGGAAGAGAGTTTTTCTGGGGAAGCCTATTTTCAAAGTTATATAAAGCAATTAAACCTAATTTTAGCATTAACATGATCCATGAAGCAGGTTCCTCGGAGTATTTCACTCCACTGAGCTGTTGAAGCTGCACAAAAATAGAAACCAGTCACAGGTGCTATATGGAGTGTTGCCATAAGGAAATCTGCAGGGGGCATATGATTACACACCTGACACTACTTGCCGGTTTTGGTTGTCAGTTCTAACCATCTCCTTTTTCTCTCTCCTGAATATTACCATTTCAGGAAGGAGCCTCCATTGGCTAGGAGAAGGTCTAAATGCAGGATCAGCCAGTCTTCTGTCCTGCTGTTTCAGGGAACTAAATGGCCTGAGACAAACTATACTGAACACTTCTTCCTTCTTCCAGACCAAGGATAACTAGACTAGGCAGCAAGAGGCAGAATCGGTTAAAATCATCATGGATATTTGTAGATGCACGGAAATGGAAGGGAAGTGAGGTTACCAATAGTGTTGCCTATTTTCTCCCTGTAATGCTAAGGATGACTCAACCATTTCCTTTAAAAAACCCCGCTTGTCTACCTCTCAGTAGTTCTGTTATCAACCATTATTAGGTGGAAAATCAAAGCCAAGTCAAATCCATTGCAACTAAATTTCTGCTACTTATCCAACTTCTTGATAGAGCCGACAGTCAGCTGCATTCATGGGCAGTTTATGTGACCTGTGGATTAGCACTCTGGGAGACCAGATGCTTCAGAGGTGACTACGCAGTGTGTTCTCTGCTCTTCACGCTCACCTACCTGTCATGGTACCCAGGCTGTCTGTTACCTAACATAACAGACAGTTAATTGTCTTGTTTTCAGGACACCTTTTGGCCATTCCACATATCCTATAAGGAGAATTTTCTGACTCTGAACTGAATTTACCAAAGAAATATTTATTTCAGTGATCAATCTTATTCTCCAAACAGGCAATATCTCTCTCTTTCTTGGACTACGCATATTATTAGATAGCTGTGTTCAAATTATAATCTCTTCTTTATTTTGTCTGGCTTCAAAATTGGACTTATCTAGCAAGCCTCCAGAACTTGAAGATATAATTTCAAACCCATCCAAAGGCCTGTTCTTCTAGACTTGTGGCAGGTTAACTGCTAAAAACACGTGTTATATTTGCCCACAGGCTGCCTGTCAGGGACAGAAGATGGACACAAACCCTACCCTTTCAAGTTTGCTAAACACAAAGTTTGCTTATTCTGGGCCTCCCAGGCTGCAGTCACCTGTGTTGACTTGGCACAGCTCCAGGATGAAAAAATATTAACAATTTTCAAGGCTTAATTTGCCAGATAGATGAAATTATTGGTGATTAAGTTCATTTTCATAACTTCTGTTTTTGATTAATTAATATTAAAACGTGTTTGCTTGGCAGTATTTACCAGACCATCTGTACTTTATTGAATACATTTCACGGATTAAGTTGGAAGACTGATGTTGTCTGCACAGTCAAATTTCTAGCTCACCTCCAATACTGTCTGAGCTGATGGTATATCTTGTAATTGGAACAATAGTTATTCCAAACAGGACAGGGAATCAAGATATGGCCAAAGCCTTTGTTAACCACCTTTGGCAACTTTTACTTCCTGTACACTTTCTGCCTTCGTTAAATGACACCTGCCGACCTATCTGAAGGATTGTAGAGATTTGTAGAGCTGCTATTTCTTAGATTACAGACTTTGTCTCTGAAATTCATGTGAAATTTGGAAGCATTGGTAGAGAAACCACTACCTAAAAAAAGTTATGCTTTCAAGCCAGAACTCACCATTTCAAGGATTTTATGTCCTTGTCAAAGTCTATAAGCACTCTTCTATCATTCTTTTGTTTTGTTAAAACAAAAAATGTCAATTTATTTTTCACTGGTGAGGTCTAGGTTTATGAAACTCAGAGTTCTTAACCAGAAGAGACATTGATTAATGTGTGTTTTCTACATCTACCTTCCAGTACCATACCAAACTGCCCTATTCCTTGTGGTTTATGTTTTTGATGAAGTTTGATGTGGAGCTTTTGAATGGCTGTTGGAGAGAAAAAAAACACCCAAAACCTTTAAGGAGGCTGCATGTTCACATGGTGGTTTACTGCAGTTTATTCTGTGTAACCTTCTGCTATTAAACGAGAAAGCTTGTTATAGAAGAAAAAAGAAACACATCTTATATGCAAAGCTGAGAATTCATTGTTGACTTAATTAAAAACTTAACAACCTAATAAAAATAGAGTAAACACTTGTTATTGGTGCAGTGATACTGACAGCCATAAACCAAATTATCTAATTAATCCAGGCAAATCTTAATACAACACCATTAAAATTATTATTATATACATTTTTCTAAAATAGTGAAATTTTGCTCAGCCTTTCACTGCTTCATTGTTCTTCTGGGTCCTAAAATCAATGGCACCAGTTTTTCTTGAGAAAAAATGAAATAGGGTGGGTTGCACCAAATCCTCAGCACCAAAAGTTCTTTGCCAGAGGACTGCAATGCAAATGTTGGGATTTCATCCTCATCCTCAGATTAAATTTAGACAATTTTTTGTACTTCTAACATGCCTGCACCCTGTCTTTCTTTATTGGTCTACAGTTCCACGTTACATCTGATTTTACTTTATATTGTATATTTAAATTATATTGTATATTCATTCTATTACCCCTAAAAAATTTTCATAATCAGTTCCTGAACTTACATTCCTTAAACAGTCTGTAACCGAACATTGCTGAATTTTTTTATAACTGTAGAGCCTCTGGTATAATCCATATCTTATACTTTCAAAGCCTGTTATCTCTTCACACTTGCACTGTGTACGTCATCATTATTCTAGAGGCATAGATAGTTCATTCTAAAGAGATTAAGTATCTTTAACGCTACCTGTCACAGATAATACATACATGTTATTTTAGCAATAAGCTTTACAATGCACAGTTATACAAAGCAAAGCAAAAGAAGACAAATCAGGTAACAGTTACCTGCTCACCAGGCAATTGGTGTAATCTAAACCAAAACCAAAGCTCGAGGCACAGCCTTGGACAAGCCCAATACAACAAGGCGACAAACCCCAGGGCAGAGGCTTTGCAGCATTAATTTAAAGCTTGTAATCATTTTGTTATTAGCAGTGGCAACACTGGAAGTACTGGGTTACACAACATTATGAAGATTCCCCATAAATTAGTGGACTATTGGCACCTCAGCAGAGATCGGAGTGCTGTTTCAGTATAGGAGAGATGACTCCACCTCTACTTTGCTGAAACCATACCTGCTACTTGGTGAATTGCCACATGCAGAAAAATGGTGGCTCTGACCATGCCTGCCTGCACTTTATAAAGATTATCACTCTTCTTACCCTTTTAGAAAAGACCCTATTGCATTTTTCTGTTTACTGCCAGGCACACGAGGGCAGCATGAGAGGAGCGATATATAATGTATTGGGAAGATGGGGGAGAGATCTACATCTTCACACAGTTTGTGTTCAACATGGGCTGATTTCTGTTCAGTGTATGTAAGGGCTTTACTTTAACAGGATTTAGGTTCTTAGTTATGTTGGTGTCTAGATCTGAGTCTGCATTTTTCCACTATATTCTGTCTAAACTTAGCAGATGAGTTTACAGGCTCCTCCAGGTAATCTTGGGCATGGCTTCAGGGCAAGCTCAGGTGGGTGGTACTTGAAGAAATATTCTCTTGCTGCATAAGCTTATAGGCTCATGGGTTTATTCCCTGCATGAAGAGAGACAGTTGTTTAAAAACTCTCACAAGCATGGCCCTCAAAGTTAATAAAGATGACTTCTGGTCTGTGAAGTTCTGCCAATGAAGCAGGAACGTAATATTTAGCAGTGCTGTAATGCTGTGACAGCAACAGAAACAAAATAAGAGGATAGCAAAATGTTCTTTTTCCAGGCAGTACTGGTCCCTACGGCCTGGATGGTTTATTGTGTAAAAAAAAATAATGTGGCCATGGAAAGGCTAGGGAGAGCTTTGCTGTTGACTGAATTCTCATCATGCTGCCCAAGGATGTATGTGGGTGAAAATGAATGTTTAATTTGAATCCAAGACCCAAGTTTCTTTCCTATTATTAAAAAAATAGAGCCACTCTTGACAAAAGAAAAACAGAAGAGAGACTTTATGGTCTCTTTTGCCTGCAACTCCAGCTCATAATGGTAGAAAATTTAAAAAAATATATTTTTTAATATGACACCTTCCCCCCCTCCCCCCCAAATGGCTATCCTTTTATTCACTTACTTTTTTAAACTGTTCAAAAATTTGCTAAAAATATGCAGGAGTTGAAGTACATTTTCTCATCAAAGATTTCTTCTGTATGAGCTTCAGTGAGCTCTGTTTTTCACTCATGCTCAGGAGTTACTGATTCTGAACATGAAAGCCACAAAAACCAATTTACCTCTTTCTTCTTATGTCATTCATAATATAAAAGGGCAATTATGTTCATCATTGTTACTTGGACTAAATATATATCCATACCTTGTAAATCTACTTTACATCTGAGGGTTTTGCAATATACCGTAATTGAATTCACATTTTCTGGTATCTGTTAATAACCTTTCCTGTTCTTAGTATTACAGTGAAGTAAAATGCTCGTAAGTGGATGCAGAATACAGCAAAGCGACAGTCTCCTCTGCCTCCTGCGATACAGATCTTTCAGGCAGTCAGATGCTTCAGCACGCATTCAGGGCTCAGCAGCTCTGGCTGCTGTAACATAATCCAAGCATATCTTGTTTTTCCAAGACTTCTCCTGAGTTTCACTCTACAAGTCACTGAATTTCTGTGAGACAATCACCTGTTTTCTCAGGGTTTCCAGAGGGAACAAGTTTAATTTGGCAGATGAGACAAGTTTAATTTGGAAGGTGAGGCCAGTTCAGTGAAAGGTTGATTTACAAGGGCTTCCAAGGTCAGGCTTGCCTAGCAGCTACTGGTGACTGTCTCCCTAACACAAATGTCCATTTAAGTATCTGATAGTCCAGAGAGATATGGGAAAAGGCAGACAATTCTCACAGCTTTTATACCACTACTTTCATGTACAACAGCTACAGGCTAAAAACTCGTGTGTTTGACTTTCCATTTCCTCAGTTTGGGTGCCTATATCATTGTACCAACTAGTAAAGTATCACAGTTTTTTTCAAAATGAGGAAATTAGTAACCGTGAGTGATTCCACTAATAACCACAAGGAATTCACGGGCTGCAACACAGTGAATAGCAAACATAAACTCAGTTTTTAATGTTTCAGTACAAGTCCTATGACCAACTGGGAAAAAAATCCCAGAGCCAAAAAACTTTCACAGAAGACTTAAGAAGTGAAGAGGAACAAACTGTGAAGGTAGCTACCAGTTCTTAATACAGCATCACCAACAACCTCCTTTATTTCCTTTCCACCCCTTGTTTTATCTACCTGTTTCTTCTTATTTTATGTCAATACTAAGCTCCTTGGAAAAAAATCCTACCTGTATTTTTCTCTTTATGACATCACTACCAATTCACACTTGGAATATATTGTCTACTCAAAAACTTTGTCTATCATTTGGAAAGATGAAGATGTAGCAAGTGATGAGTATATGTGTAATTTCTCAAGGTTTGTTTTTAATTTTTCCGTTGCACCCGTTCAGAGTAATGGTAACAGTTGACAAACCCTCCTCTTTGCCACTCCTGCACATATTTCTCATATGAGTTTCAAATTTCAATTACTGTAAATAGTTCAGTTATCTTACTTTCTGGTCAACTCCCCACCCACAACCCACCCCACTGGAGCCAATGCTGGACTTAATGACTTCATTTCCCAACATTTTCAGTATTAAGACAAAAATAAAACAATAAAAAAATGTATAAAAGGCTATGGGACTGTTTCACACTGATATGAGGCTCAGGAGAAGCACATTGCTTATCTATATACCAATACCTCTTACTTCTCGACCTTCTGTGTGGTATAAATGCAGGTGTGATGAGAAGTTATGTCTATTTCCTGCTTTTACCTGATCTGTTTGATAAATAAATCTGTATGTCTGTCTTCATCTGTATTAATGCACACTATTAGCTATTCTTCTTGGTCTCTGCTTTTCTATCTATACAGGACATGCATTCAACAATTTTCTTCCTACTTGTTTGATGTAAACTGTTGTATTCAAAATAAAGCTAATTTGAACAATGTTCAAAGTCACTGTGTTGCATGAATGTAGAAGTCATCTAGATAGGACCAAAGCCCTGCAGGTCATCACCTTAACCATGAAGGAGTTAGACTGGAAGGACCATTTTTCAGTAATGGCAATGGTTGTAAAATATAGAATTTAATCCCCTGTATTGAGTCCTGGTAAGATCATATTTATTATACTGATCTACAAAGGTTACATGGGTTCCATTGGGCATCAGGACAAAATTAGATTTGATATTACGGCTAGGAGTATCTCCCAGAAGGCAAATGTTGTGACAATGAACTGTGAAAGGGCAAACTCTAAATGCTGATAGGTTAACAGCAGAATGTAATACAAAAGGAACACCCTACAGTCTACAAACTTGACATAGAAAGTACATAAGGAACAATTCCAGAGACAATGAATACTGAGAGAAAAAAGGAAGCTCACATCATTAAGCAGAAAAATGAGCATATTTTTCGAGGCTAAAGAAGCCTTCTTAAAAAACATATGGGAATCTCATGTAAATAAGAAAATATAAGACAGATCTTGTCCAAATAAGACAGACGCCAGGTCTGGTGTAAATTGGAAATAAGGAAAGCCAAGGGAAGCTCAAGAAAGTGGCAAAATAAATTATAGTAATAACAGTAGGATCCTATCCATAATAGAGAAAAAGAGAAAGGACACAGGACCCAAGAAACTAATGACAAGAGAAAGGTTATAACTGATATTAAAGTAAAAACAAAGGCTTTTATTTTTTTCTTTAACAATTCATTACAGCAGGTAAAGGACAGGGAAATTTTTACAGTAAAGACCCTTTTGTGTAATTCTTCTGTAAATTGAAAATCTCTGAATGGAAAACTTAACTTACAGGGTCTCAAGTGTAGTAGTAAATAAACTGTCACAGCTGCATCTGGGATGAGAACGAAACAAAGAGTGAAAAGGTGACATACCTATTGGCCTGCTACTTTTCTCCTGAAAAAGAATTGCTCTCCAATGCCGGAGCAGGAATTTATGTCCCTTGTTCCCCACTTTTCCCCTGAGTTTCTTCTTTTATCCTGGTTACTTTTTACAATGTCTTTCTGGGGCTTTAAGCTATCTTCTCTACTCTGCCTCTAGAAATATATAGGGTATGCATAATTCCTTCTAGTGTCTCCCCTTTCCCATTCCTATCTTTCTCATCCATCTTGTTCATTCAGTGTTTTCCTGAGGCTTCAAGTCTTTCCTTTCTAACAAGCTTCTTCGTTTGTAATGTCTCAACAAGAAACCTATGGTTTCTTCTTGTTCTTCTGGTAGAAATCTGCCATGTAAACTCTCACCTATAGGGACTATATGTCTTTTTAGGAATGCTGCCTGGTAAAAGAAAAGCGGGACAGTGACACTGTAGAAAAGTGAAAAGCACTACAAATATTTTAAAAAAATTACAGGCGTTGAGGATGCAGTTGCTTTCACATACATTTTCACATTTTAGATAGATTAGAATAATTTTCCAGCTTTACCCATACACAAGCTGTGCATCCAGCTTTATCGTCATCAGTAATCAATAAAAAGAGATGGGTTATTTCTGAAGACAGCTGACCACATGTCAAAAGAGGTGGCTGGTGATGGTGTTTTTTTGAGTTGATGTAATTTTCCTTGTGTTGTGGTAACAATGCATAGTGCAGAAGCTCATGAGAATAAAGTGTAAAGTCCGTAGAGTTCTTTATGTTGATTTTTAATGGAGCTTTTAAAAAAAATAATAACATAATTAGCTTGAGGTTTCAATAAAATTAGAATGGCTCCGAAGGGAAACAAAGCTGAGTTTGGGTAATATTTATTTCTGAGTTTGAGCCATTCACATATCCCTAATTTAAAACAAACAAGAAAAATGTATATGCTTTTTTCATACCTTTTCCTTCATTTCATAGATATCAGGGATCAAATTCAGTGTTGAGAAGTACCCTTGCGGAAAACAAATGAAGTGACAGCAGAGTGGGAGGAATAAGAGTTGTTATCCAAAATGTTCCTGACACCATCACACCCCTTCAAGTGTTTGTTAAATAATATATTAATAGTACATACAGCCTGGGAAAACGTCATTCTGAACAGATGCTGTAAAGAAGGCAAATGTTGTGATCACTGTGGTAACGCAACAGGCTGGGCTCTAACCACGGGCCTGGCAAAAAAACCTGTTCAGTCCCAATGGCTTTTAGAAATAATTTAGTATTACTACCTATCTGCAGCCCCAGCATCTTTACGGTTCCAAGTACAGCTTTACAAAGAACACAAGTTCAGCAAAAGCAGCTGATATTATGTGCAACTGTCATTAGTGTACTGTCTTGCCATATTTCTTTCACTCTGGCAGGCTGTCGCGTTATATTTTGAAATGACCAAAACCTTAAACACCCAAAGTCCTTGATGACCTTAATATCTGGTCTCAGGCAAATACCAGCAATGATATGTATTTGGCTCATGTGTCTGTCTCCATAAAAAACTGTTGACCTAGATGATGCATGTGAAATACTAGAGCTGACTGAAAAGCCATCAGTTTGAGGTGTGAAATTTCCTCACTCATTAGAAAAGGGCACGGCGCTACACTACACATTAAAGACTTGTTAGAAGTTTAGATAAGAATAAAAACTGTTATTATGCCTCTGGTAACAAAGGTAAAGCTTTGCCAGATCCATAGATATCAGCATCTTCAAGCAACTGTGATGAGAAGAATGGCCAGTCCTCTTTTTGGCACACTTTTTGGAAGAGGTAGATGGATCAGAACTATATAAAAAGGTGTGCATTAAATGTTTGGACTGGTTTTGTACAGGTGATCTCAGAGATCAATTGTTGGCAAGAGCTGAAATTTTTGGGAGCAAAGAAGAAGAGAGCCTGTCAGTATATCAGCCAAAACATACAGGGAGAGAGAAACAGTAAGAGGTTATTTCTAAGCAGGTAGATGTATTTTTTCTTCTTTCACTTCTGTAAAGATTTGTGGTTGTATCTGAGACTTAGTAAATGTAACCTTCTTTCATCTTCTTCTGGCTTGATTTAAGTATGATTTTCAGGGTGACTGTAATTGGCTACAATCAAGGCACTTCATATCTCCAGGTGTGGTGTTAAGGGACTAGGAGGTATACAGCTCCTGCATCTCTTACTGCTCCATATTCAGAGGGTATACATTTAAACTGCACAAGCTATTTTGGGAAACAGAAATTCGGTGCCCTTGGGGAGTTTCTTCCAGTGAAAACTGACAACTAAAAGACTATTCTGACACTCACCAAGACAGTGGAAGCACACCTCCACCAGTGATTTCAGGGGAGTTGGGGTCCATCCACAGCATCCCCTCTAGGTCACTCCTCCCTCCTCATCCCTCTCCCCTGAATTTTCCACGGCCACAGCTCCAGCAGGAAATATCCCCCCACTGCGGCCTGGGCCCCTCCCTGGGTTGCAGGGTGGGTCTCTACTCCAGCGGGGTCTCTCCAGGGCTGCAGGGGATCCCTGCTCCGGGCCACTCTCCACACAGACCATCTGGCAGCTTCCACCGCCAGTGCCTGGGAACAGACATCCCATACACTGGTGGCTCTCAGTATCTGTATCAATACCTTTCCACTCGCTGATCATTATCACGTTTTAATTGCTAGGTTCATTATCGTGTTGAAAAACTGTGCCTACCTTTCTTACCAACACCAACATACTAGTAAAAACCCTAGTATAAATCTTGAAAATTGCTTTACATTAGTCTTCTTTGGGGTTTTGTTACTGTTACATATGCTGTGATTGTGACAGCTGCTAAACCAGAGCTGCTGATACAGACCTGCTTGCTAATGTTGCCCATGAAAGTTTTCTATCACCTGAGGGCTGATCCCTCCCCAACTCAGATCAAACCCAGCTCCCTGCAACCTTCTTGCCAATCCTTTTCCATCCAGGTAGCTCACAACATAGTACTTAGGTTTGGAATAATGTTTCTACAACATTATCTCCTATTCTCAATCTCATCTTGAAAGCAGACCTCAAAGCAGACCTCTTTTCCCCTTAGGTGTAAAACAGTGAAGCCCCATGCTGGTTGTATGTTTAACTGTTGCTAGGGACAATGCAGTAAAGGAAGTGTTTAGCACTTGCATTTAGTTACAATTTTTTAAGGCATCAAACACCTATGTCCATAAGAGCATCCTCATTTCTTCCCATTCCTTCCCTTGTGTAACAGACAAACACCTTAAGGCAAAACACTTTCAGAGCTGCTTGACAATAATAGAGGTTTTATCTCCACAGAAAGAATGAAATGTCAGTAGATAGATTGGGTAGCAAAATATGATTTAATAGCCTAAATCAAAGCTTAGTGATGCTGGTGAAAACATCCCTGTGGAAAGACTGCAAGAGAAAAAATAAGTAGATATGAAGACCATCAAATCAAAGGTTCAAGATATCAAATTTAGGTGATTTCTTTGGAAAGAGCTTAGGAAGAAGTTAAATACACTTCCACACATCAACAAACACCCCCAGGGTCTTATGTAAGCATGTTGTAGATCCAAAAACAGAAAAAAAAAGAAAAAGAAAAAAAAAAGAGGAGAATCTTAAAATGCCACTTTTAGCTTTTGTTAGAATTTTTACTTATTTTTCTTTATGTCTGTGCTCCTTCCTCGTAAGTGAGGTTTTTCTTTTCATTGCTTGTTGATGTACAATTATTCTGTCTGAGATCATTCACATAGAGAACACAGAAGAAGGATTTTTTATGATACTGACTTCAGAGAAAAAGTCAGCAAAGTATTGAGGAAGAGAGTCAAACATTACATGAACAGAAGGGAGATAGCTGGCTGCTGTTTATCTTCGGCACAGTGACCATCATGTCTCAACTCTGTTCTTTGGACATGGTGGAAACATGGTGGAGCAATTCAGTCGTGCATTGGAATTAGGTCCGCTTTCAGCTAACTTTTTGACAATATAATAATACACTGTGGAGTAACACATGCTGCTAAGGGGTATTTAGAATTAACAGTAAGGTTTAAGTCATTTTCCCACAGCAAAGCACGATGTAGTGTATTCTAAAATCACTTGTCAGAGCTATCAGTTACCCTGTCACTTTTGATTGCCTCTCTATGAGTCTCCAAGTTGCTTGACATGTCTGCAGTCAAGCAAATATGGTGACAAACATATCAATGGCCTCTACTAGGAGCCTGGCATCCCAACCACTATGTGATGCATGTTCTTCATAAATTCAGATTAAAAACCACAAATACAAAAGCATTTTTAAAAGTGCCTATGTACCTCAAATAATGAAAGAAGTCATAACCTTTAATGCACAGTCATTGTAAAAACATTGGGATTTTTCCCCCAAAATGTTTCATCACTTTAATGGTAGCTGCCACTAATTGAAATATTTTACCATCTGCTTGGTATTCAAGCTGAGAGAGACTGAAAACAGGGCTGCCAAGACAGAGCAGTGTTCCACCTTTGCTCTCAAAATATTGTTGTAATACACTGAATCCTTTTCTGCATCCTTCTCTGTATTCACAATTCATCTTCTATTTGTGAAAACTGTATCCCAACATGTTGTTCCTCATATGCACTTTGGATAGGAGAACTTGTAGTATGTATGTACATTACCAATCATTAGCACCAATTCTTATTTTTATTATTTCATTTTTAACTGTCTGAGCAGCTAGGGAAGTTCCTGGAAAGTCTGTCCTTTCAGGCTTCGGCACTGAGACAGTTTGATATTGGTGTCAAGGAAATTCTCTCTGAGGAGACTTGTCTTTGTCCTACTGTAAATTAAATATTTTAACTGCCTTCTCCTATTTATCATCAGCCTTTCATGGGTTTTCTCATGTCCTGTAGTGAAGTTTAATGGGGTGCATATTTTACCATTGCTACATCTGTCTTCTAGAGGTATGTGCAATAGTGAGGGCTTAAGTGAATTAAACCCCCACTTACAACATTGTTGCAGAATTCTCTTGCATACTGCATTTTCTTCTGAGATAATAGTCTACTCTTGAGGTTCTTCAAAATGTAAATCTGAAGGATCTTCTGTTTTTCTCTGTGTATCTTTCCTTTGTCCTGCACTTTTTCCATTGTAATTTCTGTTACTGATGTTACGGGCACCAATATTGAACAGCATCTTACAAACAAATATTGTACGAAGTTGTTGTTATTTAATACCTTTTATGATAGTGTTTCTACATCCAGGTATAGCCTGCCATAGCTTTTCTTTTATGCTTACAGATTTCTTTAACAGAGTCTCAAGCATTTCAACTGCCACTTCACTGTCGACATCTGACTGATTGCGGGAAGGTGGTGATGTGCTGTGAGTGAATTCTCATTGCTGGGTCAATTGTACAAACTGACTTCCAGGAAACTGCAGTTTGCTCTCTGAAACAAAACAGGTTGGAATAGCAGGTCCAGAGGAAAAGCCCCACTACTCTGTCTGTGACGGCTGTTCTGACACTGTCAGACAAATTGCTTACTTTGCAGAAACCAGATCAATAGCTTGCAATATTGAAGCAGTGAAAGGAGTAATTAGTCAAAATATTTGCTTCGGCTTTTTTCTGTGGTCTGCAGGGTGCAAAGTGCCTGAATATTATCTCTTCCTTCTGCTTTCCCTACTTTCCACAGCTTTTATGAAAGCTGGAGAAAATCATAAAAGCCACTGCAGGAACTGGGGTAAACCCAGTTGTCTCTTTCCTCTGCTTGGCCAAAGGAAGGGCCCCTCTATTCCTAGTCAGAACTTTCAGTACTTGATTTTTGTAACGGCAAAATAGAAGTCCTTTCATCAGGGTCCAAAGTACCATCAGTCCTTCTGCACTGCCCAACAGACACTGGAGTAGCATTTTTCCTTTGATGGATGCTTTTTGGCTGCTGTTTCTCCTTGCAGTTCCTGCACATGAGCTTCTAATCTCCAGATAGGTTCACCATCCCGCTTCCTCATGTCTTCCCCCTGGTCACACCGGAAGAAATAAAGGGTTGCACATGTTGTGCCCTACCAGTACCCTTTCCCTTGAACAGAAAAAGGCTGACTCTTAGTAGCTGAGGCCTTGGTTAGTGTGCACGAAGACCTCTCCTTCTCAGCTTGCTGAGACATTTTTTGTGTCAGGCTCAGCACAGTGCAGTAAGTTGTGCCTCTTTGGAATAGCCATGGCATTTTTTTTCAAACATTCTATCACTTCATCGGGATCCTGTAGTGGTTCAGGAGTGAAGTTCCAGACCACTGAAGATGAGAAGTTCCGATATGCCATGCCACCCTTGACCATACTCTTGTGGGGCCTGGGTTATATTCCTAAATTGTTTGTTAACCTTGGACAAAAATGAAGCTGTATTCTTAAGAAATACCAGTAGAAGCATTTAACTACCAAAGCATATTCAAGACACAGTGAAGTTATTGTAACAAAAGATAAAATAACAGAAGAAGATAGTGAAGGTACTATTCTGTATTTTCTCCACAAAGAAAAAAAACACAACAAAAACCACAAACAAACAAAAAACCCCCCATCCTCTCAAATAAATAATTGTTAATTGCCTCCATGAGATGATACTATATTTTGGTGCAGTAATGCTTTCAATATAGAGTCCAAATATGCGATTAAACTTAAAGTCAGTGTTTTAATAACAAATCTTGCAGGAAAAATATCACTAATCACTACAGAGTACAGCAAACTGCAAAGGCCAACATCAAACTTTAACATCTACAGAAAAAAAAAAAAAGAAAAAAAAAAAAGGACCATGGTTTATCTAACTGTATCAAGAACAGATGACTTAATATTGCAACCTGCAACTGTTAAAAGATATAAATCCCTTCTAATACATGCTAGTCAGTCTATTATTATCTCAAACCTTTCAAGCCCCCGTTGGGTGCCAAAAAGGACTGTTGTAGTTTAATCCCAGCTGGTAACTAAGCACCACACAGCTGCTTGCTCACTTTACCCCCAGCAGGATGGGAGGAAGAGAACTGGAAGGGTAAAAATAAGAAAACTCATGGGTTGAGAGAAGAAAAGTTTAATAAATGAAATAACATTAGATAAAAAAATAAATATTTGTAATGAAAAGGAAAACATCAAAGAGAGAAATAAAATCCAACAAATACAAGCAAGGCAAATGAAAAGAATTGTTCACCACCAACAGACTGATTCACAGCCAGTCCCCAAGAAGTGATCCCCCTGCCAACCTTACATATGTCATATTGCATGGAATATCCCTTTGGTCAGTTGGGGTCAGCTGCCCTGACTGTGTCTCCTCCAAACTTCTTGCGCACCCCCAGCAACTCACTGGCGGGGTGGTGTGAGAAGCAGAAAAGACCGTGACTCTGAGTAAGCACTGCTCAGCAATAACTAAAACTTCCCTGTTTTATCAACACTGTTTCTGGCACAAATCCAAAACACAATCCCCTATTAAATACTGTGAAGAAAATTAACTCTGTCCCACCCCAAACCAGTACATCAGAGACTCAAAGATAAATTATTCCAGAAATATGCTTTCATTCTCAAGTAGTACAAGTTTTTCATTGCAGCTGTTTAAATATTTGCACTGCTGTGAAAGGTTTTATGTATATAATTTTGTCACTTATAATGAATAAAATGCCTTGCTCCAGTACTTTTTTTCTCCATTTTTTTTTTTTCCCCCAAGGGATTTAAGTTTAACTTTGAAAAACTTGAAACTCCTTTCAACTGCAGCTTGCTATACAATCTCTCATTTATGGGCCAACACTTATCTCAGGAACATCTTTCCTCTTTTCATGAATTATGCCAGGCGTTGGAAGAAACTCCCAGCCATAAAGATCACTCTTTCTTTCCTTCCTCCTCATTCTTGTGCCCCTCATACATCACTGTCTGTCTTTCTCATCTTTTTGAAGGTTTACTTCTTTCCTTTTGAAGTTGGTTTTGTTCTTCAAACAATACAGGAATCCACTAGTTTTGGCACCTTTTTTCTGGAAACTATTCTGTAAATTAGATTGTTTTCAGCAAATATTTCATATGAAATAATAGCACACAACTAAATTAATACCAGATCAAGAATAAGGCTCTCACTGTAAATATTATTTACCTATTTTCTTTCACCTCTTTTGTTCTTTATTCCAATCATTTTTATAATCAACAATTGGCAATTTTGATACTGGGAAATCTCCCTTCTTTAGTCTGGTATATTGCATTATCCATTTGCCAATATAAAGTTATTCTGCTTTTGACTGTTACCTGTGAGGTATTAGTTATTCGATGTCATCTTCTCTCTCCCCAGGCAGCCAAGTTGAATGAGGAGTTTACTTGCTGCATTTAATAGAATTGTGATCCAGCTATCAAAATATAACATTGACACCTCTCTGCTTGCTGGTCCTTATGATGGAGACTCACAGTGTAAAAATTGGCTCTTCCAGCTCCTTCTTTGCACCCCTTTTTTCCTTAGCTGTCTTTTCTTCTTGCTTCTGGCTTTGTGCTCCTTCTGCTCCCACTACTTATACTGCTCCTCAGCTTCTCCAGGGCTCACACAGATCCCTTCTGCATGTATTTCCTGTGTCCTCTTCTGGTGTTACATGCACTTCAATTCTAATACCTTTTCTTTAGTGACCATACATCAACATCTCTTTGTTATCTGTGACTCCTTCTGCTCTCAGTGAAAGTTGATACAGTGAACTTCTTACAGCAATGCTTTCTAGTGATTTTTCCAAAGGCTGCAGGTCACAATCAGCCTTCCACGTGGATTACTTTAGGAAATTTTTCAAAGGTTTGGAGGAAATGAAGAGAGGCCACTTCATTATCCATCAGCAATCTGAAACATAGGTGGGTATGGATAAATATCTCAAGGGTGTTTGTCAGAAAGGGGGGGCTGACTCTGGAAGAAGGTGGCAATGCAATTAAATCTTTTCTTACATCAGTCTAAAGTTGCTAGAAAACATGAGGGAGTTGATGCTGAGGTCAAAACCAGGGGAATTTCCACCAGAGTTCATTTATTTTACCAATCTGGACTACACATCTATGGCTATGGATCTCCAAGACAAACAGAACATCACTCTTTAACAGCCGCTATTCACAGCCATGGCTCTGACCCATCAGCAGGTTCAGTTCTCATCTATCACTATGCTGTGGCATGCACTTGCATTATTCATGCATAATTCCCTGCTACATGGACACTCACACTATCTGCCAAAGTTTAACTTGACACCTAACTTTTAGATATGTGGTCTGCCACTTTTTCCCAAAAATACCCCAACTTGTTTACAGCAGGTAAAAGCAAACTCCATTGAGAATGGAGAGTCCCGGTATGATCATTACTTTTAATATTGATTTCCTTTATTTGTCTCTATGGCAATCCCATAGCTGTAATAAGGAATGTGTTTTTTCCAAGACTAGACTCTACCTTTACTAGATAACAGACTTTTAAAGGCGGTAATTTTAATACAGAACTGGAAGTACTATGCTCCTTGTTTTCTACATGAGCAGTAGGAGACACAGGAACAACCAGGAATACAGATGGCTCATTGAAATCAAATTGCAGTTCATAAGCTCTGTGCAGGCAGATGCCCCAAATCACAGCAATGCCACTATGAGGAGCTTGGCATTTGTGCATTTTAGAAACTACAGAGCAGCTGTCACCATCCCAGTAAGACAGATTCTCTTACGGGTAGGTTCTTTCAGAGAAGATGTGAATCTGATTCTGAGTGACTCAGAGACTCTTTTAAGCACCAAAAGGTATTCTTTTTACTTTGAGTGAGGGTGGCAGACTCAATCATGATGTCGTGACTGCAGAGTTACCAGTAGCAACCAATCACTTTCGTGCAATTCNTAGAGGGCAATACAGAGCATGGCCTAGTTTGAATGCCCCAAATCAACCCGAGGAGGTGCTTTTCTCTCTATTGACTACATAGAGGACTCTGTGAGCTTAGTCCTAGCTTGGGCAGCCTGCTAGACATATACACTAAACCAATGTGAAACATCTCACAGAGGAGCATAATCTTCTCAGCCACTCGTGGCTCTAAGGAACTGTTCTTAGTCATAGTCTAGTCCGGTGCCCTGAGAAGGCAGAACATCAGAGAAACCATGACGTACATGATATTAGGACCCGAGTTCTCCAAAGCTGTTTCTACACCACTGTAGCAAGTAGGAGAGGGCAATGGCAGGAAATCCCCTACATTGCTAAGCATTGAAGGGGTCCCTAGTGCCATTTTGACCATCACCACTGAGCTGCATTTCAACATGTCCCAGGCATGAAGAAGCAGCTGCCACAGGCCATACCTACCCCAACAGCCAGGTTTTATGCAGCCACCCATTTTGAAAGTAAACTACTCTGGAATTATGGACATGGCATGAGCATAGACACGTCTTCTTACTGTAGATATAGTCTTAACATTCCCAGGGCCAGTGCTTAGGTATCCAAACAGAGCTCCCTTGAGAAATTCACAGCTTGTTTACTCAGAAAATTTAATTTTGGGTAAGACTAACATCCAGTCATGTCAGAACATTAATTCTAGATTATGTCAGTCTGTTCTTACTCTGACCTAGTATAAATAATTTTCAGGATAGTCATACCAGAAAAAAAAAAAAATATTGGTTTGGCATCAGAGCATACACATGTGCATGAATTTAGAAAAGCTGATCTAGGATATTTAAGTAAAGAATAGGCTTTCCCCCTCCCTCCCTAAATAAATAGACAAACTCTATACTCCTGATCTGTCACCAGTTCTAAAGGCTCTCACCATGACACTTTTCCACTGATCCAAGACACGAAAAAAAAGACATATGGAATATTTTCTGAGGGACATCCTGGAAGCCTTAGAAGGTTAACTGAAAACCTCTGGGAAGCTGAAGGAAATGGTAGTTCCTTGTATATCCCTGGTGTGGTCCTCAACAAAACTCTTGTTGGTCCTTTTAGCAGAGGAATAGTTACAGATTGTACCAAGATGATAGAAAATGGAAGAAAATCTTTGTCTTCATACTTCTCACCTAGATATCAAAGATAATAAGGTACCATACTCAACTAGATGCCTCACCTCCAATTTAATGTTTTCTATTATTTATATTTAATATATATTTCCCAAGCATATATTTAATACTTGGGAAATACTGATATCCCAATATCATATTAGAACAAGAGTTTAGCTTTCCAGAATAGTAACATCTACACTGTCAATTCTAAGGAGATCCAAACTCACTGAATTCTGCAGAAAATCTAACATGAAGTTAATCACTCCTACTTTGATTCTTCAGCAAGTAAATACAATCATGAAATCATAGAATGTTCTGCAGAAAGATATATACCTGAACAAGATTGGTATCAGTAACCTAAAAAGTGAGATTCACCTGAATTTTTATTTTTCAGTTTATTGCTGAAAATGGTCAAACGCTTAAACCTGAAGTTCATCACTTAGACCTCCTCTTTCACCACTGAAGTGAGACTTATACCTTTGAAGACTGAGTTATACTTTATGTTAGATATTCAGCTTAGTGTGGGATGAACCTCCTAGAATACTTATGTTAGATGAGTTGCATTCCTCTGCATGGCTGTTGTTTCTAGAATTCAGACTAAAAAAAACCCAAATGATCAGTTATATTTGTTGAATTATGTATTAGTGAAGTTCAGCAGTATTTAACAAATAATTTTGTGCTAAGTAAAAACATTTGTTTGATAAAAAAACTACAGTAAAATGTTTCAAGTGTCTTATGTTGCAAGGCTTCAGCATGTATTTAAGATTTTTTTAAATAAAGTTGTACTTAAAATATAGCCTACAGATGAAGCATAACCTTCAACTCTCCCTTTACAAGTTCTGTGTTGTGAAATACTTGTCAAATTAGTATATCTCCAGTTAATGAAAATTAAACATAAGCTGACCAAAATATTTTCTAATTTGCAGTTCTGCTCCTGAAATCTGTATTTGGAACAATGTGAACTGTGTGGTTTAATTAACAGGGAATGGGCTCTTCAATTTGGCCCTGTATCACATCTTGTATAAAATAATGTTCCTAATCCTGCATTAATTTACTCCCCACCATGACTAGCACAGTTCAAAGTCAAAAATTAATATTTTCAGGGTTTAACTATGCATAGTTATCTAGCCTCCTATCTTTTAATCTTGATTTCCACCCACGCCACAGCTCCACAAGCAAGAGGATTAAGAAAATAGGACAGTGGATGCATTACTATCACTGTACTCTAATGCATAGGGAAGTTATTGCAGGATAATACAGTATTTTGTCTAACCTCATCCTACTCCAAAGTATACTCTTCAAGCCACATTTCAATGTCCCACTATGTATGCTATTATTTTGTTCTTGCACAGTCCTTGACAGCAATGGGAAATGGCTTGTGAATTTTGGTATCCATCTTTCACAGGGGGAAGTGAATTAACACGTAAGAACCAAGATGGGTTTTTCCCGTTCCTACTCACATTGTTCTTCCTCTCACATCAGTCCTTAGGCGAGCCATCTTAGTTGAATGTGGTATGAGTATGGAGTTAGAAAAGTGTCACTAGGATTGCAGATGTCAGTGCAAACACTGGTTCTATTTTTTGCATTATTTCTCACTGGGAAGATACTGTTCCCCTGCACATGCAAATGCTGTCTTGGCAGCAAAGCCAGTGTTCCTTCTGGAATGGCTGGCAGCCCTTTACAGTGACCAGTCTCTATTTTAGGAAAAAGGAAGTGAAGTTCTCTTGGACTGGCACCGTAGTGATGACAGATTTTCATCACATCTCCACTGGACCAACGAAAGCATGTGATGTGAGGCAGAAAGGTAAAATACCCAGCAACTGGTTCATCTCAAGATTTTCTCTCTGAAACAGTTTGTTGCAGAAGGTTCATCGTTGGTGGGAAAATGTGTGACCTCCATGATTGGGCCTGCAAAAACTGTATATTGTCAATATGTTAGCATGTAACCCAATAGTGCTTTATTGGTGGAGGCAATAGAGAGGAAAAAAAAAGGAAGTCAATAAAATTTAGTTCACTTCAGAAGAATAATATGTTCTATTTTTACACCTTCATTGTTGGCAGTGACACAGTTGCATCTTGCTGCTGCCGCCTGGGTAGAGTAGAGCTCAGATGCTCAGTCTCATTAAATTTAATTATGGCTCCCTAAGATTCTTTTCCCTACTATTCCATTTTGTGAAAGGCTTAATTAAAGACAAGTTCTCATTATTGTGTGATTCTTTGAAGTTGTTATTCTATGAAGATATATCTCTATTAACAAATAAAAAATGAACATTTGTGCCTATTTTCTTCACTAAAAAACTGATACAGAACTATAAACCCTTGGCCTAAAAAAATGGGGTTTGCACATTCTGTCACATTATAGAAGCAGAATAGAATAGAATAGAAGATGATATTTAGAAAAATAATGAAAAAGGGGGAGTGACAAAATTGGTTGGTAATGAAAAATAGGTCTGGACTTCATTTTGTGATTATTTCTTTTTATTTAGATATATGATTAATGTGAAAGCTTAAAAGAAATGGAGAAGTAATTGTCCATTTGCATGTTCTTAAGTCATGAAGGGAAAAGGGAGATGATGTTTCACTGATGTTTTGGGCTAAGTCACATCACCTCACAAGGGATGACTTAAGTGCAGGTACACAGACGGTTACTTTGCAGTTAAGTGTTGGTGTCTAGTGCCATTGGACGTGTTGGAACGGATCCAGAGGAGGCCATGAAGATGATCAGAGGGCTGGAACACCTCTCCTACGAAGACAGGCTGAGAGAGTTGGAAGCACCACTGGCATGCAGTAACTTAATGCACCAAACCTTATTTCACAGAACAGTGGAGAAACTTGTTTAAGTTATATGAACTACTTGTTTAGTAACAGATTTATATATTTTTTTTTTCTGAATGAGAAGAAAATACCAGAAAGAAAGTTTGATGATTTAGCACCCTCAAAATGTCCATACATGTTGATAATTTTTTAAGATTCTCAGTGTATTCTAAAGTATTTTCAAGTAAGCTCCTCTGATGCTTCATCTGTTTTAAAACCGCTCTAATACATTGTCTCCAAAGAAAAAAATGACCTCTTTGTACTCTACACTTGACCACAGCATGCAGGAAGTTGGATCTGATGATAATCATATAAAAATAGGCATATTGTGTCAGAACTGAGATACAGTTATTCCACTATTCTATCTCTGACAGTGACCAACAGTGATACCTGAGAGGTGGTATCAGGCAGCAAATTCTTGTACTTCCCAAAAAT
This sequence comes from Thinocorus orbignyianus, assembly GCA_013400375.1. Lineage (NCBI taxonomy): Eukaryota > Metazoa > Chordata > Aves > Ciconiiformes > Thinocoridae > Thinocorus > Thinocorus orbignyianus. The sequence goes on from VXBW01004976.1 coordinate 630,270, forward strand.
ACTCTCCTTGCCTCCAGCAGTTTATGACTCAGTGACTTCCAGAAAGAGACAGCTGTCCTTTCAAACAGTAGCCTGAGAAGATTCTTCATTATGTATGAAAGCTGCTCTTTTTAATTTCTTTTCAATTTGCCACTCGTTAGTTTCCTTTTGATTCATTTCCATTAGGTGGTTTGGTTTTGTACTGGAAAAGACAGCAAACAGACGATCCCCATCCTTCTTCTTTAAAATACCCATGCTATGGTTTATATGTCCGTTAATACACTCCTGGACTATTTGGAGGTAGAAAAAGCCTAACTGATGAGTGTAGGACCTGTTTCTGACCTTTGACCATCCTTTTTGTTGTTCTGAAAATCTCAATTTCTACTGTTTTTTACTTTTTTCTTTTTTTTTTAATATAAAAACTGGGAGGGATGAGAATATCATACCCTACAGAAGATGTGGACATACTGTGGACCTGTACAGTTACATAACAATGATTTTTATTTTATTCTTTTTTTTTTTTTTTCTATAAGTCTGGATGGTTGGGTTGTTTTTATTAACACCGCTTTTCATTAAGCTACTATTTTCACAGAAGTATATACTGTAACCCCAGGTCTTGTTCCTGTGTGATAACAGTCTACTCAAAACCCATCATTTTCTATGGAAAGTTGGACTGTATTATTGCTTGACCATCACTTTAAATTTACCTACATTGAGTGTCATCTGTCATTATATTGCTTAGTTATTCAGTGCTGTAGTACCTTCCAGAAGCCAAAGATTGTGCTCTTTCCTACCATAAATTACTTAATATTATCAGCAACATTTTTTATGTGTTTTTCACACTCCTTTCCCAGGACAAACACTGGGGAACTCTATTATACTGTAAGTCTGATTGCTTACTGCTACCTCCTTTTCCCTAGCAACTAACAAATTATTCCACCATACAAGGAACTTCTATTTTATACCAGAGGAGTTTAATTTTTGTAAGAGCATTTGGTGAGTTTCCTCGATGCCTTTGGCTTTGGAAGTTGAAAAAAAATATTAATATATTAATAAATCCACACATTTTTGATTCTTCAAATTATCCCATTGTGTTTATCAGGTATGAATTCTTTTCCAAAGGCTGCATTGGTACACTCCCACTATTTATCTATGTGTCCATTAATTCTAGTCTTCATTACAGGTTCTACTGGATATCACACTGTTACTCTACAGTTCCTGGATTGTCCTTTGAAAGATCTGTTGCCTTCACATTAACCATCTTCCAGTTCTCCTGAGTTTTTGCACTTCAAGCATATTGATCTTATCTAGCTTATTCAATTTGCTTTACAATATTCACATCAGCCATCTCATACATGAAAATTCATGTTATATTTTTGTTATGAAAGGACTATTAAGTTATACAAGACAGAATAAGACATTAGATTCTGTTTATTGTTTCACTTTTACAGTAAATACAGTACTTTGGTGAGGAAAAAAAAATCCACAATTCATCTTTTTAAATGGAAATCTCCATGAACATAATCTCTGTGAGACTTTGCTTTCATTAGCTCTGAATTGTTTCTAGCTCATATGCTACTTTAAAAATCAATTAGCAAAACCCAGTACTTTATCCTGTCATTCACTGCTCAGTGTGTAGTACTGTCTCTTAATCAAAGAGAAAACATTACAATGGATCCTATGAATAATATTTACTACAAAAGTGTAAAAAGCTGATACAAAAAGACAAATTAAAATATGTTTTAATTTGACAGCTGGAACATTATCTTCATTCACTACACTAGCACATAACCTACTTAGCAAATAAATGATAATTTCACAATTAGGGAAGACCTATTCTATTTAAAGCCATGAAATTAGGCCTTCGTTGAATGTCAGTTAGTGCTGTACTGACATTGGGAAATGGCACCAGCAAATGTGAAAACAATAACATTTTTCAAATTCAGGTAAACAATTTTTTTATTTTTTTTCTCTGCTGAAGTACATTATGCTTTTGAAGATCAGTACTTTCCCAACGTAACAGTTTTGAACTCACTGATTTGATACAGGATTTTAATTCAATTTGATGGTCTTACAAATATGAAATTAATATCAATATCATGATATGTGGTCGCTGTGGAAATTTGAGAAATGTCGTCCCTTGAACACACAAAATATGATTTTAGAAATCAAATCAGCATCTATCTTTGGCAACATTTGCTGAGGAGGCTGGTTTGCTGTTTTTTTAGAGAAAGATGTGAAATTAAGATGAAACTTACTGGAAACCATGCAGGATCACAGGACACTTTTGTAAGTAATCTGTCCAGGTCAGATTTGGCCTTTGGCTATTTAGCCAAAAGTCTGCATTTTTAGCCTGGGATTATGGTCTTTGGCTATAGAAGGAGCCATGATCTGTTGGACAGATGCCATTTTTCTTGCCAGAAACAGCTATTTCTTATTGACAAACTGAGTGGTTTATATAGAATCTGTAAAGCACACTGGGAAAAGTAATGTAGATGTATATCGTTAGGTTAGACGACACAAAGATGGTCTGCACACACTCAAAGCAGCACAGAAGCACATCAGCCAGCAACTGGGATGGCGCCATTACAGAACCCTATTTCTGGGTGCCAGCAACTGGAGAAACTGGAATGTGTGCATACAGTGTGGATACCTATGTCAGTGTGTGACTGACAGTGTGTATGTTACGGAGTTTAGGAGGCAGGTATTGAAGTGGTCATAAGTCTGGGACAGACTGAGATACCAGAAGGCCTGTCAGTTTGCTACCAGAGGGACAAGGAGGTCCAAGCCAACTGCTGGAGACACTGTAAGGTCTGGGGATTAACTGAGACACCCATTTGTATGTGTGCATCTCTGCGTATGACGCAACTGGAGATCAGAGCATCCAAGGACCAGTTACCAGGTAGACAGAGTGTGCAACGCCCATTACTGGTGGGTTCCATAGTGTGTGTTCCTACATGTGTATGTATTCACATGCACAAGCAACTAGAGTGGGGAAGCAGCACTGCAAGTTCCTATGTCCAGATGTCAGCAACTGGGCAGACTGGGACTGTGGAGCAGCTGTGGCTGGTAGAATAAGTGCCTGATCACAGCGGCTGGAAAGGTCTGCATTGTGCATACGGATAGATTTCCTGCTGACAGACCTTCGTCCTGATCAGCTGGACAAGAGAACAAGATGAGGCCATTGGTGCTGTTTATGTTTGAGTGCTGAGTTGATGTATCTTTGTGGATCTATGTGGTCAGCCATGCATAGATGTGTTGCATATACATGCTCTATGTATGTAGGCTTTCTGGGAACGCATGCTTAATCTTGTTCTTGGGTGAGCCTGGAGACATGGGGCTGAAGTAGTCTCATTGATGTTAGACTATCAGATTTGGCACTCCTAAAATATATTGCATGGGGTTTTTGTTTTAATGTACTGTTAAAAAAAAATTCTCACCAAATGATCACTTATTTGGAAGAAATTCTTACATCAAACTACTTGTCTCATCAGAGAAGCCAAAAAAATGCAGGGATATCCAAAAGATAGGTGAAAAACATAGTATGGACTGGTCTAGATCTAGCTGAAAAAGTAAACATGTCGTCTGAACTATTCCTTTTGGTTCTTCTGTTATTTGTAGATCAACAGACATATCCTAAAAAGTTACTGATCCCATCCTAAAATGGGTGAATTGCTGCCTAATGTTTCTTTCCTTCACAGATTCTAGAAGGAGGATGGACACCTAATTGCTAGATGATTGAAGTTAGGTAAAATGAGTCCTACCCAGAGAAACAGAAAAGAATCACAGTCCATAAAAACTTTTCTTTCACCCTCCAATTTCCCAAGCCGCTGGTTTTAATAACATGTAAGACCAGATTGCTACCAAAAGGTATTCCTGTAGTGATATGCCGCTGTAAAAAGGATACCTGAATCTGTTCTCTCTTCCAGACCAATGAGCTGTCATAATGGTTAAATGTCTATTTAAGGTCCATATCAGGTAAGAAATAATCCCACAGGCCTGACCTGTCAGAGCAAATAATATATAAAAATTGTTCAATAGTCACAAGAAGTGGTACAATAAAACCATCTTTCTTACATAAACGGTCATTTGGTGAATAATAACCTCAAACTTACCTTATTCATAGCTAAGAAATAAATTTCCAGGAAAAGTTCTTTGTTTTGATTTTTTTTTTTTAAATCCTGATTTGAGGTAAAATAGAACCAATTTTCTGTTCAGTAATTTTACTTTGGAGCTAAGCCTCTTCTAACTAACTGTACTTTCTGAAATTAACAGCATTTTGTGGAGATACCATTCGCTCCCAGGGTGACAAGTCCTGATTATTTGTAATTTATGCAAAGGTGTGGCATGCAGAGAGGCTCTTGCTTATACTTACTGCTATAACAACCAAAATCAGCCAACTCTGTTATTTGCTTCATTGGAGGGTTGGAAGCAGAAAAATGTAGACAGATCACAACTGTGGGGAGGAGCAGACAGGACAAGTGACCCCAAAGTGGCCAACAGAATAATCCATCCCATCTTTCTCATGCTCAGTATAAAGCTGAGGAATGAAAGGATCAGCCCTTGCTTCAATGGCAGGTGTCTAAGGAGGACTTTGTTCATCCACCTTTGATCCCAATACGTGCACTCCTGAATCCAGATTTGGAACCCAGTTCTCACCTGTCTCTGAGTCCCTTGTCTGCCAGTGACACGATCATCATCCTGGGGGTTCAATACTGGTTTTGCATAGCGTATATATTTGACTATTTTTAATATGTTCATTAAAGTAGTTCAGTTTCTTCTAAACTCTCCCTCACACTCCTTGATCGAGAGGTGGAGGAGACCATATGTCATTCATTCAGTGGCCACTCCAGCCCAAACCATGACAGATTTATTGGTGCCCAACGTGGGGCAAGAACAGGGCTCTGATAGATGGCCTGAACAGTTTGAATTCCAGCTTGCTCAGAGATTAAAGCAGACAGCTCACATCATGTTGCCCTTAAGCAAAGCGTTATATCACACTTTTAGAAAGTTTTGTCTCAAGTTAATTGGTGCAACGCTGCTTAACTTGCTGAATGTGTTGCAGAGGTAATTCTTTTATTAAACATCAGTGCAGGAGTGACTACTGTGTAACATGCACTGCTGCTACTCAAATCCCACATGCCACTCCGCATCCTGCACCGGTACAAGCCACTCCACTGCCTGTGTCAGATATTAAGAAAGTTAATTAGTTTATTTGTAACACTGCAGAAAACTTAAGTCTTTGGATAACAGTTTAAACAATGTTTCACAAATTACTTTATGAATGTTTTATGACCCTGAATTGATCCAGAAGAGCACTGATATTGCACCTTGATATTACAGAGATAGGATGGCACTGGAACAGATTGCCCAGAGAAGTTGTGGATGCCCCATCCCTGGAAGTGTACAAGGCCAGGCTGGATGGGGCTTTGAGCAACCCATTCTAGTGGGAGGTGTACCTGCCCATGGCAGGGGTGTTGGAACTTGATGATCTGTAAGGTCCCTTCCAACTCTAACCGTTCTATGATTCTATGATGGGTTTTTTCAGATCTCAGTCAAGGTAATAGACTCCTTGCAATAGATGCAGTACAGAAACATGATATATACCAGATGGAGATCCACTGAAGTAAGAAGACTATCTGAAATTTGGTCTTCTCTCCTTTTTCTAACACTGTGTTAGGATGTGTATGTTCCTGGAACACATCAATTGACCCTAGCCTCGGTGCTGTGACAACCTCTCATTTCCCATTCCAAATGTGGCTCTCTGTGACGGCCCACAACAGCCTTACCCCTGGAATATATACATTAAAGTAGATGAGAGAAAAGCCGTGTGAGACAGAAAGCATCATAGAAATAGAATAGTGACCTAAGTGAATTTCTGGTCACGTAAGTATACTGACAATTGTAAATCTGGACCATGAGATCTGGGCCATCAAATCTGCTGTCATAAAAGCAATTCTTCTCTGAACAATTACTGGCTGCAGCCTCGTTAATCTCCCCTCTGTTAATTTTCTCCATACCTAGATCCACCACAGGAAGCTGATAATTATATACTTTGGCAAAAAGGTGTTTGAGGAAAGGGGGTATTTAAGAAAAAAACAAAGACTGAAGACATTGAACTAATTTAATAAACCACCCAGGTAGCAAAGGAGATGCAAGGATCTAAACAAAATTCAATAGCTTCCATAGATGACTGTATTTTACTGCAGTTTAGCATCCTTCCTATCTTACCAGAATTGAAATTCTGAAGAGCTACAACATTAGAGTATGAGGTGAAAAGGACTTGGTTAGAAATGGTGCTGCAGAGGAAGCTTCCCTTAATGCTTCCCTTAACCTGCTAGTTTGACTCTCTTCACTTCTAGTTTTAAACTATAGTAGTACAAACCCCCAATTATAGAATTATAGAATCATAGATTTGTTATGGGTGGAAAAGACGCGTAAGATCAAGTCTAACCATTAATGTAGCACTGCCAAGTTACCACTAAACCATGTCCCTCAGCACCCATTTCTGAAGTACCTCCAAGGGTGGTGACTCAACCACTTACTTGGGAAGCCTGTTCAGTGCTCAACAACCCTTTCCCAGTGAAGGAATTCTTTCTAAAATCTAATCTAAATCTCCCCTGGCACAACTTGACACCTTTTATTCTTGTTCTATCACTTGTTACTTGGGAGAGGAGACCAACTCCTACCTCTCTAGGACCTCCCTTCATGTTGTTGTAGAGAGCAATAAGGTCTCCCCTCAGTCTCTTATCACCCAAACTAAACAACCCTAGCTCTCTCAGCTGCTCCTCGTAAGACTTGCTCTCTAGATCCCTCACCAACCTCATTGCTGTTCTCCAACACGATCCAGAATCTCAGTATCTTCCTTGTAGTGAGGGGCCCAAAACTGAACAAAGTCCTTGAGGTGTGGCTCAAACATCTTTTGTTACAGAGCATCCCAAAGCAACCTGTTGCTGAGTCCCAGTCTCAGGATTGTCCTAGATGGAAAAGAAAGAGGCTGCTCAGTGTCTGCCCTTTACAACGGAGCTGCTTGTGCACAGCCTCGTCAACCAGAAAGGCTGCACCTTGCCTATTAATTCCTACACAGGTCAAGCCAGTTCCTAATGGTACATGGTCCTATTTCATGCTGAATTCAACTCTTAAAACAACATATCGTTGTAAAATTCCACCTGATCCTGAACAGCAATATGTTGTCATGGAAACTTGAATCAATCCAGTCATTAATAACTTTCTTGACAAAGGAACTCGAGTGCAATATTTTTCCAGATTGAATAAAATTACAAGTTAGCCATCAGACAATAACACTGAAGAAATTAATTAATATACATTTATTTAAGGGTCATGTGGATATCATTTAATAAACATAACATCTGAAATTATTCTATAACTCAAATCTAAACTGTTAGGTATTATAAGAATCATACAGTTATGTAATTTTAATAAAATGTATAAATATATAACATATCTATACTATATATATTATAAAATATAACTATAGTGTAATACACATTCTTTTTATAGTTTATAAAAATGCATTATTTTATACAATAATATAATTTGGGTATTAAAAGAGTTTGCTTACAGTGACACTTGATTTAAAATATCTCAGTCAATTTACATTAAAAAAAAAGTACCCTACATTCCTAAACCAAATTATGCTGGAAATTTTAATGAAATTTTTTTTTTATTTCCTTTTTTTTTTTTTTTTTTATCCTGACCTTGGCTATATGGTATCTAGCAAAAATGCTAGGAAAAGAAACAATATTTTCAAAGCAATTGGGTAGCAGTAGCTAGTAATCTTCAAAGATGAAAATATGATTTTTTATTAGTCTTTGTGTAATGAAAATATGCCCATCAAAAATACTCAGACACCTGACAGATAAACATCTGGGCTTTTGGATGATAACACACAGAAATTCTGATTCTTTATTACTACTGGCTGTCATTGGACTAGCCAGTTGAATTTTTTTCTGTTGAAACTGAAGAAAGGATTTTTTTTGTCACTTTCATACATTTTTAAATATCTGCTCTGCATGGAAAAAAAACAAACCCACTTTTGTGTTTTGTTGATTTATTCTTTTAATGACAATTAGAAAATGAACTTATTCAGAAGAGATTTGAATGTTGGTGGGTGGAAATCACAATTTGGGTTAAAACCTTGCCAAGTTGCTCCCTGATATCGCAGTTTACTCGCTTCCCTTCCTTTATTCTCCTCCTATATTCAGGCTCACTGACCTGTACCCATCTTCCATATGGTAACTCTGTCTCTGGGATTCTCCTGATGTACTGAAGCAGCTCAATAAGAACAGGAGAACAAAAGCAGAGTAGGCAAAGTGGGCATTGAAATAGGGGTGGTGGTGGGCTGAGGAACAAATCACTAAGAGCACAGTGACTACAAATCCCGTGATAGAAGAACTTCAGAGTTTCAATCAGAGATTTGAAATAATCTTCAGGTGTTCACTTGTTATTTCTTAAAAAACAATGTGTGTTTTTTTCTAAAAAAACCCACTTTTCTGGCAAGCCCTAGTTACTATAATAGTAACTACTATGGCCAAACAAATATAGAAACATGCTGAGAATCAGGAAGCCCAGTTTTATTTTTGGTTTTGCCACCCACGGTCTGACATGGGGTGCGTCACTTCACTCTCCTTTGCATTTCCGTTTTCATATTTGGCCTATGTCTCCTGGGTTGGTCTTCTCTTTTCCTATTGGTATATACAAAAGAAACTAAGCTTCATTTCACAGAACCATGAATGATAAGGATAAAACACTAATCTGAACTGAGCTCCTAGCCAGCACAAGCAATAGCTTTTCACTATGGAATTCCTGTATCTGGACCTTCATTTTCCAAAGAAAGAATTAGTCTAGAGACTTGACAGAATGGAAATTCTTTTGGTTTTGTTTTTGATTTTGTTTTTGTTTTTTAAATTCTCTGCTCGGGGCTAAGAGTTAAGGCTTGTATCCAAAATTATATAATTATATTGTCTTGTGTTAGCTTCTAACCATGGATTCTTATTAACTTTTCTCTCCTAGATTAAGGAGAACTGTGACATCAGAAATATCCATCCCCTTGTTACTTGTGGACTTTGATTAAGTCTGCTGCTAACTTATTTCCTTTAAACAAACTAAATGAAGCTTTCTACATCCTTCACTGAAAAAAAACCAACAAACCACAAACAAAAAAAAAACCCAAACAAAAATACCCAACAAAACAAACAAACAAAAAACCACCCAGAAATAAAATTCTCAGATCTCTAATTATCCTTGCAGCCTCTTTCTGTGTTTTCTAGTCTAGCATCATTTTTATTGCAGGTTGGCAGTCAGTTCTGCATACTTTATCCAAAATCTCTCTCTGAGGTAACAGTTCCACTCATGGAGGATGAAAAGAATTGGATGTCCATTTGTTACAGGAAATTTACATTTAAATAAGCCACAAGATACGAAAGTTAATCAAATATGGATGTGGTTCAATAAGGTGTATCACAATGAGCTCCAGTCTCAGCTGCACAGAGTGGAAGAAATAAGTATTATGGAAAGACATGGTTGTTGCCAGAGTTGTGTAAATCTGGAATCTAAACAGGGCATAGAGGAGGAAAATGAAGATGCAAGACCAGTTGCTATCATTTTCCTGCATAAACCTTCCCTGATAATATGCAGGCTTGTGGCACAGTGGTTATAGGAAGAAAGCAAGAGTCAGACCCATTTCTTGCTCAACTACTGCCAGGTACCTCACATACCTTACCTGTAAGTTATATAGAGCCACTACAGGGTGGCCATGCTTAATTAATAGAGAAAGCAGTGTTATACCTCATCACAGAATCACAGAATTTTCACGGACCTCTGAGATCATCGAGTCCGACCATACCCACACCAAAAAAAACCAAAAAAAAGTTGAAAGAAATAAGAATAAATATATATAAAATGTGTGAAGTTGATGCTTTCACTGGTCTGACAGCACTTCTGTTAAATGTTGTTCTAGGAAACCTCAAAGATCTCAAAGATGCCTTGACTGAAGGGGTTCATGACAGCAAATCTGAAGTCTCTTCTGGCTGAGGCAGTTAATTTCTGTACTATTCCCTGGGAAATAGGTTGCACCAGCCAGTAAGGGACAGAACTGTTCATTCCTAAAGCTTAGGATAATTACTAGAATTTTAATGTTAGGAGTATACATTACTAACCCAACTTTTGCTGTAACTGTGTCCTTTGTCTGATGAAGCCTGTTTCTCCTTTAATTCCTCTTTATCATTCTGTTTTAACTTCTTTCATCCTTCCTTCATCCTTATTCAGAAGCCTGGCACAACGAATAACTGCTTTCATCCAGTCAGTGCACAAATTTCACTGGCCTTTGTGGATTCTCTGGAAAAGTAAATTTTGCCCCCTTTAAATTCTGTAATTTCTGCTTTCTTTCTATCTATCTATCTATCTATCTATCTATCTATCTATCTATCTATCTATCTATCTATCTATCTAACGTTCTAGGTGAGATCTGTGGTCTTGTTGATCTGCCCTGGGATTCACAGAATGCAGGTAGGGCTCAGAGGAGCCTTGGACCTGAGCTACAGTTCATTTACTGCTCAGAAAAAAATGCTGTGCCTGAACTTAGAGGCCATAGAGATCGCAAACTCTTCTAGGTACATGAAGTCTCTCCACAGGAAGGATGAGCTAGTAGGGACATAGGTCCCTGAAGGGTGATTTCCAGAGGCACTTCTGGACTCTAATATCTCAAACTACAAATGTTACAACACTATCAACGTTCACTGAGGAAGAGTGGTGGTTATCCCAAAAATCACAATACTTTTGTAGGCTTTAGTGATGAAATAGGCTTCTTTATTAATCTTTCATCTGAGCTGCATTGAAAAGGCATATTCTTGTTCTTCCCACTAAAGCAAACCTGAAACTAATATATTATAAATAAATATCAGCTAGAACTGTATGACTGTAATGAACAGTGTTTTCCCCACTCAGATACTCTGAGTTCCTGAAATATTTGTTAAGGAGAGGTATTAGTGCCTCCAGTAATAACTGCAGATCTCCTTCATGATTGCCAAAAGGACTATCAGGAATTGGTGGAGAACTATGAATTGACTGGAAATTATCAAATACTTTCTACTGCCAATGCAATGGCTTCTGAGAATGGATGATAGTCAGCAGTACCAAAGATCTTATCTCTTGTGTGACCTGCTTTCTTAAAAATGGAAAGCGTGTGAAATGAGGTAACAAGAGGGAAGAAAGCCTTCTTCTTTAAACCACACAATATTGATGGTTAGGATAATAATGAGTTTTGCTCAGACCATGTTGTCTATCTCATAGATTAAAACAGAGGAAATCTCTGGGCTTTTTGAAGAGGAATAAAGATACAATCCAATCAGCCACAAGCAGAAAGAGCCTATGAGTTTATCCAGCTTCAAAGTGCTGAAGTGACCCAAGCAGAACTGTATATTACAGCAGCAAAGTTCTCCTGGTTTGTACCCAGCTCTGCTAACAATGTTGCACTTTGGTCCAATAGCAAAAAGCATCTCCAATAGCAAGGCAAACTATACCTGTAATTGCTTTTTTTCGTACATGGATGATATATCTTCATAATCCTGACTTCAACAGATCTCAGCTGAAGGACATTCATAGTGTTGATTTCGCCAGTACAAATTAGAAGTACTTACTTCTTGCCTTTTCTCAATCACACTATATTGACACTTTTCCACTCAGACAGCTCTAGGAAACCCATTCTCTGCTCAGCTATGCAGGCAGGATAGGATGGTTATGATCCCATAGCTCCTGCTGTCTTGAAAGAATCTCTGACACTCTCTCATAGTAATATTTTAATTCATTCCTGAAGCTCAAGTGATCTATTAAATTTATTAAACTTATTAAGTATTTGTATCTTGCTATGTCCCGGTTAGGCTATGTGAGCTAAATTAGCCCTGAAGAGGGTAAATTAGAAGATTTTGAGACTTAGGTGAAAAGTTTTGGCTGAAATAGGTATTCCAACGTGGGTCAGAGGATGTGATTATTCACTGAAAGAGTTGTGCCAATGGAAGTTCGTATGTGTCTACAATTTAATGCTAATTCTTAGGGTTAGATAACAGTGTATGTCCAAATTGCTCTGGGAAGCAGTATATCTCAACCATTGCAGAGTGGGTAAGAGATTAGCATACATGAGTACGTAAGGCAGTACAGGCCAACTCATTAGACTAGGAGGAATTTCTAGGATCAGGCAATATCAGATACATGAGAAAGAGCTGAGTCAAGGCTTTAGTTGAGCAAAAAGTTAGAAGGAAACACATAATTGCCAAGCAGAAATAAATATAACCTTTGCCTTATTTATATTGCAAGAAAACAATGTAATCATATCCAATTACATTTTTATACATTAAAATGTTGCCTAATATTGATTGAAGTAATAAAAGATGGTTCTGGCACCCCAAATATGTTTTTCTGTCCTTGAAGAAGGGGACTGTAAAGTTTCCAAACTGAGATATTTAAATTCTTCTTGAAACTCAGTTGTAGAACTTAGGTAAATTGGAAAAGATTTCTATGCTAAAATAAATAATTTCCCTCTCAAGATTTTTTTTTTAATTTTGTATTCACATTCCTTTATATACATTTCTTATAGGTCACAGTAATATATGAATTTGCTATGTCATATCTGGATGAAACTATTTTTATTTACTTACATTTCATTATTATTTTGTTAAGTAAAATTATTTTTACTGTGTTTTTACAGAAATCCAACCTCTATGTGGATTTTTTTCAACTTGTGTGTTTTCCCGAGTAATTCCAGGGGGTCAACAAACCTAAATATAGTTATAGAGGGGGGGAAAAAAAATAAAAAAATCTATATATGTATATAAATTTGTTCCTTCCCTGTGGATTATTCTCCTTTACTGGTAAGAAGCAGAACATTTTCAGTACAGCTGCATCCGTACCATGGATCCTTTGCTGCTGTTTGATTGCCAGTAAAGTGCTTCTACTGTCCATATCTCCCTAGTGGTAAAAGCATACGTTGTACTGCCCTGCATTAATTCCTTGTATGTCTTGACTTTATTGAAAGACACACAAAAAACCAAAAAACCAAAACCCGAAAAACCTCAACTAAAACTAAAAAAACAAAACCAAACCCAGAAAAATAGAAAAGTCATTCTTTGCTTCTCATTGAGCAAAATACAGCACAGGACATCCCCATGAGGAAAGAAAAAAATAACTAAAGAATTCATTTTAAGGATGAGAACATTGCTGAGGAGGTATAAAGCACATCTTGCTCTGTTTCAGATGATACTAAAATTCAGCATGAGAATGTGGAACAAAGAAAAGAAACCTGAAACAAAAGAAGGTGGCTGGAAGAAAAAACGTAGCTTATCAAAGTGCAGCACAACAATAGCATGGGCTTGTGGTCTGAGAAACAGTAATAAGCAGGGAACTCCTACGATCTCATGCTGTCTCTAAATGCAACATCCTTCACTCCTCTGTTTCCCAAATGGAGTGGATAATGAACTGAGCCCAAAGCACAAGAAACTCCTCCACTGTCTTCTTTGTAGTACTCAGGTATACAGATGATGAACTGTCCCAGAACTGGTCACTAATTGACAGGAAGACACCTGCAAGCTGGATGCAAAAAATTCCTCTGTAGTAATAGAGAAATTCCTCATCCAGCCAGTGCTTATAAAAAAGTTCACAAGTTCTGCTTCACAAGTTCTTCTCTGGCCTGTCATTTGTGAGTAAAAGGGTTTTTTATGTTTTAAAATTACAGAACACCAATCACACATTGCCCCCTTTCTAAGTCTCTGAAAGCCAGGGGATGCAGTCTCGTGTGCTCACATGGGGACTCCATGTGATTCCAGAATGTGAGCCCTACCTAACCATATTGAGATTAAGTAGGTGTGAAAGTGCCTCAGCAACCACCTCGAATGACAGATGACCTCAGGCTCTCCTAGTATTACTAGGAGCTCTTCCACTGAGGGTAATAGAGTTCTGTATCCTTTGGACAGCAGTAACACACAAATGGCAAAAAACTCCTTGAGAATAAATTAAATCAGATGTAGTGGGTAGAGGCAGATTTTCAGAGTCATTAAGCTCTTTTTTTCAGTACTCTGATGGGGCAGAAGTCTTTAAAATCTGTGCAAATATAAAATATTACAACCCCTTTATAGACCCAAGGAAATACAAAATGTTCCTGTTGTAAAAAGAATCAGATTCAAGGACTACATGAAGTTATGCAAATTAAACTGCACAAAACTGACCTATGAAAGCAATAGGGTAGAGAGGAATTTGAGTAGATCAACCTCAACCACCAGAATGAAACCTACCAAGCATCTCCTGATGTCTTTGCTGCTCTTCCTACAAACTAGAACAACCAAAAAGTCAGCTTAGAGAAGCAGTTTTCCTGGTCCCTTGAATTTTTCCCCCTAAATCCAATCTCTTCCTCTGCTTTGTATCTCCTTTCTTCTACCAGAATAAAATATGCTACTATTATGAAACAGTTGGTGTTTCTGCTTGCTTTTCTTGAGCAAGGATGGATGAAACAGAAGTGGTTGGGCTGGGGACAGAGCAGGGACTAGGGTCTGTTTTGCAGGTTGCATTTTTGGTGAAGAAAAGGCTGAACACCCACATAGCCCTGTTTTGCTGTACAGGCTGACCAACTCTCATATCTACTGCTTCCTCCTCATCTTTGCCTGTTTCAAAGGCTCTTATTTCTCTTTTATGTATAAGACACCAAGTCCATATTGCATAAGGGAGGAATAGTCTTTTCCATGCCCCCACACTTTGGGTTTTTTTCTGCCAAATTTTGTTTTTCAGTTTGCCAGTGTTTAATGGTCTCTAGTTCTTTCAAAAGAATGGAAGGCTTCTGTCACTGTGAAATGGAAAAAAACTAAGGAAGGAAAAAAGCTCCTTATGTAAATGGAAAAATATACCAATGCTTGCAAAGAACAGAGGGAAAGATTTCTTTGTGTCTACATAACAGAGAAAAACTAAACTGAAGGCAGATCTATCTATTCAATAATAAACATGCTCTGGATCTAGTCCTGTCTAGGGCCAAATACTTGTTTTTACCTCTGTAAGTCTAATAAAACTCTGAAGAAGCAATGACATGGCTTCTTGGTTACACAGGCATGAATGAGACAGAACAGGTGAACTAGGTGAACTGAAATGGTTTTATTTCTACAGACAGAAATAAATTTGGAAGGGGTGCATGGTGAACAGATTCCTTCCTAAAATATGTCCTGGGGAAGGTAAGGGCAGATATATGCACACAGCCAACACTGTATCACCATCTAAAATGCTCTTTGGGTCATGTTCTTGTAACATTTACAATACATGAAGAACATGTCCATCATCCACTAAACACTTATTCATCCTCAACAGATAGAACCAGACTGTAACTTCTGCTGATACCAATACAGACATATGCACCAGACGTGCAACAGCTGTAAAAATAAAGCCATTTTCCACCTCTTCATGTAACAAAGCAAGCCTTGTTTCAATGAATGTTTCAGCTCAGGAAAGATTCTGCGGTGGACATTTCATGGTTAAACAAGGCAACAAAATTTCCTTCCTCCCTCTAGAGAGACATTCTCAACCATATTTCACAGGCAACAAAAGAAAAGAAGTTCCAGTTATATGAAAAAGCTGAAAAGTTAGAGTTTAAAAAGGTGTTTTCTGTGTTTAGCTGATTTTCAAAATAATTGATGAAGTCATTCAAGCTACAGGGAACGATTCATTTTATTGGGAGATTTATTTTATCATGGGTCCAGTAGTTATTATGTATCCCAATTGAACAGAAGCAACTCTGAATTGTGTTGCAGCATAGATTAAGATGTTAAAGCAAGCTATCACTGCAAATAGCCAGATTGATGGTATGAGCAGAGATGTGTTTTCCTCAGAGAAGAGCTCCAAATGAAATCTCAAGTCTGAGCACATTTGAAATTTGGGAAACTGGGATCAGGATCTGAGTGTGCCCTTGTGCCAGTTTTTTGCCACATTGTACTGTTTCCCACACTGGGAGCACTTACAAAACTTATGAAATAATGGTTTTTCATCATAAAAGTACACAGTACTGCAGAGCAGTCTGGAACAAGAAAAGCAAACAGATCTTTGACTTCTGGTCACAAGGACATTCTCCCCTACTCTTATAGTCTCCATCATTTCTTCTTCATTCCTAGTAACCTGTCAGAATGTTTAAATAAATCTGCTATCCTTTTTGTTCTTTTATTTTCTTTTGGCTAAGGTTGTCATATCTCCATTTGCGCTTTCTGCACACAGCATAACTCATCATGGCTGGGCTGTTTGTTTGCTTTTTCATGAGCACTGACATCACAGTTAACTTCAAGCTGGGGACAGAGTTTACTTGAAAGACAACTGTGCTTTTTGGCGCAAGGAAGACAGCAGCATCCTGATCAAATCTTACCACCCCAAACTCATGATCTGTGTTTGGAAATGTCAGTGCTTGTAAGACCCTTGCAGGAAATACAGCATGACCATCAGAGTTGGGGATTTATGGACTTTTACTGTCATATTTCATTAGTGAGGCAAAGGTGTTAGAAGTTACAATATCATAACCTCTCACTGGCAGGGATCAAACTCTGTGTTGAACAAAGGTTATGAATATTTGCATATGAAAGTTCCAGATGTGAAAATTCATTTGTTTTTGTCTTTTATCTCCACCGTAAGAACTGATGGACTCAAGTCAGAATCAGAATGCATACATTTGTTTTTATCCTGTATCCCCTTCTCTTGACTGAAAAAGATTCACTATATTATTGCTTTTACCTGTTAATTTTCTTAGTCATGTGTAAGAAAGAGAAAACAGCAGTTTTGCTCAAAAGATCTCACAATCAAATCAGTTCAGCCATGTCTGCCTGCAAAGAAGAATAATATTGTAATGTCAAACATAAACTGTGGTTAATTATTTAAGCAGTAAGTAACTTTTAAGAAACAGAAGAGTATATTAAGCACAGACAGTAAAACTACCACAAGACATTCCCTGCTAGAATATGTCTGCTTTATTGTAGATTAAATTGTAGCCTCTAACTACTTGATAATTCAGTTTTAATGTTTCCAGTTTGTCAAATTTTAATATTAAATGAGTGTGAAATTTCAGCCAGGGGTAAAGCAAAGTTTCAGGATGAGAGAATTGCTGCTAGCTAAGGATAAGGAAAGAAATAAAATAATAAAAAAAGGAAGTGAAAATAATAGGTTCTGGATTTATTGGTGTTTGCATTTTGACCATGAGCTGAAAGAAAAAAAAAAAGGAAAAAAAAAAAAAAAAAAAAAACTTGTGACTAGTGATAATCAAGGGATTGAAAAGTCAATTATTTTGCCCTGTTTCAGGTTAGCAGCAGATAATTGCACAACGGTCAGTTGAGTATGTGCTGTATACAAGATTTCTAACTTAAGAGTTCAATGGTGTAGGATGGAATTCTGGCTTCATTGAATCCACAGTAAAACTCCCATCTACAGCATTTATATCACATTGCAATAATACTTCGCCTCCTCGGAATAGCTTATGACTTTGCCCTCCTACCAATCCAGTGTGAGTGTTTTACAATAGGAATTTAATATCTCTGAACAGATAACTTTACACTTTTCTGGTCAAGGTCTTCCAAGATATTCTTGTATGTCAGTGAGATGCTAGCACTTTAAAGTCGTCTGCAGGTTTCAGCCAAAGGTATATTGTCAAATTTACACACCTAAACAGCTCCCATCATTTAAAAAGCTCCGGGAAAGTTGAAACATTTAAAATCAAGCCAGAAAAGCCAGAAAAGGGAGGGTTAAAACTGGCTAGGTATTTTCTCTAGTAAGCTATAAACCAGTGTTTAGAGCACTTATATCCTCTACTTGAGAGGACTTGAACTCATGTCCCATCCCTCCGAGACAGCATCATAACCTTTATCTGGAACTTTGAGTTAATGACCTCTTAACCTCTCATTTTCCCCTTTAATAACTGATCCAGTTTATATATAATATTTAGATATCCACTAGAACAAGGGGAAGAACCCCAGTAACCCCTTTTCTTGCAATGTGCTGCTGCTCTATGCAAACTGCACTCTATTCCTAACCACCAGTGACTGGAAAGTCACAGATTTCTATCAGGATTTTGTAGTGTTAATGCTTCCCGAATGTCAGCATTAAATATTTTCAAGCATCTCTGCCACTCTACACCACCAGCACATTATAGCAATGAGTATATATGGCATCTGGATACAGGCGGTATATTTAGAAATGATGTGGAGTGACAGATCGGACATCACAAAGGAAATCTTTGCCCACTAAAGAATTAAACTTGTGATTTCTCCACCCAAGAGTTGAAACTTGAATGCTGCAAAGTCCATTCCTTATACTGACAGGTATCAAAATCATGGAACAGTGTAAACTGCTTTGTCTGTCTGTTATATCCCTCTGTTGGGCCTTCTGGAAGTTTAAACAGGCCAGATGCCTGTTTTTATATATGGATATGAAAATCAAACTCTCACTGTCCAGTTAATGCTCTCTATCTAGTTATGGGCAGGAACAAATTATCCACCTTTATTTGAATAAATTTATTATTAGCCTTTGAAACTGTTGATCATAAGGATATGCTTAGCAGTCTTCAAACTCTTCTGAGGTTGAAAACTTTGATATTTTCAGGTAGGACACAACACAAGGCACCTGACTGTCACAAACCCACAAATCCCCACTTATTCATGGGTTTCTATCTTGCTCAGTACCTGGATGAAACCATAGAGGAGACCAAATAACAGCTGGGACTTCATTGCCCTCCATATGCTGCAGATAGAACTCGCCGTGACACCCAAGGCCACATTCTGGCTGTGCTCTATTCCTGGTGCCTGGCAGGCAATGGGCTGTAGATGGAAGTGAACACAGCATGAGTCATCTTGGAGGAGAGGGAAGTGCTGTGTTGTGAGTGGGAGGAAACATTTGGATGAGCTGGCAGGAGCTGTGACTGCCACAGGACGCAATGATCAGTCATTACTCCTTAACCCAATAGCACCAGTGGCCGGAAATAATTCTTGACTTCCCTTGTCTGGTGACTGTACCCTCCTTGGTAAATGTGGATGTCTTGATGGTCTTCTCTGAGTTAGTTAACTCCTTACTACCACTTCAGCTTGTGAACAAGTTAGGGTCACCTCTGACGTGGCAGGTGTTAAGGGATCCACTTAAGTCCTATGACAAGGCAAGGACTCTCTGAATGGCTAAATGGATAGGTGTTAAAATCTGCTGCAGGGACTTCAGGTCTTTAGCTCTGTTTGAGGGTGGGCTGTACCTAGGTTATTTGTGAGGACACGCATTTGTGTTTTTCGCTGACAATCTCTGCTGATGTCCATCAGAAATGCATTCTTTGCAGATGCAGAAACAGATCAACACAGTGCGATAACCATGTTTCCTGCTGTATTAGGTGAGAGCTTGAAACACAACCTGATGGAGACAAGAATCCTTTCAAATCATCCTAGCTGCAAGTCTGTCTCAGTAATTAGATGCCCATCACATGTATATTATAAAACAGAGATGCATCTTCAACCTTCACACTACAATTCTGGCACTGAAGAGGGGGAAATGAACCTGCTATCAAGGCATCTTGGTTCTATGGGTAAGGCAAAAGGCAAGGACTCAGGTCTGCACCCATTTCCCTGCTGTGCCACATCAATCCTTCCTTTCTCAAAGGATCCGCAACACCTTCCCTTCCCTAAGGGTCTCAACATCTCCCTTAGATGTGGTGAAAGCAGGAGCCACAGAAACACTAGAAATGAACACTTCACTCAGCTCAGGCTCTTTACTTTAGAAAAGCTGCTTTCATCCCTTGTGGCAGCTTGTCAGAATTAGAATCAAGTGACCTTAAATGTGCTTCTCCTTTTATGATGCAATTAGCCACATTGCAGGGTCCTGTGATTTCTTTTTGTGACTTAATCCTTGGAACTGAATTGCAGAGCTATCCTAGAAATAGACTCAATAGAAACTTGGGAATAGTAATAATTACAAACCTCCTGAGCTTTCCAGACTCCCAAATTAATGTATGTTTTAATTAGCTATTGGTACTTAATTCACTCCTAGAGGCAGTTCATTTAAACCAGTGCAAAATAATTTTAAAGTTATTTCCATTTCTGCATCAGAAAAGGAAATCAATGCTTAAAGTATCTAGAAAGTTCATGCTTTTAGCTCACATTTTCACAATGAGTTTCAGAGGGAAAAGGAAGAGAAAGATGGTTTTCATTTTACCTACAGTTTTTCAGTGCAGCATCTAATAAATTCAGTGCTTAACAGCCCCACCTCCTGGTGAAAAAGAAACGAGAAAATAAAAATGTGGGTTTTGCTGGGAACATACATGCCCCGGCAATTTTCTAGCTCTAGCTTATATAATGGAAACTTTTCTTTTTACCTTTGCATGACAGCTCTGGAGCATGCTTAAACTTTTTAATTACTATTATTTTTTACTTCTACCCTGTATTCCCTTGCTTTTTTCTCAATTCACAGGGATAATATATTTTAATCGTTCCTCCTTCCTCAATGTCTCTTTGAAAATAGCTGAGAAACCCACTATCTGTCCTTTTATGCATTGCTATTGATAAATCCAATGTTAGAAATCAGGAAAACTCCAGCAGCATCTGGGAACTTCTGAAGCAGTTCTGGTGTACACTATCTCTAGAAGTTAAGGCATTAGACAATGAGGAATTCCAAGATGGTGTAAATCATAGAATAATTTGGGTTGGGAGAGACATCTATTCCAACCCCCCTGCAACAGGCAGGCACATCTTCAACTAGATCATGTTGCTCGGAGCCCTGTCCAATCTGATATTGAATGTTTCCAGGAATGGGACACCAACCATCTCTCTAGGTAAACTGGACAAGCATTTCACCTTCCTCGTTGTAAAAAAATTCGTCCTTATATCTAGCCTAATCTTCCCTCTGTCAGTTTAAAACCTTTACCCCCTGTTCTGGTGCAACAGACCATGCTAAAAAGTTTGTCCCCAGAGCTTTGGCACCCTTTATGTACTGATCTTGGAGAATAAATCATTAGGTGTCAGAAAAAGGTTATTGGGTAGCATGGATCCAGCTGTACCTGACCTTAGGAAGGATATTTCCTGCGTGGTTCTCTTTCCTGTGCAAAAATCTAGGTTTTCAGTTCATTTTGTTTCATAGTAACTTCCTAAAAGCAACTTCTGACACCTTTTATCCTCTTCCACTAATTCCTTGCTTCCACAAGTGGACCGATAAAATTGATATAAACCCAGAATGGTTAATAACAAGAAGAGGACTGGCAGCATTTGGGGAAGTGAAAACAACCTAGATTCAATCCTTGGAAGCATCATGAGGACAACGAAAAGGTCAGTGACTTCATTGCTAAACAGAGCATGCAAGGAAGGAGCATGGCATGCGCATGAAGAGGGACTGGATGCTTCGCTATGAGAGACACCTTCGGTATAAATCACGGGTAAACTCACTTAAGATCTGCCACTTTCACTTTTCTGATACAGTCCCTCCTTCAGCCTCTGTGTCATCTTAAGGCTTGCCAGCACCTCTCTCTCCCAGCTACCTGTCAGCCCACATCTTCCACAACCTCAGGATGCCCATTGTTGCAGCTGGCCCTGCAGCATCTTGCAGAGAGGAAACTGCACTCTGCAGTGAGCTGCCTTTTGAGCAAGGCTTCGGAAGAGCAGGGGAGATGATGAAACCTCAGTCTACCTCGTGAAGCCTGATAGGCACTTGGGGTCTGGTTGGGGCAGGCAGTAAATGTAATCCTAGTCTAGAATTAAATGCAAATTAGACTATTTTAAGGAATGCATTTTAAAACACCACAGAGACCAGAATAATGTGCTTTTACAGGTGCTAGTTAGTGTTTTTCTAATGGATCTAGCCAGCAGACATGTTTTCTTTTTCTCATTTGTCCATAGGATTAAAATGCCTCAGCTAATACTTTCCAACAATATGACTTTAAATGCTAATCAAGATCAAGACTGAAGCTATTGGCCTCTGTTTCAATGCAACACATTAGTGTGTGAGGAAAATCTTATCCACTCATATCTGAAAGGGGCAAACCAGCCCTGGGCCCGGTATTTGGCCCCACATGACCACTGGGCTAGTGCAAATCCGTGGGCTCATGCAAATTGCACAAAGTTAAACCAAGTCTAGTGCAGGGTCCTGCACCTGGGACATGGCAATCCCAGGCACAAATACAGGTTGGGCAGAGAACGGCTGGAAAGCAGCCCTGAGGAGAAGGACTTGGGAATGCTTGTGGATGAGAAGCTCAACATGAGCCGGCAGTGAGTGCTGGCAGCCCAGAAAGCCAACCCCATCCTGGGCTGCATCAAAAAAAGTGTGACTAGCAGGTCATGGGAGGTGATTCTCCCTCTCTGTGCTGTACTTGTGAGGCCCTACCTGGAGCACTGTGTCCAGGTCTGGAGTCCTCAACATAGAAAGGATATGGACCTGTTGGAACAGGTCCAGCAAAGGGCCACCAAGATGATTAGAGGGATGGAGCATCTCTCCTATGAAGACAGGCTGAGAGAGACAGGGCTGTTCAGCCTGGAGAAGAGAAGGCTTTGAGGAGACCTGATTTCAGGCTTCCAGGATCTGAAGGGAGCTACAGGAGAGCTGGGGAGGGACTCTTTGTCAGGGAGTGTAGTGACAGGAAAGGCATAACAATTTTAAACTGGAAGAGGGTAGATTTAGATTAGATATTAGGAAGAAATTCTTTCCTGTGAGGGTGGTGAGGCACTGGAACAGGTTGCCCCGAGAAGCTGTGGATGCCCCATCCCTGGAAGTGTTTAAGGTCAGGCTGGATGGGGCTTTGAGCAACCTGGTCTAGTGGGAGGTGTCCCTGCCCATGGCAGGGGGGTTGGAACTCGATGTTCTTTAAGGTCCCTTCCAATTCTAACCATTCTGTGATTCTAAGAGTATTCCATTTGCAAGCTTAATAAAGGACTACATTAAATTTCAGGAACTATTGATTGCTCTCCTCTTGAGGTGGTTATACAAAATCAATTGTGGTGTTCTGTTTTAGGAAAATGGGTAAGTGAGGAAAAAGGCATACCTGCCAGGATTTAAGAGACGACATCTGTGGTCGAGAGGCATAAGAATGCCATGGGGTCATAAGCCAAGTCCTTTCTGTTACTCGGATATTCCATCACAGATTGCTTGAGGCTGCCTCCTCGCAGAGTCTCTAAGCTTTGCTCACCTCCTTTTCATTGTATCACAACTCTCTATGGTTTGCAGTATCTTCTAGTTTAACAAATAAAGTCATTGGAGAGGAAGAGGGAAGGGGAGAGAGGACTTCTGTACACATGCCTTAAGGTTGAATTGAAACTTCTATCTTGTTAAAAGGTTGATTGAAGAAGGGAATAATTAGGAATATTATTGGGCTGTGGGCTTCAGTTTTGCCATCTTCTAAATATATAAGCATACAAAATATTTTGCTTCTTGAATAACTTGTTGAAATGGATTTAAAAGATTCTCACAGAAGAAAGCCCCAAGAGTATCCCACCACATCTATTTTACCTGCAACATTTACCACAGGTGCAAGAACCAGAAAGAGGTCCATGGATCCAATTCAGTCCATACTGATGGAGAATAGAAGCCATTTAGGACTGAAATAACCAGTAATGTTGACTCACCTCCCTGTGATGATAACACAAAACATTCTCATATCAAGCACTGGACTCCATGGAAGTGTCATCAAAGATATTTAGGAAAAGACACTGAAAATGAAGGATGTATCTTCTCATCTCTTGCATATCTCATGTCAGGGAGCCTGTAGCATCGCTTCTGTGCTACATTCTAGCCTTGTGTATAGAGAAGAGTTTGTTTCTACAGGCTGTCAGGGAGCACTAAATTCACACAAAACCACTGTGTCGGTGCCTGGGGCCAGTACAGGGGTAATAGTGCCAAGACTCACAAATTTAAGGAATGAAGTTGAAGGCCATATTTAACTGAAGCAACAGAAAATGCAAAAGGAAAAATGCAATTACCAATATGGCTTGTGTTTTAGAGCCTCTAGAACACAACCAAGAGAATAATTTTCAACTAATAAACTAAGAAACAACTATTTATTTTGCTCAAAAGAATGAGTATAGTCTTGTAAAGTAACCAATTAATAAATTGTTCATGAGCAGCTCATTGTAGTATTGGACCTTTGAGCTGCATTAGATTATTACATGAAAAGCATTGTGAATATTATGTGAACACAACCAAAGTAAAAATTGTATCAAAAGATTTGTTATGTGAGTGAATTCTGTAACAGATAAACAATTCAAGCCATTTATGATTCCTTGCTAAATACTTTTAATAGTTGCTTCTTAGTTGCTTCCTGATGTTCACTTCTTTGAGATTACTGTTTCATTCACAAGTAGCTTTTGTCGTGTTCACGTTAATGTTGATGAGTGGAATTTTTCACTGAGAAAAGGCAATTAATAAATTAATAATTATCAATAATTAATATATATAAATAATATATAAATGCTAATAAATTAATAATAAAGCCTGTGGGTTAGAATTGAAAACAATTAAAAAGTCAAATCACTCAAAGTTAAGAAAGTATTAGGAAGGATTAGGAGACCAGAGCTGCCAGCAACATTTTCAATGACTCTGGGGCAGACATTTCACTTGGGGATTTCTTTATTTTCCCTTTTGATACTTCATTTACCTTGGCATGGAACAGGGCACTGCCAGCAGAGTGCCTGGTATGATGGCAGCCTTATCCCTGGTTGCGTCTGACATCTGAGTAATCCTTTGTATAATTACTGTTCATCACAGATGAACATTTCACAGTGTGCAACTATCTTAATGGTCAGGGTTTTTTAGCAGTCACACACTTCTAACCTTGAAATGTTGCAGGGCTTTTTAGAGGATTCCTCAAAAGCCATTTTTTTCCTGTAAAAATAACGAGAAAGACAGTGCTGTTGGTAGAAAAACTAATCAACTTTCATCATGGGTAATAGACCTTGGGTTTTGCTATGAAATCCCATGGATGATGTATCAAGGCCTGAGTTCTGCTGGTTTTCTTTTTAACATTTTTTCGTTTTTAAGATTCCTTAACAATCCCTCCAGAATTCCATACTGTGAAAGATAGCACCAGCCTAAATTAAGCAATGTTTTGATGCCTTTAAAGAATCTGGAAATTTCACCTTCCTTTTCCAAACTGGACATGTCTCTTTGTTTGGGTTTGAGGAGCAAATAATTTAGAATAAAATGATCTTTCTTCAAACTGCTGTGTATCAGATAAAATGGTCTTTAAGCTGCTCGGTATCAAACCAGGTAACCATGTAGCTGTAAGGACTGACTGATCGTGCTGCTGCTTTTCTCACTGGCTGCAACAGGAACTTTTCCTGCAGGAATTCAATCAGCACTTTTCCATCATGTTACTTCACATTAATTGAGACTATTGCCTAAATATTTTGCCTGTTAATCAGTATCAAAAAGAGGAATCTTTTTCAATATGACCCTCCTCCAGAACATAATATATACAGAGAATCTGGCTTCAGAGTAAGCAGACAGGGCAGCACTTTATGGTGAGATAAGTAGCCTTGGGGAAAGGCTATTTGCAGCCCCGACTCCAGTACCCATGTAAGGAACTGTGTTACTCAAGCACCACACATCTCCTCCTGGTACAGCTAGCCTGAAAGCTTCTGCTGTCTGCAGTGAATGAACTCGTGGCAGCAGTTGCCACCTGCTTCTCATCCCAGCCCTACTGGCCTTAGTTATGGCCAAGGCAAGGTTAATAAGCTCAGCTTCCTCGTATCTCTCCTTCCCCCCAGGTCGTAGTCCAAGAGCAGTGTAATTTCATCTACCTGTGGGGACTCAAAAATGCAGTGGAGTTCCAGGCTGAGAAGCGTGGAGGTAGCCCTGTGCACCCTCTGACATGCAGTCAGTGGCTGAAAATAAAAATGTGCAGGCAATGAATACAAACCAGCATGCATGTGCCTTCAAGATCACTGCCTTTCTGTGCCCCGTTGTGCGTGTGGATAGAAAATGGAATAAAAGTGTTCAACTAACACTCTACTGCACCTTTTCCATAGCTGGCTACTTCGAGGTTCAGTTATCTTGCTGATCTGAACTGTCTGGGTTGAAAATGGTATATATAAGTCTATATAAGTACTAAATTCCACTGCATAAAAAGGATTTTTTTGGGTTCTGAAGTCCACCATCAGCTTTTGAAAGTTGGTCAGTGGAAGTTTGCATTAGAAAATTAGATTGGCAGAATTTAGGTGTATCTAAACTCTTTTTGAATGGGCCAACAAACACACGGAAAGGGGTGAACTGAATTTGATTTAATTTCAATGAAATTGAAAGGACTTAGGTTCAAAATAAACAAAGGGAAAATCTTCAGGTATACAGGTAATAGATTTGTGGAACTCTTTCCCAAAGATGAGAGACTGGAGAAGTCTGGAGGAGACCTGTATAACATATTCCTAAATGGAATACTATGTCAGCCTCAGGAAATCCCCTCAGATGAAAATAGTTTCATGCTGCAAGAATCATGACTAATAGGTCTGTTCTTATACTTTTGTGATCTGAAAGAGGCAGGAGACAGCAGGAGATAAAAGAAATTATGCTAGGCGGTGACATGGTAAGATGGGGAAAAGACTGCTTTTTGTAGAGTCACACCTGTGTAAATTTAGTCATGCCCTCTGACAGCTCTCTCCTTCATCCTTTAACATTTTGAAGGCTCTAGGTTTTCTTTTTATTTCTTCCAAGTCTTATATTTGCTTTGATGGGATGAGTAACGTTGTGTGACTTGTAGGCTCCATGATGAACACATTGAATCTTGAGGGCTATTTTATGCAAAGCATTTGTTATGTATTTTTCTGTGATTGCCATGGATGGGACTCACTGATGTGGGTGGCCAGTGCTCCTGCGCCAGCACAGGCAGTAACCAGCAGGTAAAGGATCTAATCAATCCAGTTACTGATGAGGCTCTGCGGGAGAGAACGGGGAGGGTTTCAGCCCAGACAAGCAGATTCCCCAGATTCTGTTTTTCCCTTGATGCATGAATGTTTTAAAGCTTGGATCTCACCCTCTGTTTTTACAGCACACTCAATTTAATTTCAAGCCTTTCTTCCTTTTGTTGTTCAGCTCTGAAGAAACTTTCTTTTCACAAACACAGTCCATTAGGAAAAGTTGTGCTCCATTGACTTGGCTACGGTCTTGTGAGGCAGCTGCTCCTTTTGTCGCTAAAGGGGCTTGCCAAAAAGCCTACCTCTTGCTTGTGTTTTGATTCATTATTCATCCGGAAAGAAAGGTATCTAATCTCATCAAAATATTAAGATTCTGCCTGTGCTTTTTGCGGCTTTTTTTTTTTCCTCTTTTCAGCTTTGCAGAAAAGCTATTGATGTTTTATAAGAAATCTCTTGCTATTGGCAATGACACTCAAAAATTACAGAAGGCAACACGTGTTCCTACTCTGTTCTTGAGGGAATTCTCTTCTATGCTTTTTCCTCTCTGCTGAATGAGAAGACTAATCATGAAGGTAGGTGCTAGGCAGGAAATAGTCAAGCACATAAGCATCTCAGAAGAGACAGCTAGATGACTTCTGTTGAGGTTTTTTTTCACCTGGTTGTTAATCCTTCTTTCAGACTCCCTGGGAATCAGTGCTTGCTGCAAGTACTCTCTTATTTGGATCAAATTCCACAAAGTTTATGAAGAAAAATAGAGGATGACAAAATGCTCCAAAATAATTCCCTTCAAACCTTAACAGAATTTCAGTATGGGTGAATTAAATATAACTAGAATTTCTGGATGAAGAAAAGGAAGGGCAAAATACTCTCTTCTGCACAGCAGAACATGTTGTGTCACTAACAGAAAATAATTGCTTTTTGAAATGTCAGTGGCTATCCACTAACTCTTATGCACTTCCAGACATGAATACCTTTCTATAACAGGTATTATTAACTTTTTGCATTTGTTGATTCTGTCCAAACTCATAATACAAGGATGACACACATCACGAAATTGAAGGATACTTATGTTGGTGAAATCATTACGGTCTTGAATTAGGTCTCCAATCTTCTCCTGATGTCATGCTTAAACAGTATGATACAGCACTTAGAAAAGAAGTAGACTTATGAGCAAACTGGGATCAGCAAGAGATTTCTAAGCAACCACTAATGATATGAGTAGTGGTGAGAATTCAGTCTAGAATCATCACTAGTAGTACTATAGGAAGTAGTACTCATGATACATCATCTCACTAGCCAGTTCTGATTCAAGGACCTTGCAGCATCTGACAGCTGTAGGTATGCAATTTTACCTATCGGTATTTATTTTGCAGTGTTAGTTGTTTCTTGCAGGAGGGTGATGTGATTCTGGGCAGTTTGTGCCTTGAACATGGTCTGACTGATGAAGCACCACAAAAACCATCCCATATTTCATTTACACAGAAAGTGAGCAGTATTTCCTAATAGAACTAGGTAGGAATGCCCAATTCCATTCTCCCGATTTCAGCAATGAACATTTTTCTTTAGCTATTATTTATTTTTTGTCCCTCGTTTACAAAATCACAATCATTCACCCAATAAACTCTGCAGAAGTCAAGGACCTCAGTTCAGTTCCTCTGTGGCACAACGCTCCAGGAAGATGGAGGTCAGCATCTCTGATACTGATGCAAGTCAGGTCTGTCATTACCCACCCACCTCTCACATCCTACAGCAGTTTTCCAGGATCACACAAAAAGTGTGGAGCAAAACCAAGGATATAAGGCAAAACTAATTTTTAGCTCTATTTCAAGCTCTGGGCCAGAAAACAAGCCTTCCTCTTCTTGATCTGCTTCAAAACTGCAAGTTTTTTTCACAAATGTAGCAAATACAACAGCAAATAGTAATTAGAAATAGGAGTTAGTATTCCTTCTGTTTCTTTTTATTTCCTTTATCTGTCTCTGTTTGATGAAACAAAGACAATCCAACTTCTGATTTATAATAACAGCAAAACATTTCCTATGAGTAGAAAGCTTTGGGGAAAATTAAAAAGACAGATGCTAACAGACACCATTAAACCTAATGTGACATACTTTGAGGGAGATTGTTAGCCTGCTCCTGAAAAGCTGCACAAGTTCTCTGGTCCACACAAAGTATGTTTTTTAAGGAACTTTTAGACTGGTATTTTAATAACCTTCAGTCAGCTACACCTTTCAAAAACATCTTATAGCTTTCGTGGAATGAGTGTAACAAAGACCAATTCTTTCTTATGAAAAGCAGATGAAAACCTGGCAACAATCAGACAGGTTCAAATGATGGAGCAAATTCCCTAGAGAGTAATTATTGATCGTGGAGTTCTTTCATCTGAAGGTGGATATAACAGAGCTAAGGTTTGCAGGAAGGCATGGTATCTTTTATTATGCCAGCTAGTATAGGTGGAAAAAAACCCCAAACTGTTAACCCCACAGCCCTTTTTTGTGTCCGCCTTTCATGTTATATCAGTAACTTCCACGTCATCATGACAGTGTCGTCACAGCCAAACTGCCTAAGGATATTACAGCGCCAAGGTTAATTTGGGGTTTTGCACCGCCAACTTTAGCCTAGTGAGGGCAGCAGGTCTCATAGGCAGAATTATTCTGCTTTTGGTACTCTGGGACCAGCTGAAGTTGATGTCAGTGACACAAGTAACTACTGGCATAAAGCAAAGAAAAGACTTGGAGGTGTATGCTGAGAGGAAACAGGAGTACTTAAAAGATTTAATTTCTCTATTTCTTTCCTCTCTCTTGAAAGCAAATACCCTAGAGAAACATTTAAGATCTGCCATAAATCTCCCTAAAAAAACTTTGGTCTACATAGAAAACAATTTGTATTTGTGAATGCACTTGTGTGAGTACAGCCTCTGTCTATAAATCTTGTTGCGTACTCGTTTGCAGCTGAAATGGCTTAACTATTCAATTGTACCATTTAAATACGTGGGTTGATCTGTCCTAGCAAATCTTTCAAATTTATTTTCTTCAAAATGGGGGCACTGGAGCATTATGATCTAAGTGATGTGAGAAAATTAGATTCAGTCTTGTGAGCTTGCTTGCTTTGAATTAAATTCTGCTGTAAATACAGAAGTCAACTGTTGTTGGGAGAGTGTTTTTGCTGTGGGTCAGGCCTGTTTTGTATTTGTTACCGAACACAAGTAGGCAGGAAAATTCATGTTGCACTGCAGTAAAACCAAAATGCTATTGCAATATACTTGTGACAGCACAAGAAGAAGGTATAAAATTCCTGGACTTTTCTCTGATAAATTAAGAGCATGAAAATGAAATACATGACCTTTGAGTTTTACTTATTTATTTTGTTTTGGATTTTGCATAGAACCAAAGGAAACCATTGTCTTTACTCACATATTCTCATAAAGATGTGTCCCAATGTTTCCTTATAACCTTTCCAATGAATACCTTCTTCTGTCATTACGTGACTTGGATCTGTCAAAGATCTTTTCCTGTTGTTTATTAATACATTCTAGTTTCATCCATGGATTTTTTTCCTTTTCCTGTGAATCTCATTGATTTAGTGACTGTAACCAGCGCAGTACCTTATTTCCTTCCTAATAACTGGACTTTTGCAAGACATGGTAAAAGTCTGGAGAGGGAGAAAGAGGCAGAAGAACACTTACTGAAGGGAGGTTTTTAGCAATGTGCGTGCAACTATGGAGAAACCTGAGGTGATCACTATGCACAGACAAACACACTCTAATGACGTGGAAAGAGGGAAAGATATGTCTCCTTGCCCTTCCCAATCATTCCTGCATAATTCAGCTTACTGTTATTAACTGTCTCTTTAAAAACGACAGTATAGTTTGCAGGTACCCCAAAGCTTGCCTGACCAATATGTAACGATATCACGGGGAGCAATTTATATTCCCGGTTTACCCACCCATCCAAACAGACAACAAGAAGTCTCACTGCATTCAAATGCCGACCAAGGGAAAGGAATGACAGCCAGAGTATAGGAGGGTAGAATTATGTGCTGAAAATTCACTGGTTTTGACAAGCATTTAGACATTGCCACTCAGTGGAAACTTCAAATTGGATGCCATAGATAATACACTTTAGCAGGATTTTGAACCAGCTAGTAACAGAGGAGGAACAGAAAGACCCTCTATTTATATAAATAAATATCTGTGGGCTTGTTTTTATTTATATAAATAAATAATTTTATTTTGTTATTTGTGTGTTACAAAAGCCAAGGCAGGATCGTTGTACCCAGATGTGGTCGCTAGACTGGGGAAAACTGGAACAGACACAAAAAGTTGTTACAAAAATAATTAGAGGGCTGGAGTACATGCCTTCCTGTGGGAGACCTGAAGAACTGCTTCTGTTTTGCTTATCAAAAGATGACTGAGAGATGAATTGATTACAAAATGTTTGCTTTAATGAGGAGAAAATAGAGCTCTTTCATCTAGTGGAGAACAGCATAACAAGAATTAATGACTACAAGCTTCAGCCACACAAATTGAAATTGGAAATTTGGCACATAGTTTTAAAAATGAAGTTGATGAGCCAACGGTTTAGAACTCCGGAAGGAGATGTTGCATGCTTTGGTTATAGTTGGGTGATACGGTAAAACTATCTGTAGGGCTATTAGTGGCAGGGTATAGAATCACAGAATCATAACACTTGTGCCACAAGATGTAAGCACTCAGCCAGGGCATGATTCTTCTGTTTGTTTGCATCTATTCTAGTGTCCACCTACACCACTGCTTTCTTAATCTCTCTGCTCATTTTCCCTAACAGTCCCTGCCCTAGGATGTCATTAGCATTGCTTAAAATACAGATTTGGAAGTCCACACTTGAGATTTCTCTTCAAAAGGGGATTTTAGTTAAGATTTTTTGAACTTTGACCCTTCACCTTGCAGCTTATGTGGCATAAGACCACTCTCTATGGGATTTTCCCTTTGCATTAGACTTTTCCTTCAGACTTCAGTTTTGATGTGACAGCAAGGTCACGGCTTGGGAAAATCACCCCTGCCCAAGCTGCAGGCCAGTGCAAGGGTTACTTTTGTCTCCCCAGTTCCATTTATTCCCATTGATATTCAAGCCAGACAAGAAAGCAAATACTTGACCTTGGGCAACAGGGAAGTTGCTATGCAAATTCACCACTGGCAATGTGCTCAACTGGGGGTCTACTATGCCAGGGATCTTGAAGTTCACTGTCAAATCACCTATACAGTTCAATCCCAAATCCTGTTTCCTTGAGCATCAACACTGGTGGTAGGTTTTCCTCTAGAGTCAACCAACAAAATTCCTCTGAAACAAAGTACACTTATGAGGTTTCAGGTTCTTTTGCAAAGAAAGCTCTTGTAACAGGCAGTAAGGATGAGACTGGGATTTGCGTCACTGAACATGTAAAGTCTTCTAACACTATTCCAACGGGTTTTCCACCTCCAGAATCACTATACATTCTCATGTCACAATCCATGGCAGAAAAAAGAGACTAGGTGGGGTTTTTTTTTATTCTTATAAATACATCATTCTCACAGGATACAGCACAGATCCTGCATTATTTTTGATACTTTGAACTGAAAAAATACGTAACAAGTGAAAATTCTGTCTTAGACCTAAGGGACTTACAGAGTTGCTCCAAGAATCATGGAATGAAGATGTGGCAAGTTCACTGCAGAGGGACAAGCCACAAGCTGTGAGCTGCAACTGCTCTGTAGTACTTGACCTGCCCACCAGGGATTATTCCCCAGAGTGGACACATTTAACAGCAGATGTAAAAACCATCTGTGCTATGTTGTAAACACCAAAAGCACTAGAAACAGGCCGTACCTATGACTGTTACTGTAAAGAGAGTCTGCAAGAAAGACAAGGTTGTTAATGGGCACTGTGGTGCTGCAGGGACTGTCACTACAGTAAGTGCATCCAAAATGGAAAGAAGGATATTGAAAGGGGAAATCCCAACACTTTTTCTCAGGTCAGTTTGTTTCTTACAAGAAGGCAATATCATCTAGATCTCCATGGGAAAGTTGACCACCAAAAAGATTACATGATTTATCACCAGTGAGGACCACAGTGACATGATCAGGATGGATGACACATGCTTTTTTCTATTATTTTTTCTCAACCACTTGTCAGCTCTTACACATTCCTGGTCACTCAGCCAGATCCTATGTGCTTTACCATCCTTGACGAGTATGGCAGCGCTAATAAAATAGAATGAAGTTCCAGACAGCAGCACTGCAATGCAAGGCAGATCCCAAAATGCTAAGTTTTTATACTGAATCTCCTTCATATGCTTTCAATTTCCAAGAATTCAGCATTTATCATGGATTTTCTGTAACTGTGACAGTACATACTTACTGAGTTTCTCTTGATATAGCAAAATCCTGGACAGAAAAAGATTGACAGTGTTGTGAAGTCAACCAAAGGTAGACTTGCCTGTGAAATGACAGAGGTTCCACTAGAAGTGTCACAATTTCTGCAGGTGGAATTCCAAGGAGCTGGAATGCCAGGACCTGCAGGTCCAAGCAAAAGGGACTGTAGAGGAAAACAGTGAATTAAATCAAGAAAATACAAGCTTTGTTTCTTGAACTCTTCATAGGTACAGTTTCACATTACAGACAACAGCAACAAAGATTTCCCAGAAAAGAATAGCTAGGGATTCCTTCACTAGTAGCCACACACTTCCTGTGGGTAAAAAAATGAACCGTAGCTGGTGAGAAGGTGCAGGCATTTCCACTAGGATTTCTCTGAGCTATCCTTTTGCCATCTGCTCCCCTTTTGTCTTGCAATTATTGTGCAGAAAACAGCATGCAAATGCAATAGTAAGGAAGCTGGAGTCAGATGTAACTCTGGCATTAAGGATTCTACCTCTACCTGCAAGCCACAGCTGCAGAGGCAATACCTGGAGAGGGTCTAATAAGGTGTGAGGTTACCTCTGAGCCAACCACAGCAGCACTAACCAAGACAACCGGCCTGTGTCAGGAAGAACCATCAAGCATTCAGGGTGGCATTGCCACTCCACTGATCGCAGAATATACAGGCTCCTTGGCATGGCGTGAGCTGAGAAGCAGCTGTGGAAGACATTGCTGCCATGAACTTAACCAGATCAGCTGGTGTCAGCTGCAGTAGACCACCCTCCAGGGGCCTATGATACTTGCAACACAATAGAGTGAAGCTTTTCTACCTGTTGGGAAGGACCTCAGCATGGATGGACGGGCAGAGCATATCGATCCTGCCAACTACATGGTGGGAAACCACATGCACACAGAGCCTGTCTCAACCTTCTATGTGCTCACCGTCCAGGGAAAGTATAGGTTGAAACTAACATATGTGAAATTCTGCAGTTATTATCTCAGATCCTCTAACTCACACAACAGAGGGAGTTAGAGGTTACCAGATTCCAAATAATAAAAGCAATCCCCTTTCTATTCTCAGCTATGCTTTCCTGTTGGCCATTTAACACATAACAAATAAGCCAGCACAGCTGCCTGTAAAGGTTACCTTTATCTTTCTTCACCACCAGTTTTTCCTCATTTGTAGTACAGATATGATATCATGTTTCGATATCTTCAAATCACATTTGGATGTCGTTTTGAAAGAAACATTTTTACCAGACATAGGTTACTGGGCTCAGTGTAGAGACAGATAGATGAAATGCTGTGACTGAAATAAAAAGGATTACCCCTCTCATACCTTTTAGAACTATACTAAGTGCACCTTGGCTTTTATTGTAGACTACGCGATAGTTGATGAGTGCCTCTAAAATTGCAAAGAAAAAAATTAGAACCATAAATTGACTCCACACAATAACGCAAATCCCTCAACGTAGTAGTATATCCCAAATATTAACATTTAAAAAAAAAAATTACATTCATCTTATGGGGTTTTTGAATGACTGGCTTAGCAAAACAGCTCTGCCCAGGAGTACACCCTGACAGAGCTGAGAAGTGACAAGATAATAGTGCAAAGAAAACAAAACTTCCATTCAGTGGGGGGAAAAAAAAATCAAACCCCCAAACAACAAAAAAACCCAACGGTGAAATCTTTTTAACAACCCACCCTATTAAGCTCATCAAGCAGAAAACTGAACAAAGGAAACCAAGTACTGAGCAATAAGAAGTTTTATTTGAAAGACAAAATTAAGGAGTAACACTACATACACTTGGATTCCTCCTGCTGGCACCTCACCTTTTGACCAATACTACCTGGACAAACACTTTCCTGGGAGAGGTACCTGTCGTTTCCTCCACACACTGTACTTCATGTCAGGGCAGGTAATGGGTACTGGAATTAGATATAATCCAACCAGAGTACTGACTTGCTTCAGTATGTACACTGGCTGCCTGTGGTTTCAGCCCTGTACTTGTAACATTAATCTTTCTTGGAAACCTTTCCATGGTTTCAGAGCTGCAGGCATGACCTTGCAGAGCTTGTACTACTAATGAAATCATTAGTCTCGTCAAAGCAGCTGATACTCAACTTACAGACATTTCAGTTTCCTGAGATCAGAGCCATTCATACAAATGACAGCATGACACACAAACGCAGTGGCTGTTCATTGAAAAAAGAAAAAAAACACCCTTAATTTCAAAGAGAGGAAGAAAGCTTTCATTTTGACACTGCACCAGATATAAAGCTTTTTGGTTTCTTCTTTTCTTTATTAAAGCAATAGATCATGACATTTAAATGACTGATGAAAGAATACGTTTTATTTTATTTTTTATTATTGCAGATTAATATGAATAATGAACTTAGAGACACATGTTCTGAACTCTCTTGTTCCCTTGAACAGCAGAAACAGTCTCTGTGTGAGCAGGCAAGGTTTCCTGTGCATTGCCTGAAGAAGATTTTATTTTATTTTATTTTGGTAAATTAGCATGATTCGTAGGAAGGGCAAAAAGTGCTGAGAAACAGGGATGAAACACAGAAACAATAGGGTGGTAGGAAGAAAATGTGATGGATACTGAATGAGGATGGGATTTCTTCCCCCACCTGACTAGCTCTGGGAGGTGGAAGTTATCAGAGGGGCTCCTGGTCATATTTATGTCTGTATTTTTTTCCCTGACTCTAGAGAATGTCATTCACCTGGACAGGCAGGCTCTTTCGGTATCTAAAATGATTAGGTATACAAAACAAACATTCAAAAGGTTTTACAAAACTGCCTAGCTCTTTCTGACTCCTGAAAAAGTAATCCACCAACCCAGCTATGCAGAAATGATCTCTAGAGTCCCAGCCTTTTCTGTAACACGTACACATTTAGAAACTTAAATACGACTGAACTTGCAAATTTACTATCTCAAGATTAGAGCCTATGTACAGACAAGGCAGCTGGATCCCTCTATCCACAGAGAATCAGCAGTAAGCCTGGCTGCCTCCAGATTTTGCAGTGCATTTCTCTGGGCCTATCTTTATTATCAGGGCTGCATGGTTATTTATAGAGCAGCGGCTAAGACTGGAGGTCGAGTCATTGTGAAAAGGCATAGCAAGGAGTGCTGGCTCAAAGTTTTACATTTAAGCTGTTTGGTCAGAAAGGCTGATGAAAAATTGGATTTTCTGTAAACCTTTTTTGGGGGGAGG
Organism: Thinocorus orbignyianus; assembly: GCA_013400375.1. NCBI lineage: Eukaryota > Metazoa > Chordata > Aves > Ciconiiformes > Thinocoridae > Thinocorus > Thinocorus orbignyianus. The sequence goes on from VXBW01004976.1 coordinate 666,715, forward strand.
TGGTGTCTATTTTCCAATGCAACGTTATCATTGAAGCACAAATATTTCCCAAAGATGCAATAACTCGAATTTTTAAAAAAGTTTTTTAAAATTTTGCCAGAGTACCTCATGATAACTCTGATCTAGCTGCATCATTCCTCCTTTCTCTGCCAAAATACATCTCCCATGATTCACTGAAGTTGAGAACACCCAGAATATCCTGCCTTTTTTTTCTGATAAGGGCTATATGATCCATTGGTCAAGAAACAAAATAGCCTGCCAGCGCACAGAGAGGAGATATGCATATGTCAAAGCTAGACTGCCTGTGAAATGCCCTGGAAGTGTTTCCAAACAAAAATATTTCATTTTTTACAGTCAAAACTAACAAACAAAAAACCTGACTGTTGATGTTGCAAAGGGCTAGAAGGGAAACAGGGGTATAGGAAGTTGGAGGATCTGCCCCAGAGATTGTATTCATTCTTGGGGAACTCTTCATTGCTTACCATACTGTTGTGCTTCACAAGATCTAAGACTGGAAGCAAATTCGAGTGAGGCACCAGAGCAGGCTGTCAGGATGGAACATTAGTCATATCATCAGTCTATGCTTAAATAATTCCCATGTGTGCTGTTACACCGAGTTAAATATACTGGGTCTTATTTGCAGCTCTGTTACACTTGCATAAAACCATCTAAATTAAGGAATTGCACTAATGTATTTTAGAAGACAATTAAGCCTATTTTCTTCATTAAAGAAAAAATTACTGGTAATTGGTAACACTGTACTTTTAAACACATGGATCAACCTTTGTCTTTTCTTTAGTGAAAATAAAAAATAGTGGTTTATTCTATGAGCCTATAGTCATTTAGGAGAAAGAATGGGAGATCAGCTGTCCTTACAGAGAAAGTCAGAGTTTGTGGCAGTAAGACTCAGTAAGGAGGTTAAAAAACCCCTTCATCATGCAACTAGTTTGTTAACATTGCTGGAGAGAGATTAATGTTAAAATTAGCAGGTCATTATGATCCTTGGGGAAAAGGCGTAAAGTTTACACTGATAAAAGTACCTCCTGTAGCATCACATACAGAGCAGAGCTGGCACAGAAAAGTAATTGGACTTTAGAGGGAAAGAGGAATCATGACCCAGCCAGGGTTATTTCCTCCCCTTTCTACTTGTATGTACCTCTGACCTGCTTCCAAGATGAAAAAACCAAATATTTGTGGGGAAGAGTATGAACTCTTACTGTCCCAGTTGAGTAAGCTGAGGGACCTAGAGGTCAATGGGATAAACCAGCAGCAACAGAAGGGTGAATGACTCCAGCATCTCACCAACGCCACACTCACCTCAGCTGTGGACATTGCTTTCTGTCTGCCATCTGACTTTCTTCTCACTTAACAGTAATATTAAACTGCTTATGCCATACCCTGTTCCTTCATTCAGTCTTTAACATCCACATTCACATTTTTATTTTTTTTGTCCACTTAACCCGCGCTCCAGCAAAACTCTGCCCTAAAATGTTAGAAATGACAGTCAAATGATAAAATAAAAGGTCATCTGTGATGCAAACAAGGTGTTTTGCCAAAATTCTCTCGGATTGTAACATTTCTCTGTCACATTACCTTTTCCAGTTCTGCTTCCATCTTTACCAGTTAGATAATAAACCCCCTTTAAAGCAAGCTCTCTCTTCTGTTTGTATAGAAAGCTAGATTTGGCTTGGAGCCTCACATGCAGGTCTTTACATGAATGGAGTTGCTAAGCTACGGACTTTAGCTGGTACCCTAAATTTCAGCAGTCTTTAAGAAAAAAGGCTTCTTAGGATAGATACAGCAAGGAGTCAAGCTCCCACTCCCCTTTATCAGGGGCCAGCCATGGGCACAGGGCACACCCCACATAAAGGGCAAACCACAGCGACATCTTTTACATTGTGAGAAAAGGTGACATTTTGGAAATTAACAGAAGAATCTCACGTCTCCTTTTAAAGGTGGTGGGGTAAAAGCCAATACAGTTATTTGTATTTTTTTCAGCATGCAACACATTTCCACTGTAAGTATTCAAGACCCAGAATGTAGTCAGGTGTAAGGAAGGAGTGTATTATACTTATAAATAGTAAAACACAGAATAGCTAAGGTAAAGAATACAACTAAGATGAGGAAAAGCAGATGAATCCTCGTGGTACAAAGCTCAAGACAAACAGTAAGTATTAAGATTTAGGATAAGAGCGTTACTCAGACGGATTATCATATAGCTGTCTCCTGTGAGAGCTATTTCTTCTTATTTTGAAGTCTTTGGCCCTGGCCCTAGTCCATGAGTGGATAAATGAGTTGACAAATGTTATTTCTGACGTTGTGGTAAATCCTATGTTTCACAAGCAGGGCAGCTGGCAGGTTGTGAGGCAGTCTGCCAGGTTAGACTTTATTCCTCCACACCTCTACTGTTATGCCAACCTTCTCAAATGGTTTGTTTGGTTGTTTTTTCCTAAAGGACAGAATGCTGAACTCCAATGAATCTTGATTAAGTTGAGCGTGGGCATCGTCCAGGCTATAAGGCAGATTTCTTGACTGAAAACACAGTGGAATATTTCACTCACATCTTTAATGTCAGCATCCCATTCCTGATGGGGCAGACTTTCAAAGACACAGGTGAGATGCATGATAAAGAGTAGTGCTTGCACTGAGTAATTTTGCAATAAACTATGAGAAGGTTTATGGCCAAGAAAAAAAATGGCTTTTATTGTAAAATCTGAATTTAATTCACTCATTTTGTATACCTGTTTTTCTGCTTGTCATTTTCATAACCAAGGCTCTTTCTTCTCTTTCTTCTGTTCTCCAAACTTTTAATTTTTCTTGTTATAACTTCTTTGTGTGTGTTTATGTCACTTCACCATTTTTCTACTCTTCCCACACTGGATTTTCTCTAGAAATCTACTTTATAGTATGCCAGCTTTCTTTGCCGCTACTTGTTTTTAGATTTTCCTCATCATCGCAGAGTCCTTTGCTAGTTTCTGATTCTCTGCTTGAAAAGACATTGGAGGATTTTTCTTTTCTTTTCCACACTTCATATAAAAGCTAAAAAGCACAGGGTCTGATCAGGAAGAAAGGTCGGTTGCTAATAGGAAAGGTTGCATTACAAATAGGCTTCTACACAGCACCGTTGCACCAATAGCAGCAAAGGACACGCCAGCGTCTTGAGCACCTCTTTTGTTCGGAAGGAATGTTCCCTCCTGCTATCAAATCTTCCTATGCAAATATGACTTCTCAGATGACACAAAATAATTTCAAACAGACGCAGAGGCTGATAAGCCTTAAAAAACCCAATATAATTTAGAAAAAAAAAAGGAAAAAAAAAGGAAAATAGCTGGAGGAGAATTAAAGTTTAAAAGTCCTTCGCTGTAGAGCGCAGGCACATGAGAGGAAATTTAGGGCATGGGATCAATTTCTAGTCGTTACAGCAGGGGATAGGGATGTGAGATCTGGGCTTCTTTTTTGTTTGCTTGTTTTGCTTTATTTTTTCACCCGGTGCCATGTGGCCTTGGGCTAGTTGGGTAACTTGCTGTGCCTTGGTTTCCCCATCCTAATTACTGTTTTCTAATAAATTACATAGAACTATGACACTTTGTGAGCAAAATGAAAGAATGAAAAATAGGACTTTGAATTCAGTGTGTTTTCTAAACGCTCTGTTAGTTACTCTTTGCATCTCACTTCCAATTTGGGGTTGGAAGGACTTAAGAATAACTAAAGCAAAACTCAGTTGAATATTTTTCTCCAGAATTCCAACCAAAACTACACCCCTCCTTAACCCAAGTTCCAGTTAACAGAATTTTCATAGCAGGACAACCTGGCAAAGGAATCTCTGAATTCAATATAAAAAGTTATAGTATTTACAGTATTCCCAGGAGTGGGAATACCAAGGGGAGAGCTAGAGTGGTTGTAGTCCCAATTCACCTTCCATTGCTGTGGTGTAATGTGCTCAGAGACATGATTTATGAGCAGCAAGTTATTGTGCAGCCCTCCTACAATTTCATGCTTCAAAGTTCTCTCTGTTTTCTTCTTAGACTACAAGATGTTCTCATTACTGATATATCAGCAACCTCCTCATAAATTTTGTGGTACTTGATATTTACTGAGTGTTCTTCAAGAATATACAGTGATGGATGAATGATGGATGGAAGGAAAGCAGGGAAGGAAGAAATGAAGGCGGGAAGGAAGAAAGGAAGGCAGGAAGGAAAGAAGGAAAGAAGCAAGGAAAGAAAAGGAAATAAGGAGAGAAGGAGAGAAGGAATGCAGGCTGGAAAGGAGGAAGACAGATGAAAAGGTCATTAACTAAGAAATACTACAGCTTCCTATGCCTAGCTCTGCAAAACACCTGAATATTATATGTAAATTTTCTTTCATTCCAGCAGCACTAGGTACAGGCAGTACCAAGTACAAGCACTAGGATGGCAGGGTAAGAGGTATTCAGAAATTCTCCAGCAGTTTTCTTCACCACTTTACAATCTTTCTGACAAAGGTTATCAAGGCACGGGTGCTAACACAAGTGTCTGAAGTTATGTGACAGTATTGATCATTTCCACATCTGGAGCAGTTCTGGCCATCCACAGATGCAAATGTTTAAATTTCAGCACACATGGACTGACTCTGACAGCTACAAGAGAGCATTTATGAGAGCTGACTGCATGTGGAAGTGCCTGCTCATGTAGGGGCACGTGGGGAGTGCAGGCTGGTTTGGCCAAGTCAAAGGCTGGCTGATGCATATTTACTTCCTGTGGCTTTAGGTCACTCACCTCCATTTATTTGCTTAAATGTTAAAAAATTACTATGGAAAAGGCGTTCTGCAAGGGCACTTGGAGTTAGAGGAAAAATCTGGGAGAAGTAAACATCTTTGCTAATTTGTAAGCAATATTAAAATAGTCCTGTCAAATGGTAAGTGAAATACTATCTTTATGAAAATTAGGCATCGTTCTTGAGTTTATTACTAAAAGTCTGGGAAGAAAAACTGCAATTTTCCTGGAACTCTTAAATGTACAGATATATTCTTAGATATGTTATTTTCATATTTTGATTTATGTTGCTATAATATCTGTACTATTTTTCTTTTTAAATGCATCTTTAAACAAGAATGTGAATTTCCCAAAGGTTAGATAAATAGACCATGAAAAACTAGTCTGTTTGTAAATGCAAGGTTTATTTTTTGTTACGTTTTTTTTTTCATTTTTAAATAAAATTTAATTCTTACTGCAATCTGTGTATGACATCTATTCCATCACTTATCAAAAGTCCTGGCACAAGTGGAGTACCAGCAAAAATGAAATACCTTTACCTAGAGTAATTATTTACTTTTTTATCAATTCAACTCAGACTGTAAAGATTTACCCTATGTGCATTTTAGAATCACATGGAAATTGAACTGAGTGAAAATGAAATGTGAGAAAGACTAATGCACACTAATTTTTTTATATAAATTTTTATTCTTTTAATTATTTTCATAGGATTATCTTCCTGATATTGTCGATCCTTTCCCATGATCCTACTTAGTACACTGCAGTGAACCTGCCTGCGATGGTGTCCTTGGTGCAATATACACTGATTTCTAAAGAGCAGGCTGTGTTTTCCTATTCAAATTATAGGTGTCAGTTACCAGGAGGGCAGGATCTGTGCCCTGCGGCAGCTAAAAAGGGTAAGTCTTATTGGATTAGATACATAGGAAGGTCTCCCTCATTTCCATTTCCTCTCTGTTCCTCTGAGTAAGATAAGGGTAAATATGATTTTTAATATAGCAAGCAGCAGTTCACAAGGTGTGGAAGTAATAAATTTTTAAGGGATGGATATATGTCTTATTCATACGCACAAATGCCTTTTATCTGTCTACGTATCACAAAACAGAAATGCTACTGGTCTCTTCTTTGCTTGTTTAAAAGACCATTCAAGGAGCTGCACTGAACATCTGCACAGTACAGGCCATGGACTTTTACCCAGAGGCTCCTGCACTGAGCAATAAGCTTCTGGATGAGCAAAGCAGGGGGAATCAAACCTATCCACCTCTCCACATTGCTTCCAGCATCCTCATTGGTTATTGTGGGCCACACAAAGCACAGTGTGGTGTCCTCTCATCTCCACAGGTGGAGGTTCCACATCCTTACGGCCTTGGAGCCACTGTTCAGAATGACTGAGCTATCACATACTTTTCAAAGCATGCTACCTTTGCCACCCCATCTAAAAAGACAAAACAAAGTGAGCAACAATAATCCTTATTTTAGCTGATCCCAGATGAAGATACTATTTAGGATCATTATTGTTCTATCTACACTCTTTCCTAGAAATCCCTTGTCTATCTACATGCCAATGCTGACAGCATCTGTGGTATTCGGCCAAGAGTTTTGAAAACGGAGGCAGTGCTGAATGGCTACTGAAACCCTGCAAAAGCCCAAGTACATCAATAGCCTGTTAGGTAGGTAAATATGAAATTATATGGGAAGGATAGACAGTGTGAGGAACAAGATGAGTCTGAAAGTAATGACAAAAAGCTTCTGGGTAAAGTTTTAATTATATTTATACTATGCATAATTTATAATAGCTTTTCTAATGTACTGAATATATTCAGACAGAACTATTAATGGTTCTTCATGGAAAGCATAGAATTATAATCACATTCATGTTTCATTATTAGAATTAGCATGCAAGAAAATTGTTTCAGGTTGGGTTTTTTGACTATCAGAAAGATTGTCATTCAAAACTAAAAAGGTAATGATATGCAACACAAAAATGCTAACATTCATGTCATTGAAAATATATTGAATTCATGTATTTCACAGCTCCTTCTTTTCATTGTTTCTATTCAGGAAACAATGGGATTTTAAAGCCTGTTAAGAATTTGCTAAGTTCATGATACACTGGCTGTATGCAGATAAAAGCATGTGAAATAAAAAAGACTTACTGTTTGCAGTACCTGATCAACTACATTCACCACCTGCATTTGGAAATTTTCCACATAGTCTGTATAAAAATAATAAGAAAGCAAGGACTGAAAATTAACAACTTTCTGTACACACGTTACATTTATAATAATAAAGTTCTCTGCATGACTAAATTTTGTCTTCTGTTTTACATATGACATAGTCAACTGAAATATTTTCCACTTATGGTAATGAAATATACCTTGGGAGATAAATTATGTGAGACTGAAAAATACGATTAAACTGAACAGGAGGAGCAGATAAGTTAGAAAATTTGTAATACTGAAATGAAACAGTTCTGCACGCACCTGGCAAAATCACTGCACCAGGCAAACAGACAGTGATGGAGGTGAGGCTCCTTCTATGCCTGGAGTAGAAGGGGATTGCTCCATTAGCTTAAGGTTACTCTTCTCTGCAGCAATTCACATTAGTTTTTGAAGAGCACAGGCAGCTACTAACACTCCAAAGCCTTCACCTCATGTGACACCGGTTCACAACTGATTGACTACCTGTAAGTAATAACAGGTAAGTTTGCAGCCAGCCTGCAGCATAGTTCCAAGGAATGTGAACTGCCCATTTATTTCAGCTGTCCAGGGAAATATGTCAACACTGGGAATAATTTCATTTCCTGGGGAGAAAAGTGGATTTCCAGTTTGCACAAATTACTGCAAGCAAACATGCCATTCTGAATGACCATTAGGAGAATCTATCACTACATACTTTCCCATTTCAAAACAGAAGGGAGAAAGACCATTAACTTTTTCAAGCCCAAGAAAAGAGAAGCATAGTTTTAAGAACTCAGTGGATGGAAATTGCAGCATCATCATATTTAGACTATCCAAAATGTCCTTGGTGAGCAGTGTATTGCTTAAGTGACCCATGAGACCAGAGTTGATTTTTTTCATTTGCCTTGGGAAATGATATCTTCTAGCTGCCACCAAACCCCAACCGTGGCTCGAAATGGAGAGACAGACTTGCTCAGTGAAATGCACAGCCTGTGTCAGTCTTGGTGAGTATGATGTCCACATTAGTTACAGACTGTTGGGACTGCAGGTAGAGTCTGTTTGAGATGTGGGCTGACAGAAGGGGGTGTGGAATATGTAGACCTGCACGGGGCATCCTCACTCTTTTAGGTTTTTGTCTTCATTTGAGGCAACGTATAGAAAATAGTTCAAGAAGTGCCAGTATGAGAGGACTTTGAGAGATAGCCTCCAGTAATCTATTTAAGATGTTAGCTCTTACCTACCTGTCTCATCTCTATAGAAGGTTAAAGCTTACTAAATCATTCCACTTCATAATCCAATAGCTAAAAGATGTGGCTTAAATCATGGAAGAGGGTAAATTTTTACTGAAGCTTCTGACAGTGAACCACAGTGGCTGGAACTTAGGTAGTCTCTTAACTCCTGCAAATCTGGGGATGGGTAGCATCCTTCCTCAGAAAGGCAAGCTATGCAGCTGAGGGGAGTCACTTAAGGGGAACACTGTCATACACAGCATGGGTCAGAGTCCTTCACTTCTAAATTACCTGCCAACACAGTCTAGTTCTTTTCCATTCAAGGACACAGGAAGACTCCCAAAAGGAGCAACACAGTGCAAAACTTGACAACTAAGATTTAAAAAGAAAAAACCTGAGAAATTAGACAAAATATCTGACAGTTAAAAATAAAGCAACTGGCAAAGTCAATTATGAAAAAAAACATTCTACAAATCAAGTCTGGAATGGAATTAGAAGGCACAAGCAAAAATGGAAAGGAGGAACAGAAGAGAAGCCAGAAGTTTTCTGACATGATTAAATGGCAACTTCCAAATTGCAAAATGAGTCAAACAAAAAATCCTTTATTATCTGACCCTAATGAAGCCAATAAACGGAAAGATAAACTAAGCAAACAGCTATTAAGTAAGAAGAAAATTAGGAAGGCCAAGATGGATTCCAAATAATAAATAGCTAATGGAGTCAAGTCTGTCCAAAACACATTGCACTCTCTTCAAATATCCTTGGGAACTAGCAAAGTTTCCAAAAAAGGAATGTATTGAAACCTGAAGGTCTAGGTAATTTACTAAATGTTGCTAATAGAAAAGTTACAGCATCTTTAACCATGTCAGGTATATCCACGCTTCTAAGTGATTTTCAGCAGATGAAGCATCATTGTTGAGAGTTGTCAGGGATCAAGAAATGCATGACAAACAAAGCCAAAAAGAGTAGTGTAAATTGAAAAATTTAAAATTAGATGTTCATTTCCTGCAAAGGAGTGGTATTGGTGACGTAATAATAATACATAACTGCTTAGTTTTAACAGGTTCAGGAACTTTTTTTAAAGATTTACCTAAGCTAGGTGATCAGGTGAAATAACAGCAGATTACTGCAAATGCCAGTTCTGAGACTTCCATAAATGCTTCATTACCCAATATGCTTAGAACTGGACAGTGATTGAATATCCTAAATGTGATAATATGTACTAAATGTGAAAACTCTTGAAAATCTTGGCTTATATCTTATATGATTTGCATTGCATTCAGAGATATTTCATCCACAAGTCCATACCTTTCCTGTGCTGAGGGGTCTAGAGGTGGGGAGGCAGTACTTCATGTGGAGTCTCACTAGAGTGGAGGAGAGGGGTAGAATCACCTCTCTTGACCTGTTGCCCACACTTCTACTGATGCAGCCCAGGATATAGTTGGTTTTGTGGGCTGCGAGTGCACATTGTCTGCTCATGTTCAGCTTTTCTGGATATGGCCATCCAACCAATTCCTCATCCACCGAACAGTCCACCCATCAAATTCATATGTCTCTAATTTAGAGAGAAGGATGTTGTGGGGGACCATGTCAAAGGCCTAGCAGAAGTCTAGATAGAAGGTGTAAGAAGTCAGGCAGTGGGAGAAGCAGTTTGAGAGGAAATGATGAAATATCTGAGTAACCTCAGAAATAAGGGAAATTTTACTTCTATTTTGCCTGTAAATTGGATTACTAACTTTAATACATTGTGCAAATCCTCATCAGGCATAAATCAAATGATATGAAAACTGATTACTGATGGATGGCTAACCAATGCTCCAGCTCTTTATCATCTATGGTTATTTATAATTCCCATCACTAGTTGGAAGCTAGTGACTGCACACAAGTTAATGTAAAAATATTGTTTTCCCTGTAATTCCCAAGTCTAAACTACCTCATAATATGATTGTGTGCTGTGAAATAACTATTGCTCTATGCTCTAGTGACAGCAGCAGACGTTACTTCCATACGAAATTTTCTCTTTTGGTGAAGTGTCTCAAGACACTCCGTGTGTGGTGACAGAGAGCACAGGTGAGTGAAATAGGCCTGGCAACAAGATGTTGTGCATTTGCTTTACCTGCAGCCTTTTTTTCCCATTGCCTCTAACAAACTTCAGTTGATCTCACTTGCCTGCAGTGTGTTCTGTGTTTGTTCATTCTCTAGCCTCTTTATGCATAATTGTAATCCCATGGAGCTTGGATGCTTTGCTAAGGATCTCAAATGCTACCAGCAGTTTCCACTAGTTTAAGAGACCACACAGAGCTCCAGAGTGCCTTACATTAAGGCATTAAGTGCATTACCCCAGTAGCTGAGTCTGAACTTTTCTGACTCGGTTGCTTAGAGCATGGCATCTACAGAGACAGCCATGATTTCCAGGTCCTATCTGAAAATCCTCCTCTATTTTGTGTTGCTTCTCTGGGCCACGGTTGGTTCTTCATCCTGGGCCCGGAGGATTGGTTTCCAGTATCCAGCTGGGACAATAGAGTTTCTAATAGATGCTGTGCCACACAACCTGCGGTCATGTTGATGTCTTGATAGCACATCTCAAATGTCTCTGTATTCTTGTATTTAGGTGGCTGGATCATATTTAATTTAAATTTTAAAAGGTGAATTTGCTAAGTGCTTCAATAAATCATTTAGGTATGTGAATATGGATGTTATGCCCCCATTTAGGTGACCAAATTTGAAAATTTTACTTTAACAGAGTCTATGGATGACCTTCAGACATTATTTAGCTTTCTGTTTGGGCAGATCAGTGAAGCTCTCATATAGTTATTTTAGAAATTACCCTGGAATACTTTCCAATTACAGATAATTATCTAAAATGTAGCTAGTATATAGATCACCATGTTAACAGACTGGTAATTTCTAAATCTTGTTCTCACCGTGAAAGTAGAAAAGGTTAACTCATGTTTTTTAGCAAAGTTTTTGTTCAATACTAAAAAGATCACAGTTGATAACTGTTTGGGGAGCTATGGTTCTGGTTATATCAGAGACCATATGTATACCAGCTAACAAAGGTTTGATGAGAGTAGGTGAGGACTTTAATGTCAAAAGGATTTAAACTCATTTAACTTTAGCTGTGCACACAATACATAATATATATATATACATATATATATGTTTTAAAATAACTTAAATTCCTGATTTATTCAGTGGAGAGACAGAGAAGCTTTGGAGCAAAATTTCTATGTTCACTTTCAGACTCGTCCTTTTTGGGTGAGACATGTGGACAGGTATTTATAGTTTCTCTCATTGACTGTGCAAGCAGTAGAGATGACCAGGCCACGTGTAGATGTTTGCAATAGGTCAAATGATGCATATGCATACAAATAAGTGTATTCACAGCACTTCACTTTAGCCATCGAACCCAGTGTCCACTCGGAAACAAATATCTGCTGCTTTCAGCCACTGCACACAGAGAAAAGTAATCTATTCCAACAGGTGATACAGAGCTAAAGCCTAAAGCATACATATTGACCAGCACCAAAGGGTCAGTTCATCTCCATAGAGTTATCTAGATCTGAGGAATGATGTTCTAACTCAGGCATCCAGATACAGATGCCTACAGTTAGACAGTGGGACTACTTCCAAAGGTGGAAATTTAAAAGGAAGGATCATGTCTTCCCTACTTTTTCTCCCATAGATGTCACCTCATTTTTTTAAGTACTAGCGGAAGTTTTCCTGGGCTATTCAATCCAGAATTACTAACTATTCCAACCTATTTGGTTTTAAATATTATGAAATATTAAATTAGAATTTAAAATAATAGATGCATGGAGGTTTATTTTAGTGGTGTTATATCTGTGGTTGCACCATTTTTTAAAACTTTTTCTTCCCTTTTTCTCGCTCTGTTCTAACATGTCATCTGGAAGACTATGAAACTCATACTGGAAGCAGATCAAAACTTAGACTGGTGAAGAAATCTGCAGTACATGCACATTGCACTATTTTCTTGCCTCTAGCAGTAATTGTTTTCCAAAGTACATTTCCTGTCTTGCAATTTTCTTACCTGCAGTAGAAAATAGTCATTTAGAAAAAAAAAAAAAACAAAGCCACTACAAATTTCATTCGTTTGGTTCTGACAATCTCATCTGCTTAGGTCTCACACAGCCACTGGCCATTGCTGTTCACATCCTTGTTAAATCATTGGAACACAAGTCTGAATGCTGTGTAGTATTGCCTCTGCTGGAAAAATTAATTTAAAACATCAAAGTGGTGAGTTTCTCTCTGCAGTAAAGGTGTAAGCAGCGGGTATAGATGTGAGAAGGTTTAGGGAATGAATGTGTATGGCATAAGTCCAAGATTTCATTTGATACAAAAAAAATAAGTTTTGAATAAAGTAAAATAAAGCATCTCTGGAGGGTTTTCTTTCCTGAGGACTCTGTCACAGGTCAGTGATCTACTGAATTGATTCTGTCTCTCCAAAGACAGGGTTTATGTCTGCAATAAACCACTATATACATTGATTTACAATTTTTTTTTATTGTTATGTTTGTCACTGTTTAAATTTTTACTGCTGCAGGCAGCATTTTGATAAAAAAAAAAATAAAATACATGCACTTTGGCCAAAAGGTTTGTAAAGAACACTCTCAACTTCACACACCCCTCACTGGAGAAGTATAACAAAAAGTAGCTAGATATTTTATATGGAATGTAGGTCTGTTGTGTACATATATAAACACATTTTCCTAGGTTTTTGGGTGGGTTTTTTCCTGTATTTAATTATATTTTTAATGTTTTCTGCCAGGATTAAAATGAGGTTGTGTTCTCCCAAACTGAAAATTTCATCCTTTTTGTACACTGATATTAGATTTCACAGATTTCATTACAGTTTTCGTTAAAGAACATGTTATAATGAAAATGTAAAGAATTCAGGTGATCACCTCACTGGAGTCCCCGGGGGGTGACTGAGACTTTCGAAATTTTACTGTAGGAGGCGCATTTTTTTTCCCCTGAAGAAGAAACTTGGATGATCAATGATACCTCATAGAATATCAACAGTGGGAACTAATTGGGGGATGATCACCTCAGTAAAACTGGTTTCTACAAATCTCTGGTCACAAGTAGTGTATCTGAGGATTTGATACTGGGGCCAATACTGTTTTGCCTCTTCTTAAAGAGCCAAGCTGTGGAGATGGAATACATTCCCTGCAAACTGGTAGAAGACGCTAAATCAGAGGCAGCCCAATTTGGGCTTCCCAGAGATTGACAAAGAGCAGCAAATTGAGCAGAAGCCCATCAAGGTTGTCAGGAGGCTGGAGTTCCCTATATTTAGTGAGGGACAACCTAAATTATTCTGTTATCCTATAATTCTAATTAACCTGCAAAAGGCATTTCTCTTTCTGTTGCTGTAATGAGGTATATAGTTCAACATGGTAAATATACCTGTCATGATCTTTAATTTTTCATTCATACAGTTGGCCATGAGTGTAGCATAACTGCGAGTGTTCGAGGTCTCTTTCCTTCAGGAGCTTGGACAGGGGCTATCACTTTACACTGATCTGAGAATTTGCACTGTGCCATAGCACAGAGAGGCTAGATGTGAGACAGCTTAACCAATGCTGTAGCCACATTGCGTGGTTTTATTAGCTACTCAGTGTCCTCTTTGGCACTGTGACTGTGAGACCAGGAAGACTTCATTTAATTGTGCCTATCTTCAAGTCAGGATGAAGAGTCACTTTCATGGGGCTGTTGCAGTATTTATCGGCATTTTCTGTAGAAAGTAGTGTGGTTAAATCAACTCTTTTAAACTTCCTGAAATATAGGTCTGTAAAAAGGCAAAGCTGTGCTATTTTTACCCTTTCCTATATTGAGTTGCATCCCTATATACATTTTTTTATAGATCCATTTTCATATAGTGGCTCAAAAGCACACAACATTGGATATTAACAGAAACTCATGATTGTAAGACAAAGAGACAGTAAAAGTAAAACTGGGAAACAGGCCCAAAGGCCTTTAGCAATTCATGTTTCTAAACTAAGAATGGAAACATAATAATTTCTTGTATATCTCAGTACGAACTTCTGGACAGCTGATGTGAATTTTGCTTGGGCATTAATGTCTATACGTGACGTGAGGCATTGGAACACCAAGCCCAAGAAGTCTATGTCCTGAACCACCTACAAACTTTTTCTGGCAAACATAAATTTTCCCTTGATATAGCATATACTTATCAGTCTTTTAAGTAAAAGGAGTTAAACTAAGATAACTTATAGCCTTCTTTGTCTGTGCAGAAATAATTCCAATGCAGACTGACGAATACTTGAGGGTACGAAGTAAAGCGCTCATAAAGGAGGAAACATTGCAGTCAGTATGGCTTTGGGAATGGTGATTTGTGCATAAGCATTACAATACCGTATTTAAATATCTGATCATGTATTTTTTTCTTCAGTGTAGTTGGACTGAGCCAAAATCATAAAGGAAAAGAATTTGTTTGGCTTATTGCAAGAACCTCCTTTGCTTGTTGCAAAGGAACAGCAGTTTTAATAGGATGACAAGTTCAACTGAAGAATCAGATCGTCCCCTTCTCCCTACTACAGATCTTGTGTGATGTTGGATAAGACTACCCCAGAAAGTCATTGCTCTCTGAGCTTCTCTTTTACTGGGAAGGTGCCAAACAGCAGACCCCAGGGTCTAATCTGATCAAAGGCTGAGTTCTCACATCTAGTACCAAAATCACTTCAAGCTATAATTTTAGCAGAGAAACAGGAAAAATAATGCAAAAATCTTGGACAAAGGAGACATTTAATGTCTCCATTGGGTTGATAGTCAGAAGACAGATGAGCCAAGGTTGTGCTTCTTGTATTCCAGTCCATTTGAACTATAAATACCTGTCCACAGCACAGTAGAGAGGTATCTATGATCTGGGTACCTGAGGTCACCTGTGATCTGCAGAAGAGCTTCAACAGAGCCAGCAAGAAGTCTTACGTGGGTTCCTCCTGTTTCCATAACATATTTCTCTTGCAATACAGTAATTGAGTCCTGCCCTTTGCCCCTACTCATGCGAATGACCACTTGATATCATAGAGAACCAAGCTGACCTTCAGATGTGCAGACCAACCCTCTTGCATCAGGATTGAGAAATAAATGTCCATGAGGGCTACCACGTAGCTCTGGGGGTCATCTGAGCTCCTCAGCACTGTGGTGTAGCCTCCAGAAACAGGAGTTTAAGACTACAGAAAAGTACTTGAACACTCCAGAGCTGTGAGTCACTCTACTGCACTGGGCCTTTCTGGGGACAGATTTAAAACAGAATGTGAGCAGGAAAGTGCTCAGGCTTAGAATAAATACCCGGAAGAAGTGAAATCTTGCCTTTCCGCTCAAAAATTATCCCTGCAGTAGGACTCTGCCTAAAGTCCCAATACCATAAATATAAAGGGTAATTACCATATTTTCTCTTTTTTTCCCCACCTTCTGATTTTTTATCAGAATGATGCATATTCAGAATTTAACAGTCATCTGAGTGGTTAATTATAAAATGACCACTAAAAGCTCAGCAAGCATTTGTGCATTTGTCTTCTCTGACCTTATGGGGACTGTCAGATAATAGAGTTAAGGAATTTTGATTTTTATCTCTATCTTCTGTGTTTATATTTGCTCCTTTGTGAGCTTTTTCACTTCTCTCCTTCAAATGTAGAACTCAAGGCTGACCTCTCCAGAAATTAGTGAGGTCATACTGCTATTGCCTTGTTAATAGTGAAGTATCTTGCTTTTAGTTTTGCTATATGTATTGAACATTTGTGACACAATCTGTCCTCTTGAGGTGCTCAGTCACAATTGCATAACTTTAGGAACCGATGAATGAGTAGTAGAGGGAATGTATAAAAATGGCATTTTGCAGAAGGTTTTTATTATCACATTCATTTGATTACCCACACAGTGCTATGAACAAGCTCAAGGATTTGTCATCTAGGATTTGGGGAGAAGTTTAACGCTAGAGTTAATTTTATCCAGTTCTGCTACCAATATTGTGGCACCTCTCTCCCCATGTGCCCCAAGTGTGCACTCCCATAGTCCTTGTTGACCTCAATCTGTTGATTGTGACATCTCATTGACATACAAGAAAACTAGTTAACTTAGGAAAAAAAATATGCTAATTTTCCTTCAGACCAAAGGGATCAAATCAAGGTCACTCTGGAGACAAGTATTAGATCTGATGCAGGGGAGGAGGTGGGAGATCTGCGCTTCTGGCAGCAACCTGACTTTAGATCAGATGAAATATAATATGAAATTGCACAGTTACATTCAGTTCAATGGTCTAAGGAGAGAAATATTTCATGGCTCAGGGAAGAGAGGTTATAAAAGGCTCTTTCTGTTTCAGTGAACAAATCTTGTAGCTGTCTGTAGGTGTGGATCGAAAAATAGTTACTAGAAAACAACAGGTCAGAAAGAGGAAAACAATGTACTTAGAAGGCTTTTGTTTGAAAGTTTGTTATGGACTGACAGACTAGGATTCTTCTGTTGAATTTCCAAGAATCGATGAATTCTCAACACTAAAAATCTGCTGAATCTGTGCAAGGACATGTACAAGAACGTGGCAGCCATACACACATGAAGACTACAGGAGTATACATACACCTGGTGAAACAAAGCCCTTCTGAGGGACTTGAACACTTACTGAGAAGCTGACTCTGAGCAGCTGGGGTTGTTTTCCCAGCTATTGCTCCATCTGGGTAACTGTGTGTGAATGAATAACTGAATACGCTGTATGAATAGCTATCTGCTACCAAGAGAATCACAGAATAGTAGAATTGTCTAGGTTGTAAGGAACCTTTCAGGTTATCTAGTCCAACCATCAACCTGACACTGACAAACAACATCATTACACTATGTCCCTAAGCACTACATCTACAAGTCTTTTAAATATCTCCAGGGATGGTGACTCAACACATATCTGAGTAGTATGTTCCAATGTTTAATAACCCTTTCAGTGTAGAAATTTTTCTTAATATCCAATCTAAATCTCTCCTGGTGCAACTTGAGACCATTTCCTTCTGTCCTATTGCCTGTTACTTTGGAGAAGAGACCGACCTCCACCTCCCTACAACCTTATTTCAGTAATAACAGCTTAATGAACAGCAGATATTATAAAAAATATGGATTGCAATTCATGCTTTGCCCGCACAAGCATACAAAAATACACCAGATTCCTTATAAGAAAAAAAAAAAAAAAAAAAGAATTTACAAAAGAGTTAAGCAATGACTCCAGTTCTAAATGCCTTACCTACAGGTAGAAAAACATCCTAGATCCAAGACTCAAATATCCAGGAAAAAATAATAAGAAAGAAAAAAGAGCCGTTTTGCAAAAGGCGGAATTTGCTTCTAGGATATATGGTGTGTAAGTCATAGAGGTAGAAACAGAATTCAGACATTCTAATTCAATGCTTCTTGATTATCTCCTCACAATGAAGAAACTAGATTTCATAAGGAAAATATATGTTCTGCCAACAGCTACCCTCAAAAAGGTCTTATGGGAAGGTTTTGTGGTTTCTAATAACCCTTGCAGCACCCTTGAATTGCTAATGTATCAAACCATTGTTGCTCGTGTGGGGCAAAGGAATCACAATTTGATTTTGCTACTCTTTCTCCCCACAAAGTAGTTCAAGGGTGGTGACTTTTACATAAGAGTTTCACAGAAGATTCAGTGGCCACAGCTCCTACAAAAAGCACTGGAATGTATAAATGCATATAATGGGTTTTCTAGGTTACAGGCTACAAGCGAAGGAAACTCCTGGGTCTGTGATTAGAGAGAATCCTCTTAAGACAAGAGTTTTTAATAACTGGGGAGTGAAACTGGGACCCCACCAACAAGCATTAATAAAGAGCAGGCAAGAAATCTTAGCATATCATTGCAGGGAGATCTGTATTTGTTGCCACACATACGATTAAAGAGTGTGTCTGCAGACCCATCTGTGCAGACTTCTCCTGTGTTACAGCCAGGAGAGACTCTCTCTTGTACATGGCCTCACTGACCACTTTGTCACTCCCCAGCCTTCCCACCAGGATGTAATGGGAAGAGAAGCTGATACCTCCCTGGCACTTATCTAGGACCATTTACGAAGCTCCAACACGAACAACCAGTCTTCCTTACAGCTGAGCATGGATCTGCCACCACCTCCAGCCCCCCCTCCTTTTTCTCATATTTATTTTCACAGGATCTTAAACACAATAGCACTTCCTTCAGTTACTTGCAGCTGCCTAATCAGCCTTGACATTAAAAGTTCTGCTTTCCTTTTCTGCCAAAGGAAAATGAACAGCCAGCCTCTCCCTGCATCATAGATCAAGCATCAGAAACTGTAGGTTTACCTGATTTTCAGAAAATACTTCTCCACTTACCTGGCTCCTCACATCTACCAGATAGCAGCAGAGCTCTTGAGCCATGAGGACACAAGTATTTACAGTAAAACTACTCATAGTATCTGACTAGTTCCTAATTAGTTCCAAAGTCACATCAGGGAAAAACCCAGCTGAAGCGCAGAAGCACAGTGGTCCTGAAAAAGCTGTAACATTCAAAATCCTTTAATCTCCCACTTCTTCTCCACTACTCCCCCAAAATTTGGTTGCTTTATTAAAAAAAAAAAAAAGAAATAGAGAATTGGAAATGGTACGAAGCAACATTGTCCTACTGAGCATTTATAGACATTCACCCAGCTTGGTCTTTTGCTGTTTTTTTTATCAATTAGCTAAACTGATTTCAGCTGCACTCAACCATTTTCTGCCAGCTGAGAGCAGGACATGGTACTCATCTGCTCTGTTTTTTGATTCATAAATAAGTGGGTAACTGTACAAACAAATAAAACTCATGGTTTTGGATCTGAGGAAGTTCATCCAGGACCGGTAACCAAATGCTTGGAAGGTAACACTTCAGGATTAAAAGTTGATTAGGTATTGGTATTTATTGACATTTTTTAGGGACAAATGTGGGTGGGTTTCACAAAACAACAAATACATATATATGTGAGTGAAGGCCTCACTTCAGGCACCCTTGTCTGTGGTGGCACATACAGAAGCTGTGAACTCAGTGCTGGCACACAGAAGGGAAATACTGAAGGGAAAATCAGTTTCGAGCTATCTAAATTAAGGAGAAACAAGGACTAAAAAAATTACTGCTCTAAGGAGACACAAAGGCAGTGTCACTGAACTCTTATATTTTACTTTTATAAAGCAGGTATCGAAGTGCAGCCTTCATGGTCAGCAGACCTTGCCAAGCCTTTCCTCTCCTTTAGCTTAACACTGGGTTAAAGGTGCAATGGAGCTGGAAGGGGAACAGCTGGAACACGTGGCCAAAAATAGAAAACATCTACAAGCTGCCAAGGATGAGGCTGCAGCACATGCAGCCACAGGCCTTCAGCCAGAGCAACTGGGATGTGATTTTGGCTGTGCAGGGAGAGGACAGGCTCCTCTTAGTGCTTCCCTTCTTCTGCACTGAACTGCTCTCTGCAGCATGGAAGTATCCTCATGGAGGAGGAACCTGTAAGAAAGTACAAGTCTACGTGATTAAGATTTCAACATCTCTCTGCCACAGAGGACCTGTAACTATCTTTCAGATTCCAGAGGAAGAGATCATTCTACCCACCCCACGGGTGGGTAGAAGCAGAAACGAAGCTAAACCTGCTCGCTACTAGGATGAGTGTCTCCCTCCTGTGTTTCCTGCTATGGTTGCGCTCATCCTGGAGGTGACCATCTCTTTCCTTGTGCTCCTGTTCCAAGCCTCTGCTTCTGCCTTTGCAGAGAGGACTGCTGCTTAGCTTGGTGGGTTGTCATAAAGCTTTATTCATAATAGTCTACCAAAGCATCTTCTGATTCAGAGCAGTCAGGTGTTAAAATGGTGCCCATAACAGAAGAAAAAAACAAACATGGGAGGGCCTGGAGAAACCGTCATGTTGGCAGAAGCTGAGTGTTCTCTAAACCAGGAGCTTTCTCTTAAACCATGTCCACTGAGAGCTTCTCCCTCAGGAGCATTGCTCTTTGAACAGCACAGGCTTTACCTTTGGTGATAAATAAACAGGTTTCGGGGGAGTGCAGGACGCCTCAGCATCTGTTGTCTGTAGCCATGAATTAACTTTTTGATGGTGCTGTTGATAAGCTTGGCATGTTCACCTACCGGGAACAAAGCAATAACTACTGGCAACAGCATGTATGCTCATGTATCCTGGATTTTCCCAGCTGTAAATGGACATCTGGTCATTCACCCAGGGAAACCGATACCCCTGTTACTCTCCTCTCCACCACTGGATGCAGGAAACGGACATACTTTCTGTCTGCTTGGACTGCCTGGCCACCAGGTCCCAGACTGCCATTTGCTATGGAGGTATTAAGTTGTAGGGACAGTTTCTGTGCTAAACCAGTACAAGGACGAGGCAAATGGCAGTCTTCTCTTCAAATTCAAATGGACGAGAGAAACAGCAATTCAGAAAAGGCTGAGAAAATAAAGATGTACTCTATTTTTAGCTGCTGGTGAAACGCTATTGCGCTTAACTCCCTGTATGGCTGTAAGCCTATCAGACAAGATTTACAGTGGTATCCACCTCTAAAGATAAAAAGGCGTCAAGGGAGAGCTACTATAGCATTCAAATTAGTTTCACCTTTACCTTCTTTGAGATTTAATGTCTTACCTGGATGGATATTCTTTGCAAATAATCCAGATATTTTTGAAGCAATTAAAGACTCCAGAGTCCTGCAGGAAGGCCCCATTTTAAACCAGGTGCAGTGTCCTGTGCACAGCAGCAGGTCTCTTCTTTCAGAGTTGCTGATAGCCACAGGGCCTATTTCTGTTGATCCCTGTACATAGCTGGCAGCTAACTCAGAACTTCAAAAATGCCTCTTGTAGGCACATGTGTACTGGCCATATGTGATATCTCATACTGGTCCCCTGCACTGTATCTAAAATATCCAGATGGTGTGAGTATTGCCCTCTACCTCCACCAAAATGTGTGCCTTGTAATGCTTACTGATTATGGCAGAAGATAAGGACAGGATATATCTTGCGCAACATCAGCCAAATAAAAGCTAAATACTCTTTTTAAGTTTGTCTATCTTTCCTCTGAAGTAACAGGGGAAAAAAAAAAAAAGGTCAAAAACAATTCATGCCTGCTACAATCCTTCACTCTTAAAATGACCTGGATCGCCCACCAGAGGTAGTTAGTTGTCTCCAGTAAGTAAAGAGGAGGCAAGATGTTGATCTCACACAGTGACTCAGACTTTTTAGAAGGTCTTGATTTTTTTTTTAACTCAGGCATTAGATTCTAGATAAAAAGAACAAAAAAAATAGACAACAGACTCTTGACCTGAATAAAGGTTGGTGTACCCACAAACTTATTTAGGTTGTTTTTTGTTTGTTTTTCCAGTTTTACTAGTTAATCTAATGAAAGAGACAATATTTTTTTGCCTTGGTGATGTCTATAAACCGTAACGGCTATACTATGACTTTAGAACAGATAGCTGGCTAAGAGCTGAACGAAAGCTTGTACAGAATGAGTCTCTTGTGTCAAATCATACTTCCATGGTACAAGAGAGGAGATGCAACTGTAGTGGATTGCCCTTGGCCAGCGGCCAGACACTCACCTAGCTGCTCTTTCACTCCTAGTCTTTAGGAGAACACGGGAAAAAACAGATAAATATCTCATGGGCTGAGATAAAGACGGGGAGATCGCTCACCAGTTACCATCATGGTCAAACCAGTCTCTGCTTGAGGAGAAATAATTTAATTCATTGCCATTTGAAATAGATTCAAGTAGTGAGGAAAAAAAGGCAAACATTAAAACACCACCTTCCTTCCCAACACCTTTGCCCCATCCCTTTCCCATTCTCACCTTCCCCCATTACCTCCCGTCCCCTCTCCTTCACACTGAGGGGTGCAGGGCTGGGGCTGGGAGTTGGGGTCCATCCATGGCAGCCCCTCTGGGCCATTCCTCCCTCCTCACCCCTGTTCCAGTTCCAGCACAGGCCAAGCCATGGGCTGCAGTCCTCCAGAGACAACCAGTTCCTGCAGGAAACATTCCCCTGCTGTGGCCTGGGTCCCTCCCCGGGCTTCAGCCTGGGTCTCTGCTTCAGTGGGGTCTCTCCAGGGCTGCAGGGGATCCCTGCTCCGGGCCTGGAGCACCTCCTGCCCTCCTCCCTCTGCTGAGGCTTCCTCCTTGCCTTCCTCCTCCTCTAACTGGGCCACCTTCCACCGTTTCCCATATCTCTTTCCCCCCGTCCCGGTGTCCCCATCTTGGCTGAGGGGCTCAACTGTGTCCTGTGGTGGGTCCTCGGAGCTGGCTGGGACTGGCTTCACGCACAGGCCACCTGGTAGCCCCACGGCCAGCAACTGGGCATGAACACCCCAAACCCTGCTGTCGGAATTGCTCACAGCCATGTGGAGACAGGACTAGATCTCCAAGTCTTAGGACACCAGCCATGAGGTGCAGCAGGAAAGGTGAACGGCTCAGCAAGGCAGAGCTCTCTGCAAGTGTCGACACCCGAGGTACCCACACAGTCCTTCAGCCTGGAGCTCCTTCATTTGCAGAGGATAAACAGTTCAAGCTGTCTCAGT
Source organism: Thinocorus orbignyianus (assembly GCA_013400375.1). Classification (NCBI taxonomy): domain Eukaryota; kingdom Metazoa; phylum Chordata; class Aves; order Ciconiiformes; family Thinocoridae; genus Thinocorus; species Thinocorus orbignyianus. Next base: position 689,447 of record VXBW01004976.1, read on the forward strand.
GTTCAAAATGGCAGTGTCACTGGGGTTTTCTTCTCTTCTTCTCTTGCTAGCTCAATACCCAATGCCCAAAATGCCCAAATGCCCAAACTCCACAGGGAATGGGGGATATTCCTTCCTTTTTGTACCTTGCATAAGAAACATGGGCAAATATAGTCAGTGAAACAGGTGATGATTAAACAAAAAACAGGTTGAAAGAGATGTTGAAGGCAGTTGTCCACACAGGCAGGAAGTCACTGAAGATTCTAGAAATTACTCCTGGACCTGTCAGGTCTTTCTTCCCACTGTACCTTCCTAGAAGCTGACTCCAACATAACTCCTGTCCAGAAAGAGAGTGACTTGCATGAATACCTAATATTACTCAGGCTTTCCAGTGTACATCCCACCTGAAGTCATTATCCTCTGCCTGAGCCTTCCTAATCACTATTCCACAGCAATCAATTAGGAGGTGACTAACAAACAATTAGGACTTCAGGAAAGTGCATAAACACTCCAGATGCTTCGTGCAAGTATGCTTTGCAATCAAGAATGAAATCAAAAAATAACAAAAAGCTCTGAAACCAGAATTAATCCTCAAATAGAGTGGTGCAAGATAGATGAGCATGGCCTTTTGATGGCACACAGGAAGGTGTCATCTTTGCCTGCAGGATCTTTCCAGGAATGTCAGTAATGTACTGAAGGAGAAAAGTTGCTTGTGGAGTAATTCTCAAGGTGGATTTAAAGCCAGGAGATTCTTAGTCCTGTAGCAGCAGTGAGAGGGAAGCCAGCTTAACCTGGGTCCAGCACAGCTGAGGAGCTGAGGTAAGACCGTAGTGGCTGGCCAGCCTCCACTGCTATTTAAAGATGACCCAGGTGCATTTATGTAAATAAGCTTCATTTGGTACATCCTTGAGGCTATGAGGTACAACATTTTGATTTTCTTGGCCTTGGCAGGTCAACCCATCCATCAGCCCCTTGGTTGTATGATGCAAGTGGAAGTTGTGTTACTTCTTCCCAGGGACAGGCAAAAGGGTTTACCAAGGTGTGTGATTTCACATTTAAAAGAAACCCACCAGGTCTGAGTTGAAGGAAATTATTTGCAAATTTTACCTAAATTTTGCCCACTAACTTTAACTGGGGAAACAAATAAAATAAAATAAAAAATCAAACTGTTTATGTTACTGGGCCAGCTGATTTTTCATAGACAGCATTTGATATTTGCATTTGGCAGTGGCATTTCAAGACACAGTGGACCTACCTTTATGGTTGGGGGAAGTAAAACCAACTGAAAAAGAACTATCCAGGCAATTTTTAAAATTATTATTATTATTCTGTTGGCTTGATGAGTGAATCAAAGACAGAATCACTTGCATATTATAGTTTTCATTCTTTCTCTCTCTCTATTTTTGTTTTGGGGTGTTTGGGTTGGTTTTTTTTAGGATAATATGTACCCTTTGGGATTCCAGGAAAGGAGGGAATGTCCTTGGAGCAAAGCTCTCAGCTGCCTTGGTCCTTTGTCTAGGGTGTGCTTTGAGTGGGTCAAGGGTCCTCTGTGGGCATATGGGTAGATAGCAAACAATCTGACCCTTATTTCACTCCACAGTATACTGTCTACAGTAAAGGATGAGGCCAAAAGAGGTGAGGACCCCTGGAATGAAAAGTTTTATTAGCTCTTTGCAAGAGACAGCTCACTGAATATCTTCTTGGGATGTTTTCTTTAGTGACCTCCTGAGACTGTCACGGCTGTGGAAGGAGCTGTCCCTACAGGGATCCTTCTTCTCTTAAATGAACAGATGGGGAGACAGAATGAAGATGAAATAAAAGTTCAGCTATTTGCAAATTTTGAGTTTTGTTTTGTCTTGTTTTGTTTTGTTTTATTTTGTTATTTTACTGGATGGCCCAGAACTCTGGTTCTTCTGGCAGCAAATCATCTACCAAGAGCAAATAACATGGGGAAGCTAGATGCAAAGCAAGTGTCAGGGAGGTTTCAGGCAATGTGTCAGCCAGAGGAATGGAGAGTTTGTTTCAAACATGAGAAGAGGTCTGGCACAGCAAAGGTCCCAGGTGGAGGAGAGAGAAAGAAAGGCTGTAAGAAGAGGAAATTATTTTTTCCAAACACTCTAAAAACAAGGACAATACTGGATTTGATATTGAAATGAAATGGAAATTTTCTCTACATGCAATGTGTTTGGAAAGTACAGGTAGTGCTAGATTCCCTCTAACAATTTCTCTTCTAGCCAGTGGTAAGAGTAAAAGACTAAACCTTGTATTTGTACCAATAATTTCACAATAACCAGACTTGGCGCTTAGATTCTTTATCTTGACCTATTATTAAAGGAAGAGATTTGCTAAACCCTTCAGATAAAATTGCAAAAGAATACTGTGAGTGGAGAATCTCAGTTCACAGGGTTCAAAAGACCCAGAGCTATGTCAGCAGGGCTTTATGGAAGGATATTTCGTTTGATTGCTCACTGAAGAAAACCGAGGTCTGAAATCCAAGAAGACTTTAAATTCAATAGGAAGATTAATGGATACCAGAGACTTCATCCCTAGATTTCACTGCAGAAGAACCAGGGTCTAAGCCTCCACAAATCAGGAAGAGGTACAAGATCATGGGCTTTGTATCTGCCTTAATGGATGTCGCTGAACTGCTGGTGCTTTTCCTCATTCAGGACAGGTGAGAAACTTGCAATGTGGGTGCAAGGTTAACAACTGCAGTGATTAGCTACCAGTCTCACCGTATCTTATATTTCCTGAAGATCCAATTCCTAGAATTATTTTGTTTCCCTTTTCTTTTTGTAGTAAAAGAGACCTTTTGAATATAGAAGGTGCTGTATATTTTGAAGATCAGAAGATTAATTAAAAATCTCAATACTATCGGGTTTTTTTCAGTTTCAAAACATCTTGCTGCTTAAAGCAGTCTTAAGTTTTTCTACTGTCTGTCTGCTGACTCCTGGATGCCAGGCAGGAGGACAACAAAGGCATGAACCATCAGATAGTGTGTCTACAGAGCACTAAAATAGGAGTAGGCTACTCCAATTCTTGCCCCACTCCTAGTCCCACTTCTCTCCTCCAAGGCAAAGTATCAGGCATCACTTAGTTCTACTCCTCTCTGCCCTCTTCTCTAAACCAAAGTCACTTTGGGAGCAGAGGTTTGAAGAGATTTAATCTTCTTCCCTCCCTGCAGTTAACAGGGGCTCTGACAGTCCAGACACTTTTCTCAATGGAAAAGGCACTTAGCCTTGCCCTGTGTCACTTTGCCCACCTCGAAAATGAAAGCAGTGGACTCCAGCATGAACAGTGATTGTATTAGTATTACTATTATCAGTATTTTCCTGTCAAACTATCCAACAGAAGTTTGTTCTCTCCATCACTTTTTGCTCCTAAAACACATAGACCACTTCAGCTAGAAGTACCAAAATGATTCCTAAAACAAAGAAAAGTAACCTTTGGGTCAAGAGGCTATTGTTAGCTTTGGTTCAGCTTTGTGCTGTTACAGTCCTCCTTTTTGTTCATTGAAAGTACAGGAAAAAACTTGTTTGCTCAAATGTGAACCATGGTATTAAGATATTCCTGAGCTTAATGGGCTGGTGAAGTGAAGGCGTACAATTTTCTGCCGATGATGACACACAAAGAATAGCTAGGCACTTCTAATTGCACTAAACCACTGGGTTATCCACTCGAAAGTGGCTCAGCTGGAGGTAGCCTTTAATACAAATCTGGAGACTTACTAGAAATTGTGCCTCTGTAGAAAGGGTCATGTAAGTGAAAATCTTACTTAGTTTCAGCTTTTCCTATGTATTTCTTGCAATGTTGATAACAAACTCCAGTTAATAAGTCAGCAATTTGTATGAACATTCAATTCCTTCCACCTGTCTGAAGCTAGATTGATCTTGCTGCCAGTCTGGATGGTGTCTGGGTTTGCATCCTATTTTTAGATTTAAAATGCATACTTTAAAATTGAGTGTGATAGCATAAATATTGAATCGTGAATACTTCCACTGAGCACATCTGTTTAAACCATTTTTGAGTGTGTTAAATACACTGGACCATAACTTCCCCAGCATCAAACTTCACCGAGTCTGTACATTTCCAAACTCCCATGGGAAAGAAAACATAAAGCCCCAGATTCATCCTGGGTAGCTGCAGGCACTGGGCAGAAGCACCCACATGAGGGAGCTGTCAATCTAAATCGCCCATGTATTCTGGAGGGAAAGACAAGTGCGTCCAAGAAAGCAGTGTTGCCTGTCTACCTTGGGTATATGAGGGACTCCGTCTCTCTCCATGAGAGAATCTGGGGCTATCTCAGCTCCTGTCTTACATTAATATCACTCAGTTAAGTGCCTACTAGGTATGATGAACCTGAACTGAAGAAAGTGAAGTTTGTTGGAAACAGCAAGAAACACTCAAAGACTATAGCTACTTTCCTAAATAATTAAGCAGATAGAGGGACCATCAGGGGCACCAGACCCAGGCTGTGCATACTGCTGTGTTCTTCAGACTGACGTAGGTTTGGTCTGCATCTAGAACTTCCCCAAGGACATAACAGAGGGCAAAGTCTACTCTCAGTAACCATTCTCTGCACAGTCACTCTTTGGAGAGCAAGAAATGTTAACAGTATGACCATGGGCTGTTCTGTACCAGGCAGCCAGAGTACCAAAGGATCATTTTGGACAGGGGTAGTTTACTAGGGCAGATGTAGCTGGGGCTTGGATGAGTCCCAGCTGCCTGCAGACATCCCCTAACTAATGCCAGATGCAGATATTTTCAAGCTTCTCTTTTGTTAAAATATCCCTGCCCATAAATCAACACCGTAAAAGCCTGTCATTTGAAAAATGTGGGCAGCACTTTGAGATATTTCCATTGCCATGTCACCAGGTTGTGATCTGCTTGTGATTTAAATATTCTTATTGTTTTTATTCAAACCAAACAATTTATGTCTCTCTCTGTGACCTTGCCAACGTAAACATGTCAGGGGTGAGGAGGGGTCACGGTTTGACAGACCTGCCTGCATGCACATAGGAAGTGGCTCTCAACCAGGCAAACCTGACTTAGAGAATCCCTTGCTTTTAATCAAATGGAAGCCTTTACTGGAAAAACAGAGCTTGATGCTTAATAAAATGTCTGAAATAGAAAGGAAAATAAGAAACAATGCCCTGGGATATTCTTTAGGGAATAGTAACACCAATCCATCAGTGTCAAGGGAACACCAGGTATCCTGAGAAACTCTAGCACTGTCAAAGTGAAATGAAACCAGGTGAATCTTTTTCTTTCTTTTTTTTGGGTTTTTTGGGGGGTTTGGTTTTTTTTGGGGGGGTGGGGGGACAGGGAGGGTTGGTGTGCATATGTTCACTTTGTCCACAATAAACACATTTAGAGAAAGCAATCTTATTTTCCCAAACACTATAAAAATGCAAATGAAATTCTACTATATCTATGTATCGTATAAAAAATGTATGAGTATAAGTCAAAATGAATATTGCCACAGATCTTAGTGGGAGTATGGCCATGAACATTCTGAACTTCTAAGAACAATAGGAATGGTTATGGGTCAAATATTCAATATTTTTTAAATTTATTTTTTATTATGTCTGATGCTACACTATCTGTGATTGACAGTGTAGACATGCAAGGTTGAATTCCAAGACTATTCAAGCACTCACATCAGGTAGGGTCTTTAGCTCTTAGCTAAAAACTATGCATCAATAGAAACATATGCAACAAAAATTGCTGATATTTTTTTAAAATGATGGATTTATTTTTCCAATTATTCCATGTAAAATAAAGATGAAAGTTAGAAAATTCCTACACCTTTACTCAGAAATCTAGTTCTTATCTCAATCTCCACATCACATTTTGTATCTCTATCCCATATTCAGGTGGCTGGATTTGTTTGTGACTACTCTCAAGATTATTAAGTAGTGTTCACTAGAGTCATCTCTTAAAAAAAAGACATAGAAAGTCTTCTCTAGTTGATGAAACTGCACAAATTTCTTTGACTTACAAAAACAAAAGTAACCTTTAATGAAAACTGTAATGATTTTTTTTGATATTGAGAAATTTCAGCCAGTTTTGTAGCTCCTTCATTTATTTTTTCCCCAAAGTTTTCAGCTGACCTTTAGAGGTCACAATTAAAATTTCATTACTATTGTTTTATTATGAATAATGGTCTTGTAGCTATAACTGTAGCCATAACACTTGTGCAGAAAGTTGGGGGGTTTTGCCTTAGAACTTGTTTATGCTTTCCAAGAGTATCAGTTGAATTCTAAGAAAGATACTCTTTTTTTTTTTTTTTTCCTTTAAACCTTGCTTTTTTGTTGGTCTTCTAATGAACTATCTTGTCAGCAGCCCAAATATCAGAGAATTCCAAGTAGACCTCATTTCATATGTAAATTAATTTGTCTGATCTTCATTTATTTCAAATCATTTTTTAATAAAAATCTTCAGAAGAACCAAAGCAGAATGTTAATGTCTCATTTTTAGGCTTCACATAGCTTTTAATTTATGATATTCAAGCAGCCCACAGACTAAGCAAACTGTTTTTGCATCCTGAATTGCATAATATTTTTCTGCTCTAGTAGACTTTTCTGCATTTTACCTAATGATTGTTATTACAGAAACACACGTAATAAAACACAGAAATCATTTTTTTTGGGAATTAGGAGCAGAATTCAGTTTTCCCCCCTCCTCTGTTGTGTGATGCAAACACAATTCCACCATTATGTCCTCATTTGTGTGTTTTTTCAAGGCACAGAAGCACCTCTTTGAAACATGAGGAGAATGCCCTTACTTAGCCATGCTGACTGGCTAGTAACTTCCAAACCTTTGAGGCGGAGGAGAAAATGTAAGCTGAACCTCCCTGATTCTGCACTGAATTGTCTAATCATAGAATCATAGAATTGTCTAGTTTGGAAGTGACCTTTAAGATCATCTAGTCCAACCATCAACCTAATTTTGATAAAAAAAGAATCACCAACCATGTCACTAAGCACTATGTCTACACATCTTTGAAATACCTCCAGGGATGGTGCCTCAACCACTTTCCTGGGCAGTGTGTTCCAATGCTTAATAAAACTTTCTGTGTAAAAAAAAATCCTAATATTCAATCTGAACCTCCCCTGGCACAAATTGAGGCCATTTCCTCTTGTCTATGACCTGTATTGACCTCTACATAAAAAGAACCAAAGGAAACCATGATGGGCATTGCTGTTAATTCATTAGGGAACAAAAACTGAGAAACTTCCTCTTCTGAGAGTCATGGTTGGGTTGAGATGCTTACTGTCTGTAAAGTTGTCCATGGAGCTCAGGCACCTACAGGCTTTGGTCTGTGGATTTACAGACTGCATAACCTTAAATCTACTACTTATTTACTGGTTTTTAAAACATGCTTAGAGGTTACCAGGGATACTAGGGAATATAACAGCTTCTGTTGGCAGCTGGTCATGAGTGGTATTTCCCAGGGCTCAGTACCTGGGGCTGCTTCCCTTTAATATCTTTATCAATGATCTGATCTGAGGGGATCAAGTGCACCCTCAGCAGGTTTGCCCTCATTAAGTTTACAGATGACACCAAGTTGGGTGCGAGTGTTGATGTGCTTGAGGACAGAAAGGCTCTGCAGAGGGATCTGGACAGGCTGGATTGGTGGCCCCAGGCCAATGATATGAATTTCAACAAGACCAAATACTGGGTTCTGCACTTGGATCCCAACACCCCCATGCAGTACCACAGGCTAGGGAAAAGTGGCTGGAGAGCTGCCTGGTAGAAAAGGACCTGAGATTGTTGGTTGGTAGCCAGCTGAGTACAAGTCAGCAGTGTGTCCAGGTAGCCAAGAAAGTCAACAGCATCCTGGCCTGTATCAGGAGTAGTGTGGTTAGTAGGACTAGGGAAGTGATTGTTTCACTGTACTCAGCACTGGTGAGGCCCCACCTCCAATTCTGTGTCCAGTTTTGGACCCCTTATCACAGGAAAGACATTTTGATTCTGGAGTGTGTCCAGAGCAGGGCAAAGAAGGTGATGAGGGGTCTAGAGCACAAATCTTATGAGGAGCAGCTGAGGGAACTGCGGTTGTTTATCCTGGAGAAAAGGAGACTGAGGGGAGACTTAATAAACTGTCTACAACTACCTGAAAGGAAGTTGTAGCTAGGTGGGGATCAGTCCCTTCTCACAAGTCACAGGCGATAGGACAAGAGGAAATAGCCTCAAGTTGTTCCATGGGAGGTTTAGGTGGAATATGAGGAAAAAGTTCTTCACCAAAAGGGTTATCAAACATTGGAACAGGCTGCCCGGGGAAGTGGTGGAATCGTCATCCCTGGAGGTATTAAAAAAGATGTGTAGACAAGGTGCTTAGGGCCATGGTTTAGTAGTGGCTTTGTAGGTGCTGATGGTTGGATTCAATGATCTTAAAGGTCCCTTCCAACCTAGACGATTCTATGATTCTGTGCCCAAGCATCCCCACTTTTAGACAGAAAAGCCCCTCTTTTTACCTCATATCAATCAGTTTTGTTGGATTCATCTGAGTGATGCACTGTTGCCCCATGGGCATGTATGGAAAACCTGACACAGCACTGGTCTTTGGTGGCTCCTGAGGAAATTAATAGCTCTTTTCCTTCCCCAGCAGCATGCAGCTGAGTTTACACCATGCAGAGGAAGCATCAGCTCAGTTCATGCCCGAGAGCTGCATACACTTCTTGAGTTTAAGATGTACCCACATCTGATTCGGCAATGTTTGCCTCTCACTTTATAACAACTTTGTACCTATGTACAGGGATGTAGGCCTCAAAAGACAACCTCTAAATGTACAAAGTGATGCTTGAGGCCTGAATTTCTTCTTGGACACAGTTTAGGGTTTCCTAGCTTGCATAGCCAAAACTCTGCAAGGGTTCAGATTAAATGACTGAATGACCTTTTCTGCATTTCAATACTAAATGGGAAAAAAAACCCCTAGGATAAGAACACAATCATAGAGAACCTTAGCTTAGGAAGGACTCCTAGCAATATCTAGTCATACCTTCCTTCTCAAAGCAAGGCCAGCTTCAAATTTGGCTGAGGCATCTCAGAGCCTGATTTAGGGTTCAGTCAAGGATGGAGCTTCCACCATCTCTGTTGGCACTTCTCCCTGTGGTTAACTACTCTTATGGTGGCTTTTTTGTTCATGTTTTCCTGTTCCTTATATCCTAACTGAAGGGCAAAGAGTTACCGATGATCAGAAAAAACAAGTAGGGTTCATGAGGAGATGCCGATTAGAGAAATCAGGTGAATGGGGTTCAGAGAGGAGGTTAGAAGTGCTGCTTGCCAAGGGAAGCAGCCATTCATATCAGCACTCTGGGATGCTGAAAGGATTGTCAAAGGAAGAATGAGAGCAGTGGAGGACTCAGGGAAAAATCCTGCCCATCAGTAGGCCTTGAGCCAAGTTTTTCAGATGAAAGGCTTGATCACAAGGTGAGCTTTGCAAAGCTTTCATGCTTCTCACTCTCACAATGATGCTCCAATTATCAGAATCTTAATTACCAAAACAAACTACGGAGGGGGGGAAAAATCCAGTATTCCATTTTTAGCTGCAACCAGCTGCAGCTGGGCATGAGTATAATTGCAATGATTAGTTGCCCATGGAAATTACAATGATATTTGTGAATAAACTTCCCCAAGTTTACATTGGGAGATTATTAAAAACAATATGGTTAGTTGTTTATTGGGACCAAGCATTTAGAGGCTACCTACAGGTGGCATCCCAAACTCACAGCTATGTTTTTAAAAAGCTGTAATTTTATTGCTTCTCATCATCTGTCAGCTAGTGCTGTGGGCTCCCATGAGCTCTTCAGGCATAGCCAAATGATCTTCACTTTTCTGCTTATTCTCTTTACGGCACATGGGTTTCATTTGGTGTTTCATGGAGAGTATTTCCAACAGACATTGAAACACAGCTGAAATGTTATTGAAATCTTTCCCTCCTGCAATACGGAGAATAACTACCAACCCAGCACGTCAGTGTCATTTAGATTGCTGGTGAGACACTCAAACTGCTAGGTCTGTGAAGAAGCTCACATTAATCTGTAATGCAGAGGACTTCAGGGAGACTATTTTGATATGGCACAACCAATTAATTAACAACAGAATGACCTTAAAAATTCACATTACGCTGGGATAATTGAGTGCATGAGATCATGCCTCTGAAGTGATAGAAAAGTAGAGCTTGCATGTGCTGAGTGACAGGAGAAACGCAGAGACATCACCACAAACTGATCTACAGGTGAAAGCTGCATCAGTACAGCTGCTAATGTGGAGTCACACCTGGATCATTAAAGTAATCTCAAAGGCTGTGTGAGTACATGTTTCAGAGGCAGAATTGCTTACTTTAGGCTGTCTTATGACTGAGTCTAAAATGCGTAAGCTGTTTGGCAGAGCTATTTTTTTGAGTAACTCTTGGCACTAAAGGTATCCCAAAAGAAAAATCTCCATCATGATACAGACCAAGCTCTGCATCACACCCCTTTAGTCCCTTTTAAACACTGCTGTCAGGCAATCAGCACTGTTTCTTTCACTTCTGTCAAGGTACAGCTGCTTAGGAACTCAGTATCCCTCTTTCAGCCACACTTAACACCTCCAAGAAACTCCTCGGGGAAGTTCTTGACCAGCTGCTGAGGAAGGTGATGTAAAATATCTTTGTCAAAATGAAATATTGCTTATTTACTCAAACAGCTGCCAGAAGAGACAGTTAGCCCAAGAGCAAAGCTTCATCAAGTCTAACTAAAGTTCACAGTCTCCTCACAAATTTAGGATGCTTCTGTTTGACTCCAACACCCAGACTCATTGCCTGAGGCTTCCTGGTCCTCCTCTGTCTCTCTTGGGCTGAATCCTGCAACATCTTCCTCAAACAGATTTTTTGCTGCCTCACTTACTCTTCTACACCAGCTCCTGCTTCCCCTAAAATGTCTATAAAAATGTTTGTTGNGAAGGATGTACACAGTAAAATGTACAATAGTTAAAAATGAAACAGGCACCTCCACCATCTATGAACTCTTTTACAAGATACTATTCTAAAAACTGGCTCTGGCCTGAAATAATTACAGTACTTTCAAAGAAAAGTAATTATTTCCAATTAAATCACTTTTATTGTGCAATTAGA